>JADDOH010001107.1:0-194399 GCA_016648135.1 Agrypnia vestita | reverse complement strand
ACACGAAATTACGGGGACAGATAGACAGAAGAACGAACGGCCGGACGGACGGACAGACAGACAACGAAATTATAACAATCGGGATGGGGAATTTCATTGATCAGCATCACACTAGATAAGTAGGTAGGTACTTGCACACTACAACTAATCACAAAACATATTTACATGTAAGTGGCAAGAAAAAATGTACAACTTATCGACAAAATAATTTACGAGTAAATACCTATATCAATTTTAATTATCCCCCTATTCATGGAATAACAAGATTATTATTATTATATAATATCTCAACAAAAAGTAGACGGGATATAGTTACGCATTTATCGTATCGCGAAACGTATCTTTCATCTGTCAAATGTAATCACGTCAAGGTTGACGAAGTGTACAATGTTATATAGTGATGAAGACAATTCTCATCAATGAGAATGGAACCGTTAATTTGCTACTGCATTTTTTAATGAATAACGGTTTTAAAAACAGTTAATTTAGCGTCTTTATTAACGGGTTGCTTCTAGTGTAGGGTCAAGTGGGGAACAGTGTAACACGGGGCACAGTGAACGTTAGAAATATCTCAGTCTCTTTTTAATTGATCTATTGTGCCTCTTTACGTATTTTGACAATATCGTGCGCTGCCATCTTGAACCATTGTCATAGTAGGTTATATTTCTTGGTAAACGGAATTCTATTTAAAACTACGTTTTTTGTCAAAAAATGGTGAATAATTTGTCTACTGAAGTTTCGTTTTTGTTTAAAAGCAGGTAGCTTCTGGTGAGTAACTATATTTTGAATGTAATCTTCAACTAGTTGGTGTTTAGAATGTCCACAATACTTAACCATATTTGTTTTTTACAGTAATATATATATATATATATACAGTATAGTGTGCCTCCTTGAGTATTTTTTTAATCCAGATTTATACATCGAAAACGATTCGAAATCGGAGTAGAAAGAGGATATTGAGAAGATTTGATCACAGTTAGAAAAAAACATTTGTTTTTATTTTTTTGAGTACAATGAAAGTGTAATAATTATGATTCCCAAAAACATGTTATGAAGATTTTATCGTGGTTAAAGAATTTTTGTTTTCAATATTTTATTTCGTATAATATCAAGTCTAGTCCATTGGTATAGTGTGCTTCGTCATGTTACACTGTACCCCTATGGCTGTTAAACTGTATCCCAGCCCAGGAGCACACTGTAACAAAATTGTGATCTCAGAAAACAAAATAAGTAATTTCTAAGCATAATTGCAATGTTTTTTTAAGCCTAATATGAAGGTAAAAGACTGCCGATTTTTCAGGCAATTATAAAATAAATATAAAATAAAAGTTTTTTTTCTAAAAATAACAATGATTTTTTTGTTAAACTGTTCCCCACTTGACCCTATTTCCATAAAGCTCAATTTCAATTGTCACTTGACACAGTAAAATGTAATTATAATAAACACTAGAGTCAATAACGATATGTTGATTACTTGTATGTTAAAAATAAATATATAAAATATTAAATGTGCTTTATATTTTGTCATCCGGGATGTTTAATTCACTATTCACTGAGCTGTATAAGACAATTCATTCCCATGGTTTTTGGAAGCAACGGCAGAAAAATAGTATTAAAATATTTACATATTATATGTACCTACTATTAATATTGACGAGCAAAAAAAAGATATAGTTGATTAATTAATTAATTAATTAACAACAATTAAGCGAAAGAAGAAAGCGAACATTTTTACATAACACATGTACATAATAATGTTTTTTTTTTAACATTAAATCAGTATGTAAATATTATGTATCCAGTGCTAACCATTATACATCAATCCCAAGGTCATTGGCACCGTTGTATTCAGAATATGCTGCGGTACGCTTTCCTCATTCGTCCACCGTTAAATAAATGCAAACTAAGGAAATAGGTACCCAATAACAAAAAGGGGCAAAACATTAATCAAATCTCAGATAAAAAGCATTGATTTAAATCATTCCTTTCTAATTTTCAGCCAATTCGTTGGCTCAATAAATGTGGTAAGCAAAATAAAACTGCCGAATCAAAAGTAACACAGCACAAGTTTGGTGCAAAGTCACAAATAAATGAACTGAAAATAATTTTTCACGCATTGCCTGCATACTTTCCGAGTGATTCGGCGCCGCTTAGACGGATCTGCGCGCGCGTACAAATCGTCGAAATCAGAGGAGGATTATGAAGGCAGTTATGAAAAGGAGCACAGAGTTTCGGGCGTATAAAATTCATTGTAGGTGCCGTGTAAGCGCCGTGTTACTTTACGAGATTGGAGAAAGGCAGTAATGTGATACCGCTCGCGGACGGTAGTTTACTTCTAACGAACGGTGTTCTGCGCCTGACAGCTCGGCGTCGGGCGAGGTGCGGGTGAGGGGGGAGTCAGCTGATTGATCAGCTGTTTGACGTTTAATCTTATCGAGGCGGTGTGGTGTTATCAGCGACGCGAAGGAATTTGTGCGATTTGTTTTGAATAATAATGTTGTGGAAGGCGTAATATAATATTTTACGTCTACATAGCACTCTTTTGAGAGAAATTGCTTTATATAAAAATGCATATAATGTGTATATAATTGCTTTTAATGTAAAAAAGAAAACGAATCTATTTGCATACTGCTCATCATCGCGAATATAACAAAAAAATTAAAATGATTTGACGGAAATTAAAAAAAAATTTACTCATCACTGTTCTTATATTACTTAGATTTTTTTATATTTTTTTTTTATTTATTTATCTTAATTCTTCTATTTGTTAACACATATTCAATAGTCAGAAATTTTCAAGCAAAAATGTCCTAATAGCAACTAAGCAATTCGAAATTATTATTAAAAACATACAATAAAACATTACACAGTAAATAAATCATTACTAAAAAATATCAAATTACAATGCCAAGAAAAAAATAAATAGGTTATTCTGTAATTCATATTTTCAGGAACGAAGGCAAATTATTAAAGCACAGGTATTTCAATGCCTAGTGTTATAAGAAGCGAAAACGTACAATATAAAAAAGTATGTCCTTTCTTTCTTATTATTTAATTAATATTTGACTTACATTAATTAACTTTGCTTACTTAAGTTTATATTAAAATTACAAGTAACTTGTAAAAATAATATTTTATGTAATTTTTTTTAAAGCGTAATAAACGCCGATTCCTCGGCAATAAAAAAAGCAAGAAAATAGTTATACAGGAGATAAGCGATTTAATTTTTTAGTTTGTTTTTTTCTCTCAGAATTATTTTCATGACATTAGAATTATTATCGTTAAAGTATCTTATATCGAAATTCATTCGCTTTAGCAAAAGACATATAAAATTTAAATCTTGCCAAAAAATTATATTTGTAATTTCTGCATCGCTTATTCGAAATATATATGTATTTCATTTCAATCAAGCACCGTCTATTTGAGTAGAGTTAATTTTTATATATTTTTTTTATTTTTCACGTCTCCTTTGATATCTGGTACTAATTAATTTTTTTTTACAGATTTATTACAGATTTTTACATATTAGAAACTGGAAAAACAGGCAATTTATGAGTTTTTTATGGCCATGGAACAGTTTTGATTCTGAACCATCGATTTTAATAAATATTAAACATAACCGGTTATTCACTCATTAATTTATATAATAAGTTGTTATGTTAAATGTTTCGAAATATATGTCCAATAACACCATTTTATATAAAAAATAGACACGTACAAGGTTCACCATCAATGTATATGGCGAAAATAAGTTATAATATTTAAAAATCTTAATAAAAAAGTGCGCAAAGAAAAATACTATACAACATGTAACAGTGCTAGTCCACAATACTTTACAGGGAGATTCCTACCTAAATTATGTCGAGTCGAAAATGCCCTTATATCAATGTTTAGGGGTATCAATAATAAGCGAATTCAAAGTTTGCATTTTATTTTCCAATATTTCTGACTTCTTTTCTGTTAAACATTGGACCATCATTAAATAATAATCGCTTTAGTACAAGTCTGATAAAATTATTAAAACCTTTTAAAAAATCTGGTTCAATTTTCGGGACAAGTCAAAAATATTGACAAAAAAAATACCTACAATCTCAAAGATTGTAGGTATTTTTTTTTTTGTCAATGAGCGTCTTCAAAAGACTACTGGTAATGTATTACAGACCAGCTCTAATATACCGTGTGCTTATTTACTTACCACCACGCCGTTTCTGCGCGGGGGTAAGCAGAGAGGATAGAGCGCTACACTCTTCTATCCTGACATACAACTCTCGCCTCATCCTCATTCATACATCTTCGCATGCAAGCACGATGGTTGTTGAGGTTTCCAACGGACCATCTCCCAGTATCTGCTTAATCTGGTCGTGCCACGTCTTCCGCGGTCGCACTATCTTTCTGGCACCGTCACCATTCTTCCCTCATTCATTCTCTAAACATGCCCAAATCACCTGAGCGACCCTTTTTTAATTCTATTAATTATGCTGATATCAGCTTAACATTAATTCTTAATATCTTCATTCTTTACTCTATCATAAATGGATTTGCCACACATATACGTCTGAGTGTTATTTTGTGTATACGTGGTGTAACGTATACACAAAATAACACAAAATTTTATTGATTAATTGATTAAAACATAAATTAATTGATTTGGGGTGTAGCCGAATATGGTTAAAAATTTTATTGTTAAAAAAAAACAGAGTTAGAATATACCTTCAGCTTATAGAAATAAAATGTGCGGCGGCACCCAACTCTCCCCGTGAGTATTTAAATTCCAATGGCGTGGTCGCGGTATTGAAAAATTCCAACGGGATTACAATCCGTAGCGGCTTTTATTCAGTGAAGGAGAGGAAGAGATAGGCCTACGAGGAGGAATTTGGGTATTTACTTACAAGAGGACTTCGTTATTACCGTCACATCGCGATAAAATAATTTACTACATTTAAAGCGGCCGCGTTCATACGTTCATTTTTCTATCAGCAGTCAAAAGCATTATTACTATGAATAATGAATACCTATTTCGACACGTTGTAGAGTAAAAGTTTTATAATCTTTCTGTACAGCTCTAGGTTAAGCATAAGTTACGTAAGATAATGGCGTGAGATGGAAATAATAATGATAATGGGATCATTATTAATTAAAAAACTTTGTTAATTGAGGATAAATTATAGAAGTCTCACAGAGACGAAGCCATTTTATATATGAGAAAAGTGGATGGAAGTCTATTATACGGTGACTCAAGGCTTACAACCTGCATGAGCTGGCTTACGGGATCATTCTACACAATGAAACGTTCATCAATTCCATCGTAAGAACATCCACACATCAAATTTTTGAAAGTTCTATATATTAGGTCCTTACGTATGAAATTGGCGTTTAGTATGGGAGGAACATAAAGCCGATTTTTTTTTATTATAATATATTTATTTAATCAAAGTATGTACCATTGCTATCTATGCACTTTTGCCATCTCATAGGTAGTTCATCGATCCCTTTACTAAAAAAACCATTCGGACAGGAATCAATAAAATCTTTGAAGGCGGTTTGGACTGCCCCATCGGAGTTGAATTTTTTCCTTTGCAAGAAGTTATCCAAATTTCAAAAAAAATGGTAATCTGTTGGGGCAAGGTCCGGAGAGTACGGTGGATGTCTTAGACATTCCAATTGAAGCTCCTCTAATTTGGTAGCCGTCTGTTGTGCAGTGTGTGGTCTAGCGTTATCATGAACCAGCAGTGGCCTAGAGCGATTACCCAGCCTCGATTGTTTAGCAGCTAGCTTTTCCATCATGGTTTGCAGTTGCTGACAATAGACATCTGCCGTAATCGTCTGGCCAGATTTAAGAAAGCTGTAGTGAACGACACCAGCACTAGTCCACCAAACGCTCACAAGTAACTTTTTTGGAGTCAATTTTCGCTTGGGGCATGGTTTGGCTGGTTCGGCAGGGTTCAGCCATTGCGATGAGCGCTTCCGATTATCGTACAGGATCCACTTTTCATCACAGGTAATGATTCGATTTAAAATCCCTTCATTATTGTGCCGGTTGAGTAATGCAACGCAGCAGTCAACGCGCGTTTATTGATTTGATTCACTCAATCCGTGAGGTATCCACCTTTCAAGCTTTTTCACCTTACCAATTTGCTTCAAGTGGATTAAAACAGTTTAATCACTAACACCGCAGCCTGCAGCTAACTCGGATGTGGTTTGCGATGAATCCGCTTCCACAATAGCCTTCAATTCTTCATTATCAACTTTGGTCTCCGGCCGTCCACGGGGCTTGTTCTGCAGGTCGAAATTTCCAGAACGAAAACGTTGGAACCAAAAACGCACTGTGTTTTCTTTTGCGGCACCGTCGCCATACACATCATTAATCCTTCGAGCCGTTTCTGCAGCACTGGTGCCACGGTGGAACTCGTATTCGTAAATAACGCGATATTTCAAGTTTTTCATTTTGTAAACTGAGTGACGCAAAGAAAAAAACAATTGAGGAAAAAACAAATGAATTATAATTTTCAAAACACAAATACATGAGTAAATAGCTGTATAAATTTGGATTTGGAATTCCTAACCAAAGAGAAGATATTTGAGATCAAATTTGCCAGTACGGCAAAACGCCAATTTCATATGTAAAGACCTAATATATGCTCGAATCGAGAACGTTTCATATATTGCACTGGACTCTGTTAGAGACGTCTGTTGTTATTTTTTCTCATCTCATTTTCTCATCAAGTTAGGATACATAGATTTCGCTACTGGTAATGAAACCTCTATATATTATTTTTTCAAGTGGAGTTTTTTAGCAACATTCCTTATTAAGCTAATGTATATCTATTATATATATATATATTATATATAGATATATATATCCTGTTAGTATTGATTTCTTGGGGGTAACCCGCGTCAAAATCTGGTCCTCAGAAGGACCATTCGTCAACCGACGTTTCGCCTGAATCACAACAGGCATCTTCAGGTTGCTTGTTAATAAATTTCCGTCACGAGGGGCAGTGCGAACACGTACGTTCGTATCGGAAGCTTATTACCAAGTGAGGTCTGGTAAGTTAAAGTCTAAATTTGGGTACTGTGGTCATTATTGGCCTTAATGATTTTCGGGAATTTTGTATTAAATAATGGGTGTTCCCGGCCGTTGCTGGCCCAACGGCATGGAAAAGCATTCTATTCAACAGTAGATTTCTTAGTAAAAATAAAAATAATATATTAGCGCGCAAAAATCAATTAAATATAACCACCGACACAATAGAAGCAACATCAAGTACAAAGCGCATCACAAGGAGCCAAACAAACGCCATTAAGGCATATATATATATATATATATATATATATATATGATATATTTTCAATTTTTAATTACTAAATCATGTACCAGCATATTATATTTTAACAATATTTTTATATGCAAGTAATAGCCTTACTCGCATTTAAAATATTTTTGACGTTTCTAGCTTTAATTTTGTGGTTGGACATAATTAATTAAAAAATGCGAGTACGATTGTTAAAGCGAAGACCTTCAAAAAATTATCCATTAAATATGGAATAACATCATTAATTATTTACTCCAAGTGGTCAATACAAAGTTTTTTAATTAATTATGTCCAACCACAAAGCAAACTCTATAAACATCAAAATAATAATTGGATCATTCGTATAGCGCCGTTTTCGTGACTATCCACCTCAAGGGCGCTTCACATAACAAAATAAAATAGATTATATTACAAAACAATTTACTGGGTGAAAAAACTTATTCACTAGATGACATGCAAAAAATGGATACCTACTGACGGCGCTGTCTACCAACCACGGCAAGGATGGCCTATTAATACACCGACGCACTCTGTGTATTATACACAATCGTAGGTACTAGTATATTAAAAAATCCAAAGTCGTAAATCGCCAAGTCTACTTTTTTTTAAATAAACCCAACTTTGTAGTAAACACGTAACCGAGTATTATTTTTACCACGACTATAGTTTTCAGCCCCACCACTCTGAATAAATAGTACGACTTTGATGTCGCTTATCTCCGTAACTAAGAAGACTCTCCTGAAGTTGTTGCTACTCGCTACGAGACACCCTTCTTCTCCACATCACATATTCTAGCATCGGAACTCACAATTTCAGAAAATATTTATTCGCGTACACGGTGATCCAAAAATGAGAATTAATTAAAATGAGAAATAATAACAAAGACAGTGGGAACCATTGACGTACTATAATATAGACACGTTATTCCCATACTAGCCGGCTTTCGTATGTAGCAAATGTTGCATTGAAAGAGACAACAAATCACGGCACACTTATTTCACAAACGCTCTGCGTGTAGACAGAAAAATCAGGTAATTTGAAGTCACGGTGACTAAAATAACATACTCATTCTTACAATAGTGTGCGATACTCTGTTCCTTTTTACCCGGGACTTTTTTTTTCGGCGTAGCGTCGCGCCCGATCACAAAGAAGGTCCGTTCGATAACGAATGCAAGTAAGGCAATTACCTTACTTTTGAGTTGCCAAGATTTCACGCTTGTAACGTATTTACAGTTTGTTATATCATTGGTGGGAACGAGGTTTTCAATCGTCCACCTTATATTATTATTTTTTTTTTTGTATCTTATTTTTTGTATTCATTTTTGTATATACTTAAATTCTAATCTTAATTTTATATGTATATTTTCTTTTAGATTTTTGTATTCTTATGATTGTATATATTACTAAAATCTTTCTGCTTTCTTTTTTACGTTTATACTTCTTTACTATTGTTACTTGTTACTATTACATAACTAGCAAATGAGAATAACTGCCACAGAACAGGTTTTTTCTTAGTGTGGCAGTTATTAGTAACTTGTATTAAAACAAATGTTAAATAAACAATAAAATAAATAAATAAAAATCGGACCTCGCTCTTTTGACGAATTGCAGTTTGCACAATTTTCACAATAAACAATTCGTATACGGATTGGCGGCGGACGACACAGCGTGATTTGAATACCGATACAATAAATGCTTAAATGACGATTTTAAAACGGTCCGTACATTTTGTACTATACCTTCATATTAAGGAAACTAGCTGCTGCAAAACCTACATTTATAATACACCATTGTAAAAGGAATTGTTCTGCGCCGAGACAAAAGGTAGAACTCGGGGTATAAGCGAGGGAAGGGGGATGACGGTGGAAATTGAGTGAGTGGAAAGAAGGCGGAAGGGAGAAGCTGCAAGTGCTTCCCTAAAGATGTAAGTATAAATAGCGAATTTCCGAGCGACGCCCACACCTGGTGTGAAATAAATCGGTTTCATTACTTACGACGTTATTTTATATTTACAATATTTATTTTCAGGATTGAATCCGAAGTGTAATGTTTTATACATGGATCTGGAACCGGCTCACAAATACATTGGAAGCCGTTTTTTGTTATCGCGGTTACAGATTCGACTGAGTATTGTAATGGTTTTACAATGGACGGAAATATTAGGTCCTTACATATGAAATTGGCGTTTAGTATGGGAGGAACATAAAGCCGATTTTTTTTTATTATAATTCATTTATTTAATCAAAGTATGTACCATTGCTATCTATGCACTTTTGCCATCTCATAGGTAGTTCATCGATCCCTTTACTAAAAAAACCATTCGGACGGGAATCAATAAAATCTTTGAAGGCGGTTTGGACTGCCCCATCGGAGTTGAATTTTTTCCTTTGCAAGAAGTTATCCAAATTTAGAAAAAAATGTTAATCTGTTGGGGCAAGGTCCGGAGAGTACGGTGGATGTCTTAGACATTCCAATTGAAGCTACTCTAATTTGGTAGCCGTCTGTTGTGAAGTGTGTGGTCTAGCGTTAGCATGAAGCAGCAGTGGCCTAGAGCGATTAACCAGCCTCGGTTGTTTAGCAGCTAGCTTTTCCATCATGGTTTGCAGTTGCTGACAATAGACATCTGCCGTAATCGTCTGACCAGATTTAAGAAAGCTGTAGTGAACGACACCAGCACTAGTCCACCAAACGCTCACAAGTAACTTTTTTGGAGTCAATTTTCGCTTGGGGCATGGTTTGGCTGGTTCGGCAGGGCATTGCGATGAGCGCTTCCGATTTTCGTACAGGAACCACTTTTCATCACACGTAATGATTCGATTTAAAATCCCTTCATTATTGTGCCGGTTGAGTAAAGCAACGCAGCAGTCAACGCGCGTTTGTTGATTTGCTTCACTCAGTTCGTGAGGTACCCACCTTTCAAGCTTTTTCACCTTACCAATTTGCTTCAAGTGGATTAAAACAGTTTTATCACTAACACCGCAGCCTGCAGCTAACTCGGATGTGGTTTGCGATGGATCCGCTTCCACAATAGCCTTCAATTCTTCATTATCAACTTTGGTATCCGGCCGTCCACGGGGCTTGTTCTGCAGGTCGAAATTTCCGGAACGAAAACGTTGGAACCAAAAACGCACTGTGTTTTCTTTTGCGGCATCGTCGCCATACACATCATTAATCCTTCGAGCCGTTTCTGCAGCACTGGTGCCACGGTGGAACTCGTACTCGTAAATAACGCGATATTTCAAGTTTTTCATTTTGTAAACTGAGTGACGCAAAGAAAAAAACAATTGAGGAAAAAACAAATGAATTATAATTTTCAAAACACAAATATATGAGTAAATAGCTGTATAAATTTGGATTTGGAATTCCTAACCAAAGAGAAGATATTTGCGATCAAATTTGCCAGTACGGCAAAACGCCAATTTCGTATGTAAGGACCTAATATTTATAAAAAAAAACAAGAATGCTTCAAAGTAATATTAAAATCAATAACACTGTCACCAATCTGTTTATGACTCAATCTGGCGAAAACCAGTATCCTCATAAATTTCGGATTATAGGCGTCGGCCGCCGCTTTCTTTCTATTACAATTTTTTTATACCTAACGTGTATACATGTCTCGTAGCTAGTAGCGAAGTAGCAAATGTTTCGGGGAGTCTTTCTCATTCAATTTTATTCTATCGAAATATTCTTTAAACTCTGCAGAAAGTAACGGAGGTAAGAGACATCAAAGATTGCATTTTTTTGCAAAACGTTGGACGATCACGACAGTATGGACTTAAATGAGTGTTTTGTGATGTATTTCGCTTCTCTAATTGGGCCTCCTGGCCCGTTAAAGCGCAAAAAAATAATATAAAAAAATATTCGCTTCAATACCAGTCAAATAAAATGAAAAAAAAAACATTTTTTTCTTCGAATTTTTGTACCGTTCAAAATTCTGAATAGAAAATCTAGTTCAAATTTCTGTTCTGTTTCAATAATTTTATTTTACTTTCAAATTTTAATGTTCAATATAAATTACTTTCAAGATAGTTAACTTTTTATGTACAAAAGAAAATCTTATTTTCATAACAGTCAAAATTTCACCCAGAGTGTAAAGAATGCTTTCTCAAACAAAATGTTATTTGTGTCAGTATGCAACCACTAAAAATTACATTTTTGTCTACTGGTTTCGAGACGTAACCCGTCTCTTCGTCAGAACAACCACTACACTAGCATGTAAATATCACTACACACCATCAACATTGTATTACTTACACACCAAAACCTTCACAAAATACTCTTCACGTGCGTTTTACTCTAACTAAAGGCTAACACGCACAAAGTTTCGCATCAAAAAGGATTAAGAATTTGAGTAGTGGAGAGAGGGAGACGGGGTGACGTCTATAGGGATTTTTGAGAAATCTTGGGTTTTACCTGGTAATTTTAAATCAAACAGAGGGCTGTAGTGGAAATTTATACCAGGGGTTTTGATATATAAAAACAGGGGAAAATATTAAATACTAATAATAAAGGGTTAAAAATTCATAATATGGGTTTTTTATATACGTAAATTCATAAAAAACAATATTCCTAAAAATCAACACCCCCTACAGACCCCACCCCGTCTCCCTCTCTCCTCTGCTAAAATTCTTAATCCTTTTTGATAAGAAACTTAGTGCGTCTTAGCCTTTAGTTAGAGTAACACAAATGTGAAGCGTACTTTGTAAAGGTGTTGGTGTGTAAATAATACTATGGTTGTGGTGTGTAGTGATATTTACATTCTAGTGTAGTGGTTGTCCTGACGAAGAGACGGGTTACGTCTCGAAACCGGTAGACAAAAAATAATTTTTAGTGGTTATATACTAACATAAATAATTAAAATGTCTGACCACAAACTTGATGCTTTTATTAAATATTAAAAGCATTAATAATATTTTCTATTCAAAATTGAATAAAGAAGGCTCCCCAACTAGATATCAACGCAGTGTATCAGCTTAAATTATCAAACTCTGATACTTTAACTGGACGTAATTATGCAGAAAGCAGCCAACCCAAAAAACATGGAACTGAGAAAATGGCTTCTAAAAATTTGAATCTACAAAAACCTAATATGTCGATATTTAATGCATTATTGCACATTTTTTTGCATAGGGCTTATTGTAAAGATATTTTTTATGGTTTTTATATGTAATTATAAGAATAAAACTTTTTATTTACAAAGATATGACGCGTTTTACAGGTTGGTTTCTTTCTGCAAAATGTCAAAATGTACGAAAAACAGGACTCATTTTGTTCTATGTGGGTTGGCTGTATTCTATGAAATAGGAGTGACATTATTAAATGTCAGTTATTTTGTAGGTACTATGTTGCTTGGATTTATTCTACACATATTTTTATTTTATTTTTAATATTACATTTAAGTATAAGCATGTTTGTTTGTTTAATCAGTTGTCATATTTGTTCCAAAATTTCTTTTGTATAAAAAAGTGTTGTCTGTCTTGCTGGTGGTTATTAAATTAATAAATAAATTAATAATAATTTTTTTTTTCAATAATTTCATCCAGATAAAAATCATCAAATCACTTAGGTAGTTACTGGCGGCAAAATTGAAAACTTATCTTCGTTGTGTCACGGCAGAAACCAAGTAAGCTTTATCTAGATTATACATTATTTTATAATAATTGTAACTAAGAAATGACTATTCAAAGCATATTTATATGCATATATATATGTATAATATTTCATGCAAATCTCATTTAAACTTCTAAACTTTGGATTTGAAAATCCTAGCACAATTTTGTTTTTCGGAAAACACAAATTTTTGACTGAAATAGGTACTGATAGATAAAGCGATACTCTTTCAGATGCATACATACCAACAAAAATAGTTTATTTTTAAAGGTAATACCCAATATCAAAACAAAGAAACGCTCATGTAAATTACTTTAGCAAGTGCAAATAAAATAATCTGGATAATCCCCACAATACAAGAGCTGCTACAGTTAAGTCAATAATTTGTATTATTAACATTTAAATTTAACTACACAAATAATATTCTTAATTGCCTTGTTGGTCGAATAACCCTATTCTTAGAATCCAAACAATTGAATTAGTATAAGATTACATTTCATGAAAGGCTTAACCTTACATTTCCTGGAACAAAATAAATGCATTGACATTCCTTTTGCATGTCATTGCCATTATTTTATTTACTTCGGGAATTCCAAATATCCCCAATTGCTTAAACAAATTTTTATTTTATAATTTTATGAGTAATGTAATGTGAATAATGTAAATGGAGTGATTATAGCAAACGGCAGACTGAATAGTACTGTACAATGTACATATATATCCGCATTATTGACCATAAGCAAACCACAGAAAAAGTCCAAGTGGCTTGGATGTTTTCTATGAATTTGGTAAAGCATGGAATTAACGGTACTCTCGGAGGCATAGAAAACGTTCAACCCACTTGGATGTTTTCTGCAAAATGATCTTTGGGTAATAACAAAAATCGCATAATGCGTCCATACCACATGGATGTTTTATGCATTAATTAATAACAGCGATAGCCGTGATGTGGGTTAGAAAAATCTTGAATATTCAAAAAACTATGGCATAAAGAGCATGGACGATTTCAGCATATAAAGATATCGTAGGAAGCTGTCCAAACCCGTTCATAACTCATTTTTAGCATTTTGTGGGTTGGCTGCTTTCTGCATAACTACGTCCAACTGATACACTGCATTGAAAATCGAACTCAACAATGTGTTGTTCCACATTCTTCTTTTAATGCACATCGGATTTTATTATATTTTGAACGAGACTCTCCCCTCGCTGTACGCCCATCGGACACGTCAATATGTCGGGACGGCTGACATTATCCGGGGTCCGAACCCGCATGCCGGCGATCCGGGCCGAGAACCAACCCCAATTTGTATCAGCGTTATTGGACAATATATTAGTCCCCGCCGGCTACTAGACTACACGCAATCATGTATTTAACTTCCAACCAATAGACATTCAAATCATCTCTTCAAATCAGATCTTGATACCGATGATCTCTAACGATTTATATTATTTTGTTCTCACTGCGTTGTCAGCTGCCCATCTAGGCACAGGTTTTTCCTAGTGAGATGAGCGGCTTATTTTTCTACATGTATCAAGATGAAGAAAAATAAATAAATAAAATTTAAAAAAACTTATGGCACGGTTGGCCACCGACGAATTTGTTTGTCCAAAATAAATCGTTTAGCGATAAAATAAAAATTGATAAAATAAAGTTTTGTCAATCTGATTTTATCAATTTTTTTATAAGAATTTCAGCAATAAGAGATCAGAGGTCATTTGGATTTACAGAAACTGTGAGTACATTCATATTGTAATGTTTGTTAATGTAAAAAATAATTTGTTTACGTTTTAGATTGATTAGATTGGCATATTTAAGTATTAAATAAGACAGATATTTCATACGAACCGTTTATTCTATAAAACTTTATTTTATAAATCTGATTTTATCAATTTTTTATAAGAATTTCAGCAAAAAGAGATCAAAGGTCATTTGGATTTACAGAAACTGTGAGTACATTCATATTGTAATGTTTGTTAATGTAAAAAATATCTTGTTTACGTTTTAGATTGATTAGATTGGCATATGTAAGTATTAAATTAGACAGATATTTCATACGAACCGTATATTTTAAAGAGAAGTAAATCTCGACTTTTCGCTGAAGTCTTATTCGGCTTCATCAGAAGAGCGTTGAAGCTGAATAAGACTTCAGCGAAACGTCGAGATTTGCTTCTCTGTAAAATATACGGTTCGTATAAAATATCCGTCTTATTGAACACTTAAATAAGTTTCAAGAAGGTTATGTGGTGTGGACTGTTGCAGAATATCAACGTATCCCTTGACCACATAAAGTGCAAGTAATCAAAAAAAAAATAGAACCGCTTGGATGAAATGTAATGTGGGTAATTTCAGTTATTCGATATAATATTACAGAAGTAATATACGCACATCTTGGAAACCATTGCGAGAATCTGACCACATTGTCAGACCGCACAATCAAACCGTTTCTAGGGCCACCAAGAGTCTTGAACTACTTAACGACTCCGTGCTTTTGACGAAGGGTCGCGGACGGCTACCACTTATCAAGATTTTGTTACCACAGATTTGAAATATCCTAACCGCAGCATTAATAACATACATACAGGGTGTAACAGAGCCAGTCCACACTACTTTATAGGTAGAATACTGTCTAAATTAAGAGTCGGAAATGTCCGAGCGATAATGTCCTAATACTTATAATAGTTATGGAGATAAACAACTTCAAAGATAGCATTTGTTTTCTTGATTTTCAAACGTAATTTTCTGTCAATGGTTGATCTGTTCCACAACCTTCCGGCAGCTGAAGTAGAAGCTGACTTAGCTGAGCATGACGTCTTCCATTTGACTTGTCTGGGATGAAGAGCTTTTGAAGATACAGAGCTGCCGTGTTACGTGTTGCCTTGTAGATCAATCAAAACAATTGGAATTCCATTCCATTTTGATATGTATGCATTGTATTATTGCTGTTGCCACATTCAGCATAGATGGTGATCTATCCATATGAAATTATAGCAGTCCAGCATAGTATTACAGTAGTCCACACGGGGCATCACTAATTCGTTATATTTGCATTGACTGCACTTATAAATATTGCATAACTCGATCATATGGTCGCCTCACTATGTCAATCGTTCGACGACAGTTGAACGAATCCGAAGAAAGTTCTCAAGATTTATTAATTACAAATTAAATATACGCTTGGAGGTATCAATTATGAACATCTCCTCAGTCGTCTGCAACTGTTAAATTTGTCTGTGAGATGTACCGTGACTGACCTAGTGTTTCTGTATAGGATCATATATGATATGATCGACTGCCCCCAGATTGTTGGTTTGATCGACTTGCGTGCACCATCGAGGTCATCAAGACACAGTGCATTATTCTATTTTAGAGGAAATGTTAGAACTAATGCATCAGCAAACTCCGCAGTCCCCAGGTTACATTTGTTAGAGAATGAATTTGCGGAGGTGGTCGACATCTTTGCTGATAGTATAACTGAGTATAGGACTAAACTGAAACATTTCTTTACGTCTCAACTAAATGGTAATGGATAAGTAAATTTCTTTGTTTTATTTCATAATTTGTTCAAGTAAATTTCTCTTTTTCTTTTTTAACCTTCTATTTTTCACTTTCGCTTTCAATTTACCTAAATCTATCATTTATTGTATAACTCTCTTAACATGTACTTTGTCCTCTTTGAGGAGTATTAATGTACTTGTAATCTTTTATAACAATCTGTCTTACATGATTTTTACATGCAAATGTAATCTTGTACTTGTAATCTTTTAAAGCTACATATCTGTCTGTTGTGATATATTGTACACTTTGGTGTTAAATAAATAAATAAATAAATAAACTTCCGGAGAATTCTTGTGGAGAGACGTTCGAAGGTACCCAAATTTGGAAATTATAATAAAATTACCACGATCCAAACGAGACTCTCAACACGCGCGTGCCGACATCGATCCGCTGCGAGGATTATTCATTCCGTACGGCGGGGTACGCGCCGCGGCAGAAGAGACCACACCGCCGCGAAAGAGCGACACATCAATTTGCATGCCGCCACCAAAATGGGACATCGGCATATACGGGAAGGAACCGGCTCGGAGGAATCGCTAATGGAGCCCGGCGGCCCGGCACCTGGCAGAGAGGTCCGCGCCGGGCGGGGCGCTCCGGGCGGCTCCGGGAGCGCGCGAGCTCCCTTTCCGCGCGGTGCGCCCGATCAATGACCAGCGCGAGCCGGGCACTGCCGGATGTCCGTGTCGGGTGGAGGATTGAGCGGACGTGACGTCACGGGCACGGTTAGGTTCGCGGCGGGGCAACGTGGAAGCCGCGGGGAGGGGGGGGGCTGTGACCGAAATAGCCGGGAGATGATGCGAGTACGACACTTACGGTATTAAACCTGAGTGGGTACTGTTTATTTTAGAGTCTATGCATCAACGCCAATTGTACGTGCTTCACGAGTGTTGAGGCGTTCGTGAGTTTTTTTCGGTGTCGAGTGCTTGAGTGAAATGACGATAAAAGGGGATTAATTTACAGAGCTTCAGCTATCGAGCTACTACAATATTCCTAATATGACAGATATGTTTGCATTTAACACTAATGTGGGCCTTCGAGGACATCACCTGAAGTTGAACAAGTCTCGGTTCTCGTGCAACCCAAGAAAGCATGCATTAAGCAATAGAGTGGTCAATATGTGGAACAGTTTGCCTGAAGGCGTTGTGTCTGCAGCCAGTGTCAATCAGTTTAAGAATAGGCTGGATATTCAAATGAGAGACAGTGATATGGGCCTATCAGCTTTAGCTGCCTGCCCATTATCAAAAATAATAATAATAATAATAATAATAACAATATTTTACAGGAAAATTCATGTTCAAATTATAAGTCGAAAATGTTCAGGCAACAATGTATTAATTTAAATAGTTATGGAGATAAACGACGTCAAATTTTGCGTTTTTTTTCAATATTTCTGAATGTCACTTAAATCTATTGTTAAAAACTTAATTTAAATTAAATTCAATACAAATCAAATTTTTTAGCAGATTTTTAATTAATTTATTTGATTTGCTTATTCAATTTAAGTTACTTTAATGATAATCCAACACTTCGCGGTAAATAAGTCAGAAATATTGAAAAAAATGTATACTTTGAAGTCGCTTATCTCCATAATTATTAGAATATTGTTGATTGAACATTGTCGATTCACAATTTAGGTAAGAATTTACCTGTAACGTATTGTGAACTAGCTCTCTTACACCCTATATATATATGTATATAAAAAGATTTTAAACTGACATTCAATTCGTTATACCTGAACTCTAGACAATAATATAATCGTAACCAACCGATACTAGAATGAGATCAGAGCCAGAGGTGACGCATTTTCATTTCGCATTTACAGCTGTGAAAATTGTACGTAAATTCCGGTAAAAAACTTTCATTTCGAGACCGTGATCAAAATATAATTCTCTATATAAAAATGTCCGTCACTGATGTTACCAAGACGCTACGCTATTCAGACACTAATGAAACTAGCCTACCAGATGGCGCTCTTTACACGCTAATACAAACATATTACGATTTCGTGATAATTTTATTTGTCGTGACAATTAAATTTTAATTACGTTTGAAAACAGAATCAAATTAAGCAGTATTTTAGCACTAAGAGATCATAGATCATTTGGATTAACAGAAACGGTGAGTTCATTCATATTGTAATGTGTGTTAATGTAAAAAAGAAATTACATTTACGATTGATTTCGCGATATTTATTTTTGTTAATTTATTCATTGATTAATGTTAAGTTGAAATACGAACATAAAAAGTCAGTCATGTTTGACGGATTATAGCCAGTATTATAGAAATCAGGGCAATCCGCCTCTGTCTGCAATGGGATCGGACACATCTGCTATTGATGTGTGAGCGGCGGAAAAGCCCAGAATATCGTACACATGACACGTATTTAACCGTATTATTTATTTCAATCAATTAACAGTATAATGCCCAGCAGTATCGATGAAATCCAGATTGCGTACAAATACACAATGCTTTGAAATGAACGGAAATAATTTTGACTCAAGCAATTGTTATCGATTATGACCCGGCAGGAAATATTCTTGAAAACATGATTGATTGCCCCCTCCCCCATCCCTTTCAAGCGCTCCTCTCGCTGATAAAATAACAAGATTAATAGTCATGGGGGTCTATTCATGCACAATATATCATGTACACACAGAATCCCTATTCATTAAAGTGACTAACAAAATACATACCACAATGCGGCACGCAACGTTTGACGTATCCCCGCCGAAATGAAATAAAAAGCTAACTCGAGCAAATGTATTCGCGGATAAAAAAGAAACGAACGACCTTTAAGATATTTATGCAAAAAAGGAAAAAACGAGGCAGTCGAGAGTTCTGGCTGGCGGCCAAAGTTCGCGCTGCGCCTCTGGCAAAGTAAACGCAAAATGTCTAGACCTGGATCTGCGTCGGGCCAGGGAATACCAAATGTCCCACAGATCGGAGTATCGATCACTCGACGATGGTACCATCACGAGACTGCAGAAGCAGAGAGAATTACACGTAATCGAAGATTTTCCAGCACTTCAGACGTCAATATATATCGCAGATGCCTCAAAGAGACGAATTTATATTTTTATGGGAAAGTAGGTATGGAATTCTTTGGGAGTTCGTAGAGCTTACGACCTATCGTATGGCTGGCTTAAGTTATCACTTTACACAATGTAACGTTCACCGTTTCCACCCATGATAGAATCTATCATGGGTATACGTTTATCAAATTTTTGGAAGTTGTATATATTTAAGTTTTGCAACCCGTTCCATATGTATGTTGTAATAATCATTAGCGCGAATCGGGATCTAAAACCTTTTCATTTACCTTAATTAACCACAGATGTCACTAATGAGATAACTATTTTTGATTGGAATTTTTTAGCAATATCTGATATAAAGATAAAATATCCGTAATTAAAACATTTAAAGGACAGACCGCC
Organism: Agrypnia vestita; assembly: GCA_016648135.1. Taxonomy (NCBI): domain Eukaryota; kingdom Metazoa; phylum Arthropoda; class Insecta; order Trichoptera; family Phryganeidae; genus Agrypnia; species Agrypnia vestita. The sequence continues at coordinate 174,486 of JADDOH010001107.1, read as the reverse complement.
AGGAAAAGAAGAATCAAAGAAATTAATATAACTCTTTTATATTGCATTAATTATCTCATTTAACTTATATTTTATATAACATTACCTATAATACAGCTGGTAGAAGAGGAAGAAAGTAGACTGAATGACTTTATGACAAATCAATTTATGACAGAGTAAAGAATGAAAAAAATCTGAAGTCGATCTTAGAATAGTGAATAGAATTAAAAAAAGGGTAACTCAAGTGGTTTGGGCATGTTGACCGAATGCATGGTAAGAATGATATAAGTGCCAGAAAAAGAGGGCGACTGCGCAAGACGTGGTTTGACCAGATTAACCAGATACTGGAAGACGATCCCGTTAGGAACCTTAACGATCGACGAGCTAGCATGCCAAGATGTATGTAGATGCAGTAATAACCCAATCACTAGGATTTCAGGTTATATTACCAGCTGTGTCGTCGGGACGTGGATAGGGAGGATGTGTTCAGCAATTCTTTAAACAACTTTGAGAAAAGTGTCCGCACCGATATCGAAATTTTTCTTCCTTCCATTAGCCGCCCCTAGCGTATTCCGGAACACCCGGCTTCTGCCTGTTGAAGGCAACTTGTTATTCTGTACCTGCGGTATGATATTATTTTCTATAATGGTTTAAAGCCATGTATTCACTAGGGGACAAATCGCGAAACATTCCGCTCGACATGTCGCATCAACATCTACGCTCGTGTTTCGGGGACAATGACGCGGTCAATTGACGTGCACACACCGGGACTCGCATATCTTGTCGCGGAAATGTCATCCGATGAGGTTATGGATGACAGCTGCAGTATCACATTTGGCGAAAACGGGGTTCCGCGCAATTCGAAATGTTTTTTTGGGTCGCAATTTCAAATTAACGAGGTTTTACTGTAGTAAATTGAATATTATTAAAAACAAGGTCCTTTTTGCAAATAATTATTGTTTTCCAGACGTCACGGAAATATATCGCCCTATGAGGTTATGATGATAGCCGCGTATCTGTTTATGTTAATGAGTTTATCGAAAAGTAAGAGGAGAAAAAAGAGGAGAATGCGAAATTATTAACTGCAAAGAGAAAGAAGGACGGACATTCTATGCGATCTTCGATCGATACAGCTCGATGAGTTCGAGAACGATTTCGTTTCCCCGCATTGTCATCTTGACAGATACAGCGCATGCGTATTCACTCGTAAACATACCACGTGGTACTGACGCTCCGCAGAATGTTGCAGTGAGTACGCTCGGGTACCGTGCGCATGGCAACCTTGCCACGGCACGTAGAAATGCCGCGCTATGTTGTGCGCGAGGTCGCGGAACAGTGCGCGACGTTGCAACGTCACGTAGACTCTATGCCGCGCATGCTGTTGAGGGATAATTTGTCCCCTAGTGAATACATGGCTTAATAATCTTTGATGTTGGCGAGGCCTTTCTTATTGTCAGTTTTGAGTCATTTTTTATTATTACACTCTTGATTGGAGAGTAGGTAATAATAATAATAATAACAGTTGTATCATAATGTAGTTGGAGAATATAAGGAGGTTTAAACTGAAGTGCAAAAATTATATTATAAAAACTTTTAAATGATTAGATGGAATGCAACATGTCCAAGTGAAATCATGTGTGGAACTAAATTATTAAGATAAATAAAAAAAAAATTATATAGCGTCGTTTTCGTGAGTACACACCTTAAAAACACTTATTTACTATTACTTATTCACTGGATGATATGCAAAAAACGGAATTAACATTTAAAACTACAATAGTTGGCATTTATTTTGCTCGTATTTAATGTATGTATTATCATCGCTTATGTGTGTCTCTTAATGAAGGCTGTGGCGCCCCATATTTTCTGCCTACCCCCGCGGGAAAAGGCGTGACGGCAAGCAAGCGAGGAATCCCCGGACGCCAGGAGCCAGCGGATCTCTTCAATTGGTCAATTGAACGCTGCTCACTCGCATGTTTGAGCGTGTCCCGCCGATCGTCGGATGCCATTTTGTTGACCTTTACTTTCCTGATTAAACGCGTTTTCCCGCTGCACACGACGCACCGCCAGCCGACCAGGCCGCGCTGGTCTGGCATCTCCGGCGCACCGGAAGCTGCAACGAGAAGAATCCAGACACGGCTAGCTCACCAGACGCAAGAGCCAGCGACCGCCAGACTTTACGTTCTAATATCAAACTTGAATTTTTTTCTATAAATATGTACTATACTAGGTAAGAAGGGTTGGATATTACGACATTGATTTTAGAGATTTCGGCAGGTAACACAGCTACAAAAAACGAGTAAAACGTAAAAATAACAATCCCTTTAAAACATTTTTAACGGTATAGTACTGTACACTCATACTAATCATTGCCAGACGCTTTGAAGCCCTATAAACAATCATGTCATTTACGTTGTAGTAACAAATCTGAATTTTATATATTTTATTTGGGCAACAATTTAACAATATTTCCTGATACCTTGTATTTTAAAGTTTTACTTTCACTTTTTTTTGTACCTGTATTACGTGTTATTTGCCAAAATCCCCAGAACTCAAACATCATAATATCCAAACCTTCTTATCCACTATGGTGTACATCTCCAGCAGGTTTGATTCGCTGTCGCTGGCTCCTACTCGATTAGTCTTTGACATCTGCTCGAATATATTATTTTTTATTTTGTATATGTTATTTTTAACTCATATTGTTAAAGTTTCTTTATTTTATTTTTTGTATTCTGTTATTTTTCTTTCATATGTTTTTAGTTCATTTTAGATTTTTCAAATAAACAGACTGTCTCATAGCTAGTAGCAAAAACTTTACAGGTGGATTCTTGCCTCGATAATGATTCGAAAATGTTCAAACAACTATGACGATGCATTTTTTTAAATATTTTTGACTGATTTCTAGCAAAAAGTTGAACTATCATTAGAGTAACGTATATAAACTATGAACAATTCAATACAACTCAAATAAAATGACAAAATCGTTGTAAAAATTATATTTTAAGTATTTGCATTGGACATTTTCGACTCATTATCAAGGCAAGAATCCACCTGTAAAGTTTTTGCCACTAGTTATGAGACACCTATATATTCCGTTAGGTAATGAGTTTGTTGTACTGTTAATTTTGTTGGTGAGCAAAAAACTACCAAGAAAATATTCAGTTCATTTTAGAATAATAAATTCTAAACAATAAAAATATCATTGCTGAGAAATATGTTATTCCACCTAGCATTTTATAATAAAAGATAATAATAAATAATAATTTTGTGAAAAAAATATTTTTAGGACAAGATAAGAACCTACATTTCAAAAAAACTAGACATTGCAAGCTAACCTTCAACCCAACGCGTGAAAAAGATTTTCAAGAAATTCTCGTCTCAGTAACGTCTAGATCAGAATTAAATTTGGCATTCGTTAAGCGAAAAAATGAGAACTGTCCTTAAAAAAAACTTGGAACGAAATACTTGCATTTCATTTTAAAAGGCATGTACACATTTATTTCAAAAACTCCTCACAGAGGCGAAAATTCATCACAAAGGCATGTCTGAATTGCATTGTGACGCACTTTAGTCAACCACGTGCGGAAATCGTATGCATTATGTATCAAATGCAGTAAAAACGACAAGCGCGCCGTGCACGCGCGCCTTTCTAGTGACACATTGATTTTTATCTCAAATACTTGGACTCCACGAAATACACTTAAAGGAACAGTTTTCACTTTTTTCGAAACAAAGGATTGCATTATCGATATTAGTTTTCACAATTTATTCACTAGAATTTCAGATACAAAACGCTGGCCAATAGAGGGCGCCACTCTCCGGTCACTTGTGTCCGGGACAAGTGTCTGGCATCGTGACGTAACGCGCGTTCCATGACGCATTTTCGTCTCTCCATAAACGGGTTTTGTTCACATGACAATTTGATTTACCCGGTGACAATCCGTGGGAGTGGGAAAGTAGGGGAGTGTTAAGGGTGGCAAACTGGGGACGGAACATACAATTTAAATTAAAAAAATATATATATATTAGAAATGCCGTCTACTAAAGAAAAAACTTACTTAATCAAAAGTACGCGACAAAAACGTAAAGTTTTTGCTAAATAAATAAAATAATAAGACGTTCTTTTATATGCTTTCTTTGCACACATTCGAAGGTAATTGATTTTTTAACATCACCTTGCAGTATCCAAATATTATAGAAGTTATTTTAAAGTTAAAAAAAAAATTTCCAACGCCATGTTCTTCAGCTTTTTCTGAGGCTTTTGATTGTAAAAGACGTGATTATTAATTTAATATGAGTGGCGGGATTATTAATTTTAATCGAAATAATTACCAAAGCATGTCGAAAATGATTTCATATTAGACAGTCATCCACAAACAAAATTTTAGTTACGTTAGATTATAGCCACTGAAGGAGATTTTCGTCTACTGGTTTCGAGACGTTACCTTCTCTTTGTCAGGACAACCACTACATTAGCGTGTAAATACCACTAAACACATTTACATGCTAACGCGTTGGTTGTCCTGAAGAAGAGACGAGTACGTCTCGAAACTAATCAAAAAATCTCCGTAAGTGTTTATATACTAACATTTTGTTAAAATGCCTTACCAAAAAGTTAATGCTTTAAATATTTTAAAAAAGTAACCCATAAAAACGAAGTTTTTACAATACTCCCTTTCTCATTTTCGGGTTTCGTGTCTACCTTATGCGCCGGAATCTCCATACAACTTGTATGAAAAATCCAAAATTATACTATAATTATCATTATTTTTTAACGAAAATTTGATAGACCTTCTTGATCGTCGCCACGAGTCTACTTGCAAAGTTTCAGCTCGATTGGATCACGGGAAAAGGGTTAAAAATCGATCCAAAGTTTTTTCGTCAAGCAAGCAGTGTCACAAGTTAATAAAGGAAATAAATATAGTCATCCACTTTACGTAAATGTTGCAAGTTTCAGAGCTCTAGCTGGTCGGGAAGTTGGTGAAAAATCAATTGCAAGATTCCACCACAACAAGCAGATAAAGAGAGTTAAATAAGAGCGTGTAAAAACCAAGAAACATTGAGGATTGTCGAGTCATCCCCAGACATCGTGACTGGATTTATAGAGCGCTGCGGGTCTCTGCAAATCTCGAAGCGATAAGTACCTCCGTTTGTCTGTTCGGCTCCAGCGCGCCCGCACATCCGAGATTAACGGTCTCTGAGGAGAGTTTTTATTCTCGGTCGTATTAATTAACAAGTGTACTGTGTGGATGATATTCCAGCGCATCAATCTCGAATAATTTATCGGATAAAGTAAGCCGTTAAAAGGAGCCGAAAGGGCAAAGCGTGCGAGAATTATCATTCTTCACATTCCAGATTTAATAAAAAAATGGACAGACACCTAGCGCGTATTACTCAAACGCTTTCGAGGTTCATCGCAATACGAGTATACAGCTATTAACTGACTAATCATACCGCCATTTCTCCGCAGGGTAGGCAGAGAGCAGTGGCGTGCAGTGGGTTTAAACTTAGGTTATGCTGTGACCGACTATATACCTATATTAAAAATATATATATATACGCATATAACTATAAGGGTATATACATTTTTAATTTTTTTTAACTTTACCTATATAATGAACTCTTTTGAGTAGCTTCAATCTACAAAAATAACTGCACTATAGAAGAAGTATTGTAAACAATATTTCCTAAATAAATAAATATTTTATACAGGTATACCTAATACGGCGAAAAATTTCAATATATTTCGAAGACGATTTATATATAATTAAATCGGGAACAATACTAATTTCAGATGTACGTTTCTTTTCACAAAAATAAATCAAACATTTTATGATATCATTATATGACAAATGACAGATCGTATTCGTATTTACATTTACCATAGAAAAGACATAAAATTTACACCGAAAGTTTTAGGTGGAATTTGTATAAAATAACATTTCTACATGACGTGCGCCTGGTTAGGACCTTTCGAAGAACGACGCTATTACACAAAACTCGCAGCATTAAAAATACACGGTTTTTTTCTCGACTTGACTATATCTGTGGAACAAATTGGTTGGCGAAATAAATGAAGAATTGACATGAAGTTAAGCACAGAAAAGTCGGAAATAAAACTTCTAGCCGTAGGACGAATTACGGCTAGAATTTTAAATCGAAAAAAACAGATACGTCACGTTAAATGGAAACGTCGGAAATAAAACTTCTAGCCGTAGGACGAATTACAGCTAGAATTTTAAATCGAAAAAAACAGATACGTCACGTTAAACGGAAACGTCAGAAATAAAACTTTTAGCCGTAGGACGAATTACGGCTAGAATTTAAATCAACTTTTTCTTAAGATAAGGATTATTTAATTAATATTTGTTTCTCAGAATCTTTACTAATGCACAGCTTTTTTGCTTGTATGCGCTGCACGCCACTGGCAGAGATATAACGCCATATATTTCTATCTTGATACACCACTTTACATGTTCTCATGCATGATCTACAGTTGTCGAGGCTTTTAACAGAGCCATCCTCCAATATTTGTAGTAGGTACCTGATCGTATTATATCTTTTGCAGACGCCCTCCATTCCTGTTGCCTTCAACACTCGTTCATATATATTTCTAACCATCTTTTCCTCGCTTATACGTTCCACATGACCAAATCATCTCAACGATCCTTTCTTTATTTTATCTACCTATAGTTGATAGATATTTAATCTATACATATTTATCTAATTAAAAATGGAATAATAATAGGGAGACCACAATTCAGTATGAACGAGTCTCTGTTTTTCGTAATGATTAAAATGGTGAAATTGATTATCGCAGTTTTCCGCGTTAGAGAAGTCCCGGGTGGTACCAAATACCTTTTAGAAAGAATTTTGTCTGTATCTATATATTTGATTCGTTCAATTTGTTTTAAGTTGTACTTCAAGTATAATAGACTTTTTTTATAGATTTTTTGGCGCGGTCGACGTTTTGACCCACATTTAATCACGTGGCAAAAAAAATGAAATACAATCCAAAACATAAGAAAAAAAGGTCCCCTAAATTTTTTAATATTTCATGATACATAATAAGCATATTTTAATGGAATATTGAAAATTAATACTTCTCGATGTAAAAAAAAATTTAAATTTAATTTTTGCACATCAACTAAGCACGAGTTTTGCTGGCCTCGGCTATCCATTATTCTACCCATAACATGTCACAAACTTTTAGTTATATCAGGATGATCTCACTGAAACTTTTTTATCTTCATTCCTTTTATCCTAATCGGGTAGGAGGACTATCGCTTGAAAACCACTACTTCACCACTCTCTATCGAATACTCGGTGTCTCTGGAAGTACAATCTTTCTTCGCAGAGTGTCTACATTTGCCTTTTCCACGTTTCCCTGTGTTATCACATAGGCCTTCTTCCGTCTGAAACTGTCGAGAAAATCTGTTCAGACAGTATTTTATTTCCCACGTAGAAGATACGTCCAAGCCAACTTAAGTGAGATGTCCTAACATACTCTCGGATGATATCGTTCCGGATTTGATGTCTACATAACTTCTGAAACGACAACGGTAAAACAATCCAGAACGAATTATGTTACACTACAGGGTGTTTTTTTAGTGGCATACAATTTTAAAATAAAATTAAACATATACAAATCGTGGTAACCGCCGTGGTATTGGCTTTATTGAAAAGATAGTTATAAAATATATTTTTAGTGTTTATATACCTAATATGATTATGATACCACGATTTTTAAAACAAATTTGCAACGCTGTTTTGGCGTAAGTCTATTCATGGTAAAATGGCAAACCAAACTGAGCACAAATCAGCTGTCAACTGTCATCGGAAAAAGTGTTGCCAATTCGAAAAACAAAATCTAAAAAAAACTATATTTAAACGGTAATGGCGTAAAATTACCTTTCAAATACACCCATCACCAAGGTTTTTATGCGAGTTACTTCATTTTATAGTTCAATATCTCTAAAAAAAAAACACCCCTTACAAGAAAATCGGCGTATTTGAATATTTCCCATGAGGCCGAATTACAGTACAATAGACAAGAGCGAATGAATGAACTAGCAGCGAGTAGTATTTCTCATTCCCACGAACCGCCGACAGCCGCCAAGTTCAAGTGGCTAATTGATTCGTTTTAAATCAGCCGGCGAGCACAGATTTCAATTATTATTAATGCGGCGATACATATGCGGCGATACATATGCGGCGATACATATGCGGCGAGTAAACTTATCGCGGATGCCGCGAGCACCTTTGGACCATCGACGCATTGTGGAGATGCGACCAATTCGCGTCCGCGACTGCACACAAAGAGCCTCTGACGTTGCAGTTCTTGCACTTATCGGCCGGGCGAAAAAACCACCGAAGATCAAATTGATCGGATGATCGACGCGATTTTTATTGTATATTTCAATTTTTTCATTCGACATTGTAAAGGGTAACCGAACTGCTAGAAACGCTGATGTATATATACGTGTGTAATATTCTAGTTGTCATCCGCCCGGAGTTATATCGTGAAATTCGAATCCAGAAGCCACACGCCGATAGAATATATATATACATTGCACCTAGTCAAGCGTGACTACCACGTTTTTAGTCTGCACAGAGAAAACGCCTACACTATAAAGTCGTTTTTATTCCATACACAGAAAACACACGGAATACAGTGTCGTTTTTATTGTATATAAAGAAATCACCCTCTACACTCAAAATTCATCTGAAAAAAAAACACCTAAAAAAACAAAAGTAGTTTTTATTGTATACTGTCGAAAGGCCTACATTCTTTTTTTACACCGATAAAACACCTACATTCCACGGACGTTTTTATTCTATAAAGAAAAAACGCCTACACCCGATAGTCGTATTTATTCTATACACAGAAAACGCCTCCAACAAAAAGAGGTGTTTATTTCGTACCGAAAAGAGGCCTACACTCGGAAGTCGTTTTTATTCTATACAGAGAAAACACCTACACTCCAAAGACGTTTCGCGCGGATGGGCAGCTCCCGTTTTCCGACCAAGTCGCACTGAACTGGCACATTCACTTGTGTCGACACTCGCGGGGCTGGTGGCGGAAAGGATATCCTGGAACTCGGAAACTGCACTCGGACCAGCGATCGGGAAGCGGTGACACGTCACGGGCGCGGGGGGAGGAGCACCGGCGGAGGATGCGGGCTCTCCGAAAGGCGCGGAGGGACTGGCCGGAGGGGCGGAGCCGGCGCGCCCCGCCGCCCGCCCCCCCCCGCCCCCGCCGGCCGCGGCCCGTCAAACCGTGGTGGCCTGGGAAAGCGATCGAATAGTCTGGCGAGTTTTCATTAGAGACGTTTTTTGGAGCGACGCGAACGAAAGGCGATAAGGTATCTCGTTCGGGCATTAAAACGGATTTGCTTATGTATGAATGATGATAATGATGACAAACGTCGCTGAAATGTGCGTAGGTACTCTCAAGGCTCGCTTATAATTACGTAAACGTTTTTTTTTGTTCAAAGTGCATCGAGAGATTTTGATTATTTTTAAAATAAGTTTTATTTTAAGTTTGTTATACACACAATATGAGTTATTAATTACTCTACTAGTTAATTAAATATATCTGATAATGAGAGGGACTGCTCCTCTAGAAAATATAATAATAATTACTTACCATCACGCCGTTTCCCGAGAGGATAGAGCGCCACACTCTTCTGTCCTGACATACAACTCTCGCCTCATCCACATTCATACATCTTCACATGCAATCTCGCCGGTTGTTGAGGCTTCTAACGGGACCATCTTCCAGTATCTGGTTAATCCGATCACGCCGCGTCTTCCGCGATCGCCCTCTCTTTCTGGTGACATCAACACTTGCTTTATATATCTCTCTTGCCATTCTCTCCTCATTCATTCGCTCAACATTCCCAAACCATCTGAGCTACCATTTTTTATTTCTATTGATTATGCGAAGATCAGCTTTACATTGATTCCAAATTTCTTCATTCTTTACTCTAGCATAAATGGATTTATCACACATACGTCTCAGGGATCTCATCTCCACTGCATTGAGTCTACTTTCGTTCCTCTTCTACCAGCTCCAGGCTTCACTTGCATATTCATATTGTATGTATTACAAAGTTAAAATAATAAAACGTATTTTAATTATAAAGTTGCATCACAAAGTATCTGCCAAATCTTTTAATGATTTTATTATTTATTTATTAATACGGTAGGGCCTTTTCAGCAACAATTGTGAATAAAATAAAGTATACATAAATATGAATCTCTAAATTTATAAGAAATAAATTATTATTATTAGGTAATCAATAAAATCTTATTGCGTACATTCATAATTGACTTTTAAATATCACCCATGCAGTATCCAAATATTAAACACGTTGTTTTAAAGTTTAATATAGATTTTTGAGTTTCATATCGATTTTTATAAAATACTGTAATAAATATTAAATTATTATCGCCATTAAGACAGGAAAATAAAATTACACATTTAGCGGAACCGCTTTCTGGTATCGAATTCAATTATTCCTGAACAAACAAAAATGCCAGACTATAACTATTACTATACTAGACTGTATAGAAATATTAAGATAAAAAACCGACAAACTTTGTATAAACCACAGTGATTTGTTTATTGGTTGATAATAATTTAAGTGGTTTTTCCAAAGTTTCAAAGTTTTTTTTTAAATTAATAATTATGTTCAGCCCCAAGTTTAACTCGAAGTGTGCTTGCGTGCCTTAAAAATATGACCGACCGTAGAAACGGCGAGAATTATTTTAATAATACAGTTTTTTTTATTTGATTTATTTAGTTCCATATATATAAAATAGAATTTTAGAACGTCATTGTTATAGTTTTAATTTTATGTACACAAAAAAAAATGTTTTACGAGGGTGGCTTTGATTTATTATAAAAATAATCAAAAATTAGGTGGAGCAACGAAAACTCTAACGGTGGGCTCTGGCCACTATTTATAATTTCTAGGTAAACACGAATATTTTCAGCAGCATCATTTCCGTCATGAGATACAAAGTTTTGAAACATTCAATTAATTGTCAAAATAATGAGATCGACCCCATAATATATTTCGACCGTTCAAAAGATTTCAAAAAGAGAGCGTTGACATGTACCGAGAAGAACAGACGGAGAAAATTTATTTGAATAAAAGTTTTTCTTTTTTGCAAGCATCAATTTTTTTTAAATATTTTTTCATGAAATATATGGGAAGTAAAGCTAGATTTAAATAATACTGTAAAGAGAAATTGCTTTAATTACCTATAGCTTTTTTGGCAGTTTATTGTACAGTATGTCTTTGTGATATTAGTATTTAAAAAAAATCTTTTTAAGCCTATTTATATATTATTAGTAGTACACATACGCTTATTAGCTAGATTGATCACATTACAACGCGGCTAGACAGAACAATCGATAGACAACGCCGGCCGCCCGAAGACAAACATTGAGAAGCTTTCCTCAGAAGCCGCGACGGAATTCCGCCGCAGACCGCGGTGCAACTAATTCAAGATTACCCGCGCCGCGCGGGGCGGACCGCCGGCCGAATACCGCGCCGCGCCGTCCGCACGCGCGCGCCGTCCCGCTCCGTCCCGCTGCGCCGGCGGCCGGCAGAGGGGGACGCCGCGGGCGCCGCCGCCGGCCGGCGCGGCGCGGCGCGCGGCGGCCGCGGAGCGGGCTCTCCGCCGTGCAGGTTCATTGTTTCGCGCGGCGGCGGCAAAAAATCGGAATGCATCGTTCTAGCGAAGGGAAAAACTTCATTTCAAAATGAAGACTACAACACACACACGTTCACCAGTTTGAAGACTACAAAGTGTACACTACAATTGTAGTACTACGAAATGAAGTGAAGTAAATGAAGTGAAGTAATGAAGTAATTGTAGTATTAATGAAGTGAAGTAATGAAATGAAGTAATTGTAGTATTAATGAAGTGAAGTAATGAAACGAAGTAATAGTGAAGTAAATTTTGAAATGAAATGAAGTATTTTTTTCCCAAATAAAAATTTAGCGAGCTAAAAAAAAAAAAAAAGGTCGACGACAAAAATATTTAAATAAATGACGATATTTTCTCCAAAGTAACAGTTGGCGACCTAAAAAAAAAAAAAAAAAAAGGTCGCCAGACTGATTTGTTCGTTCGATTCCAGAGATTCCTTCTTCCTTGGGAAGAGAACTTCCCAAAAATATTTTCATAACTCCCAAAATTCACTATTTAAAATGTGTTTCTCATACTTTCATAACTTTGAAGTGTATGTACTTTGTAGTGTTCGCTTTGAAATGAAGTGTACTATTTGAAGTTTGTACTTTCAAAAACTTTGGTGTTTGTAGTTTGTAGTGTGCACTACACATCAAAATGTGCGAAGTGTGCACTTCAATGTAGTGTAGTACTACATTGTAGTAGTGAGTACAGAGCGGACCCATCACTACATCGTTCTCTACGTGTCGATTTCACGCGGCCGAGTCCGCGGCGAATGGCGGGCGGACGTGTCCGATGCGTTTATGGGTTAACTGTTGCGGATACAGTTAAGCCAATTGCAGAAAACGGCCTGAAAACGCCGCCGATTGCCGCCGTTTTAACATTCCGCGCAGAGGAATGAAGGTCAGATCGAAAACAGGTGCAGCCGATGGATTCTTCGCCGGTGAGATAATCGGGAGAGACGCGAGGGCCTGCGAGACCGCTCGGAGTGGCATTCCGTATCCGTTGATCGTCAGTACTGTCTCCTCTAAAGGGATGACATTTCTTGAACATTTTCAAATTCACTTTGTGGAACTAAAATAATCAACACTTTGTTTTAATTTTAAATGATTTGTTCACTGACCTTAATACGTATTTTGTCTTTTTACCATTGCTCAAAAACTGTACGCCACAAAATACAGATATTCCCCTTGTGTCTTTTCACTTTTTCTTTTACCTTAACGCTATTTATATTGAATTACATTATCCATGTGAAATATTCTAGGAGTTAATACTTTCATAATTTATCGCTGATTAATACGCGCACTGAATAGCTCGCTTTCTGTTTCCCTTTCTGTGGAATCGCCGAATTTTCGCAACATATAGTCGTTCTTTATATGCGAAATGTCTTTTCGCGAACATTCGGATATGATCGACTGGCTTCTAAACCTTTTAAGCAATTTACTATAAAATAATTTGCTATAAAACTGCCGGAAAATCTTCGATAACGTTTAATTATTTGCGTTTCTACAGTTCACTTGATTGGATATTAATTATATATTAAAAGATTTCATAAATAAATCGATGAGATAACGCATCAAGCTTTGTTGTAATTAATAGCACTTGAAAGAAGGCAATTTTTTTTCGCACACACGATATATTATTAGATAAAATATAATTTTTTCTAATATATTACGCGAAAATGCGGAATAAAAATTTCCTTTGTCAATAATATTTTATATAATTACGAAACCAAGAAAAATTTTAACGGAAATAAACAGAGTACAACAAAAAAATCTGTCCGGCATTATTTTGAATGCATGTGATTGTAATATTAATTTAAACCGTTGGAGGAAGTACAAGCGGTTTACATCATCACTTGAAAAAGAAACAATATGAATTTGTTAAAACGAAAATGTTGTTTTATGTGTATGTAATATGTAATATTAAATATAAACTTTTTTATAATCATTTGCATAAAAGTTAAATTTGTGTATAATATTGTCACGAGAAGCAGAAGCAGAAGGAATTAATTACACATAATCGATGATTTTACGGTACTCTATACAGTTTTCAGAGAATTGGAAATTTCTAGAAGAGTCTAGGATGGACCACTTGATTCTGGACATTAATCATAAAAATAAATTAACCGGGCCACTACGCACTTAGTATTTGTATTGTAGTTGACAGGCGACGTTTCGGCAAATACACACAATAAAGCGTTTGCTCTCATCAGCAAACGCTCCTAGCATATTTCAGCGTGACCAAGCGACAATAAATTTTAAGGGCGATTTCATTGTGGATAATAACTAGCGATAAAGTACCTACCATTGTGTGAGAAATGTTCCATGATAATCAAAGAGATACAAACCAGCGAATCAGAATTTATAGAAGGAGCATAGAAGATTTTCAAGTGACTATTGCGAAATTTAGTGAGAATTACAGAACGGTGCTCCGCAAGTTTGTGCCTATTAACTGTGTTAATTTATTGCAATAATTAATATTAGGTCCTTACATATGAAATTGGCGTTTAGTATGGGAGGAACATAAAGCCGATTTTTTTTATTATAATATATTTATTTAATCAAAGTATGTACCATTGCTATCTATGCACTTTTGCCATCTCATAGGTAGTTCATCGATCCCTTTACTAAAAAAACCATTCGGACGGAAATCAATAAAATCTTTGAAGGCGGTTTGGACTGCCCCATCGGAGTTGAATTTTTTCCTTTGCAAGAAGTTATCCAAATTTCGAAAAAAATGGTAATCTGTTGGGGCAAGGTCCGGAGAGTACGGTGGATGTCTTAGACATTCCAATTGAAGCTCCTCTAATTTGGTAGCCGTCTGTTGTGCAGTGTGTGGTCTAGCGTTATCATGAAGCAGCAGTGGCCTAGAGCGATTAACCAGCCTCGGTTGTTTAGCAGCTAGCTTTTCCATCGTGGTTTGCAGTTGCTGACAATAGACATCTGCCGTAATCGTCTGGCCAGATTTAAGAAAGCTGTAGTGAACGACACCAGCACTAGTCCACCAAACGCTCACAAGTAACTTTTTTGGAGTCAATTTTCGCTTGGGGCATGGTTTGACTGGTTCGGCAGGGTTCAGCCATTGCGATGAGCGCTTCCGATTATCGTACAGGATCCACTTTTCATCACAGGTAATGATTCGATTTAAAATCCCTTCATTATTGTGCCGGTTGAGTAATGCAACGCAGCAGTCAACGCGCGTTTGTTGATTTGCTTCACTCAATTCGTGAGGTACCCACCTTTCAAGCTTTTTCACCTTACCAATTTGCTTCAAGTGGATTAAAACAGTTTTATCACTAACACCGCAGCCTGCAGCTAACTCGGATGTGGTTTGCGATGGATCCGCTTCCACAATAGCCTTCAATTCTTCATTATCAACTTTGGTCTCCGGCCGTCCACGGGGCTTGTTCTGCAGGTCGAAATTTCCAGAACGAAAACGTTGGAACCAAAAACGCACTGTGTTTTCTTTTGCGGCACCGTCGCCATACACATCATTAATCCTTCGAGCCGTTTCTGCAGCACTGGTGCCACGGTGGAACTCGTACTCGTAAATAACGCGATATTTCAAGTTTTTCATTTTGTAAACTGAGTGACGCAAAGAAAAAAACAATTGAGGAAAAAACAAATGAATTATAATTTTCAAAACACAAATACATGAGTAAATAGCTGTATAAATTTGGATTTGGAATTCCTAACCAAAGAGAAGATATTTGAGATCAAATTTGCCAGTACGGCAAAACGTCAATTTCATATGTAAGGACCTAATAAATAGATAATTAATATCCAGCGTTTCAATTGCCTCCCACAGCCACGATGCAGTGACAACATATTTAATTCAATATCTTTATGTAAAATAAAAAAAAATGGTTTTATCAAAATGTTTTTTTTCAATTTATTGTTTTATATCGTAATATAACGCCATAAAATTCTTCAACACTTTCATAATTAATGGTAAAGAATTTAGTATTTTATCGGTTTACCTGCAATGCCACCTTAATGCACTAAGTCAATGTATAGATGAATAAGGGGGGCACTTTGAAGACGACAATAGTCACTAGTTTTAAGTTCCATGAGTATCTAAATATGATAATTTCGCTGTCTCTCTGTCCATCTGTCGGTCCGTGACGTCCGTAACTTGCTGGAATTACCCCGTCATTACAACTTTAGATAATTAGAGTGCGACGCGCAATCGCAAGGTGCGCGGCTCAGGCAACACACAAGGATCGCCCCACCAAATTACACGGTCTTGACATTTTTATATTATCATTTTATCATATTCATTATCATATCACATTTTTAATTTTTATACTCATGATTTGGTGCTATTCCTGAAACTTTTAATGTATGTGCTTTTTGAAATTTATTTTATACTCTTTATGTAAAAGCCTAATGGGCGTAAACAAATAAACAAACAAATAAATATTTAATTTTAGGTTTTAGCGAATAAATCCAATGTCAAAAAACAAAACGGTTTCTATTCAAGAATTTTCAGCTTCAAAATTCTTCAATTATTGCGTCCCGTGATTTTTCACGGGTGCGCGCCTACATCGCATCTCTTACAATGTACTAAAGTGCCATGTATTGCAAGTTAGTATAGATGGAGAACACACTCAAAGATACACAGAAGCTATATATTTGCTAAGTTTACCCAGTTAAAAAATGATGCAATTCTTCAACGATGGCCTCATTCCACAATGCCGAGCGCCCGTTTAGCATACACAGAGAAAAATGATAATGACGTCAGGCACTTGAGCGCTTCTGGCCTCCAGCGCGAGGGTTCAGTGCCGCGAGTGCTGGACGCGCCGCGGAACAGCAATGATTCACACTCGTGATTCACGTGGACATGGACACAAAGCCGAGGGCCAGGGTGTCGCTGCCGAGACGAGCAATATGCCGTGCATCATCGTGTTCAATGACACAAACATGGAAAACAAACAAGCGTAATCAATGCTGGGAGCAGGCGTCACTCTGCTCCAGGGCATGCACAATAGGGAAATTTCACTTTTTTTTTTAAATATTAGGTGTACTCATAAGTAATCAATCATTTAAGTGGCAACAAAAAAGAGTTTAACTTCATTTAATTTTAAAAAACATTGATTATTTTATTTGTATATATCTACTTTTATGTGAGTTTTTTTTTTTCACCAACATGTTTCAGAAATTACCATTCCATCATCAGGGTGCTGTATAACTGTCAAAAATTCTAATGAAATGTCTTTTGTTCCTTGTTTTTCCAAATTATTTGATAAATTATCTAAAAAAAAATTTAATCATGTTTTTTAATAATAATAATTTTTTTTTAAAATAATTTTTCAAATAATGTGGAAAAACAAGGAACAAAAGACATTTCATTCGAATTTTTTGACAGTTGTACAGCACCCTGATGATGGAATGGTAATTTCTGAAACATGTTGGTGAAAAAAACTCACACTCAAGTAGATATATACAAATAAAATAATCAATATTTTTTTTAAATGTCAATCTACAATGTTGCTCAATCAATTGAAAAAAAATACATTCAATTTTATTTTTAATCGATTTAATTTTCATCGTTATCTATGACCTTTTGCCATCTTGTTGGTAGACTTTTAAGAAAAATATGCTTCAAGGTGTTTTTAAAGCTTCATTATCAAACCCTACCGGGAGCCCACTTCGATCGCTATCAGACAAGTCAAAATCGCCATCGGAAAATTTTCTAAACCAACGTTGGCACTTGTTTACTTTCAATACGTCTCCATACACATCACAAATTTTCTTTATTGCAACCGTTGCGTTAACACCCGATAGAAAATGAAACAGCGTGCAATGACGTAAATTTTCTAAGTTAGTTGATTATCCGCCATTTTACAACAGAGTAATAAAATTTTTTAAATTTAATTGTCGCAAATCACAAGACTTATTATTATTAAGATTATAATATTGCTTATAAAACACGTCTTTACACGTTCACTGTACTGAGCTTGACTGAAGCAAACATTCAACACCAAAAATAATTGATTACTTATGGGTACACCTATTAGAAAAATCTGCACTTTGATTTAGAAAATACGTTGATGAAAAATATTTTTTTAAATATGTATATTAACATTAAAAAAACGATTTTGAAAATCACGATTTTAAACTCCCGCCAAAACACTTATTTTCACAAGTGTCGTAATTTGACAGTTTTCATGTCATGACAGCACATTCGCGTATTTAGACATTCATTCGTTTTTTTTACAAAACAAGCCGGCTTTTTTGTATTTCATCCGTAATGTCTGGGAAAGAGTATTGTTAATATTGACTCCCGATGAACGAAATGAAAACTCCCGATAAACTATTTATAACTGTTCCTAAGAGTGCTCCCTTAAGACAGGAGTGGTGTCGTGCGATGAGACGAGACGAGAAGAAAAATGAAGTACTTTCTTCTTATTCCACTCTGATTCGTTGGGAAGATCATTTTAATGTAAGTATTATTTAGAATGTACGAAGATATACGGTTACCATAGAAACGAAACAACAGTGACAAACACCATAGATCACGTATGTTTGTCTATAATTCTTGCCAAACAACGTCACGACCAATCACATCGCGTTTAGAAGGAAGCGTATTTTTTAAGATTTTTTATAAAAATTATGAATGAAAACATTGTCCCACACCATCCATACTGAGTTAGGAAATATTATTTATTTTTCTAAATCTATTTCATATATTTTCATAGATATCTGTAAAATGTGAAATTACCCTATCACAGAGAACTACATTACCGGTAAGTATGAAGTTAATATCGATAATTTATACACGTCCCTGTGAGACTACTATAATTTATCTTAATTAATAATTATATCTTTGTGGACGATGTCCAGTAATTGTGTTCTCAGAACATACATATAAATAATTGTTAAAAATATGCTGTCTGTCGGTCTATTCGTAACTTCGTGTAACGTTCATAATTTCGTTTGAATTCACGGCTAAAAAAAAACAAATAAACGGCCGGAGATGGAGCTTGAACAACTTAGTAATGTTGCTACCGCCAAGCCTGCATAACCGGTCAAAAATACAGTACGTGTAGGACTTAGCAAAGACGCGGACCATTTCGCCATCGTCAACCAATCTCTAGGGTTTAAAATGGTATCACTAACTGCCGGCAGGAGAAATAAAAATTTATTTTTTTTCGATAAAAGTCGTTATTACTAATTCAAGTTAACAAACAATGAGAATTATAGGTATATAAAATATGAAAATTATAAGTAGGTATATAAAGGATGTGGCATATTTATTGCATATTCTTGAAGTAGGACTTCAACCTGCACTTGAATTTATTGCAATCATCAATAGTTTCTAATTCTGTGGATAAATTATGTGTAGGCTATTTTTTAATATTTTTGATGTTTATAGCGTTAACTTTGTGGTTGGACATAATTATAAATTTTAATTAAAGAACTTTGTATAAACCACTTAAATAATGACTCTACGTCTACCGGTTTCGATACCACCGGATCTTCATCAGGACTGACGTACAACTGACTATCCATTATCTATCCTAGTAAACAAATCAATTCTGAATGGGGGTGTGGCTACAGCTAAGGTGGGGGTAATTAAGGGGTGGACGCCGAAATGGGATGAATATACGGTGGTATCGAAACCGGTAGACGTAGAGTCATTATTTAAGTGGTTTATACAAAGTTATTTAATTAAAAATAATGTTTTTTAAGGCCTTATCGTCCGTATTCCGAAAATATCCACACTGGGATCTAAGATCTTTATCCCAACATTTAACAGACGAAAAAAAAATAAACGAGACTTAGGTACACAAATATGGGTAACATCTGTAAAACAAAAAAATTAAGACGGAGGTTACGGGGAGTCACGGACAACGAAAGAGAGACAATGAAATTATTATGATAGGATATTTATCGATATTAAAAAAATACGATTTTCATTATTTCCAGAAATACCGACAATTTAAGTGCGTATTTAACGGTATGCCGATTTACGGATAACTGATAACGCGTGCCCTGTCCTGCACAAAGAAAAGGGAAAACAGAGAGATAATCATCCGTATTCTGAAAATAGCAATGTCTGGATCTTTAAGATCTTTATCCCAACACTTAATAGACGATAATAAAAATTAAAAATGTCCAGAGCGGATTTTGGAATTCTACGGCTCAAATACACTGTATTAAAAGATGATATAAGAAAGATTGTTTCTTACAAACGTATTCATTTCTTCATCCACAGCGTCCTGATGAAATATTCGGCGTTACCGCATATTCAAATCTTCCCATCTTGACATTTGACAGTTATGTCTGGATCTTTAAGATCTTTATCCCAACACTTAATAGACGATAATAAAAATTAAAAATAAATGAGACATAGCTTTACGTCGGTGTTTGTTTCTATAAGTTTCTACGTGAGATAGATATAGAGGGAGGGAGAAATATGTAAATTGTTATCTGTCAAATTTTAAGATGGTAAGATTTGAATACGCGGTAACGCCGAATATTTCATCAGGACGCTGTGGATGAAGAAATGAATACGTTTGTAAGAAACAATCTTTCTTATATCATCTTTTAATACAGTGTATTTGCGCTGTAGAATTCCAAAATCCGCTCTGGACATTTTTAATTTTTATTATCGTCTATTAAGTGTTGGGATAAAGATCTTAAAGATCCAGACATTGTTATTTTCAGAATCGGGCCGAATGTCAGTATTCTCCTAAGACTTTTTCCATGTTAAATAGATTATGAATTATGAGTCTCGGCACAGAGGCGAGTCATGCACAATTTTAAAAATATACAACGCTGATTGTGTAAAAAATGTACACTGCGTAGATAAGGCACTTTGATAATGCGCTCGAAATGTTTTACACTTTTAAAGTATTCCAGCGTGGACTGGATAGAATAATTATGATATAAAAACTAACCCATAAAAACCAAGTTTTTGTTATACTCCCTTTTTCATTGAATCAGGTTTCGTGCCTACCGCACGCGTCGGGGTCATTACTCATTTGTATTGATTCCAATTTAAAGAAACCATTAATGTTTTGAAAAATCCAAAAAGATACTGATTATTAAGTTATTTTAAACGAAAATTTGTAAGATCATTTTTATCGTCGCCACGAGTCTGCCTGCAAAGTGCTGGATTGGATCACGGGAAAAGCGTTAAAAATCGAACCAAAGTTTTTCCGGCAGACAAGAAACAGCAGACGCTACGAGTTAAAAGAAAGGGAGTAAAAATACAGTACTGAATCTTGTAAACAATTAATAGTTAATCATAATAAAGCATTTATGCTGAGCTACAAAAAATAAGTAAGAAAAAAAATGAAAAAAAATGAAAAATTTGATGTCGTGTATCTCCACAACTATTGATATTAGGTCATGGTTGCTTGAACATTTTCGAACGTAATCAAGGCAGCAATAGTCCTGTGAGGTTACTAATGTTTTCCAAATAACCCTGTAGGTATAGTTCAGGGCTCTCGTGAACTTCTTTTGTATTCTTTTGATATTATTAGAATATGTGTTGCAGTATAGATTCCAGATGCTTGCGTGTTGGAGGTTTGGACGGATGAGAATTTGAAACAAGTGAAAATACTGAGTCAGATCAGTGTATTAAGAGTACGGGCATTATCCTTGGCTTTACCCAACCGAGTTTCTCCAGGGTGTGCTTGGCTACAATTGTCTAGAGACTAGAAGGAATGTGTATTTGATTACACATTTTTATCGATTGTTGCGCGGTATGATCGATAATCCTGAAATTATGCAAAGCATTGGTTTGTATGTTCCTGATAATTACATTAGAGATCGTCAGCATAGATTGTTTCACATTCCAATATACAGGACCAACCTGCCGATGGTTATGCCTGTTGGAAGAGCCACAGCTATGCTGAACAAAATCGCTTTGGGTATTGATGTATTCCATGTGTCTGAGGGGGTTTTCCGAAGCGGGATTCTCCTACACCTTTGACCAGATTTTATGTTATTTTGAATTTATTAAATATTTTTATTTTGATATATACTTCCATAATACGTATGCCTTTAACACTTTTTGTTTGTAATGTACATATTATTAAATAAATTGAATTGAATTGAATTGAATTAAAAATGCGATGTTATGTATCATGAATTTTAATAAAGATCTGTTAATACTTCAAGTGTCCATTTATAGAACAGAAGCGAGATTCCTTTGATGTTAAAAAAGAATACAACAAAAACAACAGAGACGTCAGCCACGCACGCACAATGCCCTTCCAGCTTCTGACGCGTCGTCACACCAAACACCAACACGAGAGCAAGAACCCAGCACCGGGCGGACGCCAGAAGCCATCCCGCGGCCGAGACCAAACGAGTTGCTGAAGGCGGCCGATCGCGGAACAAATTAGCGCTGACCGTGAAACGAGTCGAGAGCGCCAGCTACCGGTGCGAGGAGATCTCCCGACCTAGGGTAAGCGGAGAGCCGTCGGCCGTGCCCCGTTGACAGTCAACAAAACGCGCGAGTTTTTTGACGGATTCCTGCCGGGCCGGGACTGCGGCCACCGCTTTGCGCGCCGTCTCCGGAGCCATTTTTGTGCCCGAATTTTATTTAGTGTCTTCGTGTATTTTATCCGCTGCAGCCGTTCGTGTTTTCATTTTGAAGATGGCTGTTTTTGTATAACGGTTCCGTAGTATTTTTACACATTTCTAAAAAAAAAAATTAATGAGACGCTGACAGAATAATGGGTACACGGTACATACATAATAATACACAATTATTTAAAACTCAGCCCATCCCTAAACTAAATATTTAGTTTATCAATGTAGTATGAACGTTTAAAAATATTTAAATAAATAATTTAATAATGTGTTGTACGGATTCAGAATACTGTCAAGAAAGTACAGAAGTAACTTCTTGTGAAGACAAGAAGACACATTCTTGTGATGGGAGAAAAATTACCGACATTATTAGAATGCTGGCTTCCAAAGAACTCCGGGTTTCTCAAGGAATGATTAAACAAGATTTAGGGGAAAGTAATATTTCTTTGGTCCGTGATAATGTGATATTTGTGCATACGCATTTCACAGCCGGACCGACTGCATTTCCAATGAGCATCTGAAGTTTCAGTATCAAGTATCAAGAATGCATTTATGAACGCAATGAAATAACGGAATATAATCTATAACTGTTGGGTTAACGCATAATTATTTGCCTTTTTATCGTAACGTATTTTTTAAAAATTGACAATAACTTGACATTTTTTATGGGGTTAAAAAATTAAAATGCTTATCGAAAACCATGAACATAATGTATGCCACATCTATGTAAACTAAACCATGTGAATTACAAATATTAGACCTATAGCATAGTTGCTTCAAATATTTGAAATAAGACAGGTAAAACAAATATGTACATATATACAACTTTCAATAAAATATATAATGTATGGATGTCCTTCGGGTGGAATCGTGAACGTTGTTGCATTGTGTGATGCGGTCACTTAAGTCAGCTGCTATTTATTACAGGACTTAATTTCTGAGGACACTCCATAAGGCGATCGTCTAGCAGAATGAGCAAATTTCATCATTTTTTCTCATATTTTCTCTTGCGTTTTTAATCACATTTTTGTAGGTAAATATCTCATTTTAAAATTTATTCATCAGGTAACATATATTTTAAATACGAATATCTTATTAAAATTGTACAAACTAAATTATATAATTGATTAATAAATTATCAAACCTTCAATGTTTTAAAAATAAAGAATATTGCTCCACTTTGTGGGTCTTTTATGACTGAACGGCCTATTGAAATGTCTTTTTTATTCAATAATATTACAAAGTAAACAATTATCTTCAATTTATTACAATTATAGAAAAATCTGTTAGTTTGTTTTCTTGCAATTTATGTTTTAAATAATATTGTGTGCTAAATTTTTTTAAATACAAATCTTATATATTTACATATTTGATACATAAAAAAATTTAGGTACATAAATTTTTTATCATTGTACCTGTCCAAAAAGGTACAAAAAAATAAATAAAATAAACCCATCTGGCAAAAATACATGACGAAGCTTCAAGGCCGCAATGGCATCTGTTTATAGTATACATTTTCATTCAAAGCGGTCATATGGTATATTTTGTCGTATTAAAATTTGTGCGCGCGCTATATTTTTTCGCGCGCGCTATGTCGACGGGGGGAGCGTTGTCGCGGACGCCGCAGCCCGCTCCCGAATCCGGCACACGACAATCCCGCGGCAATTGCGCCGAGTAAAGGGCCGGACTCGCGCCCTCGGACGGGTTTTTGCCTCTGGGCGCGCGACGCGACGCACATTGGTCGGAAAAGACAATCTGGCGAGCGAAATTATTTTAGTGTTTATTTGTATTCTATACCCATAGTAAATAATAAACCAATTTAAAGATATAAAAAATAAAATAAATGTAGTATTGAAAACTTGATTATACCACCTAACCGCACTTTATATTTAATTCTAAACTTGTCTTTATGACGTTCACAATTGATCCACTTTCGACGTATTTGTCCACAAAAATTTAACAAAGTTTTTTTTTTATTATACCTTGTATTAATCGCTCTTAAAACCATACTCCAAAAAGTTTTTTCCATGGTAATCCGAGAGCTAGAAAATAAATAAATTCTGAATACAGGCATACCGAAGTGCACTCCGATTGATTTTAAACCTGTAGCTAAGGTATTAGAGAACGATAGTTTATAACAATTAGAATCAATACAGTTCAATCCCAGTTTTGGCAGTCTAAGGCATGCAGAAAAAATTTACGATATTTTGTTAAAAACAAATCGTGGCTTTGTAGAATATTAATTGAATAAAAATGTGGATTATATTAAAAAAAAGTTACCTAAGTTTATCGATTCCGTAGTTCGAAGAACAAAATTCAAAAATATAAACACACCACTTTGGTACAAACACTCGTATCCGACTGGCAATAATTCAACCTTATTTTTTTGCAACAACATGTCACTACCTGCTCGACTAGACATGAGGGGTTTATTCTAGGTAATTAACTATCAGTGGGACTTTATTACCCAAGGAACTAAGTTTATTTCGCTGCATATATTTTATTTTTATTACGACTTTTGTTTTTTGAATTTTGCGCGCACAAAATTCAATTTCCAACCTTTGTGCGATGCCGCAATTGAGACGTGTCGCGAGAGACGCTCGTGCCGCTCGGCATTCGGCGCGCGCGCTCGTGCCATTTTTTGTTGTTGTTGAAAATTCAACGACAAGAGATTGATACATGTCCGCTGGCCCCGTTAGGTAATTATGCCGCGTGGAAAAAGATGTGTAACGGGTCGACGCTCTTTATTTCGGCTGAATCAATATTTGATTGATACCCGTATTTGGACAATGGCAGATGACGTTAGGGTGATGTGCAGGGTGACGCGTAGCTGGTAGCAAAAACTTCGGGAGAGTCTTTTGAATCGAAAATTTTCTATACACTCTGATAGTTGCGAAGTTAAGCGACTATCACTACAGTAACTCGTATGGAATATTAAAAATTCATTCGCTTTAAAACAAGTCTATATTTCATTTTTATGAAATTAGAAATTATGAATAATATATACCTATTTTATTTTTTTAATGTGGAGATTTTATATCAATATTCCTTATGAACGTATATATGATGTTCTTTCGAATTATTACATAATATCTACTAGAATATGCCTGAAAATCAAAATTTTCAATTTGCACCAAAATGAAAGCTATCTATACCAACTTGTTAATGAGAAAAAAATCAACAGATGTTTCTAGCAGAGACCATAGTAATTAATATATTAATGATTCTTGATTCGAACATTTATATAAAACTTTAAAAAAATGATAATGTGTATATGTTCTTACGATGGAATTGGTGAAAGTTACATTGAGTAGAGTGATCACTTAGGCCAGCTCATACAGGTTGTAAGCCCTGAGCCATCGTATAAGAGACTTCCATCCACTTTTCTCATATATAAATTAGCTTCGTTTCTGTGAGACTTCTATAATATATCCTTAATTAATTAATCATCCCACTGGGAACACAATCCATTAACTGTGTTCTTAGAACCTATTTTCATATAAAATATTGTTTAAAAATAGTATCTACTTTTAAAACAATTCTGGTACTTATTTCATGTAATATTTATGACATCAAAAATGACGAATTGTACACTGTTATAAATAGAAATCAATTAGAATAATAGATATCTAATATGAATGGACCTGAATGTCTTTATCACACTAATGGTCGTTAGATTATTCATTGTTGAGTTTTTTGGAAATAAATCCCTTTTTGTGGACTAAGAGTTGATATTGACATAAACATTTTATTGTAGATACAACATATGTATGCAAAAAAACTTACACAAATAATTCCTTTGTAGCGACTTGATGGAATACCCTTTCTTGGATTGTCGAAGTTTATGATAGGAATTGTGAACTTACCTGAAAAGGAAAAAAATAACATTGTTAATATAATATTGGAAATTATAACAAGAGCATTGTGTATGAGACTAATAGAATAAATCAATTTTAATATTTGGGTCAATAATTGGATATGGATCCATCAAAGTGGCAAGCTGAAATAAAAATCATAAAAAATGAGGATAAATAGAAATGCGAAGATAAAACAAGAAATGACGTAGTTGGTAAAAGGATAAATAAAATCACAAAAAGAAACAAGGAGGACTAAAAAATCAATAAACTATGATAGAATATATAAAATAAAACGAGTAAAATAATCACATTATAGAGTAACAATGTATAAAATATGGAATAAAATAATAAAGAAATATTGAAAAAAATGCAATCTTTGATATTGCATATTTCCATAATTATTGATATAAGGTTATGGTTGTTTGGATATTTTCGACCCATTATCAAGGCAGGAATTCACCTGTAAAGTTTTTGCTACCAGTTGTGAGATACCTTGTATAACATCATTAAATCAGCGATTATTATATATAGCGATTTGTAAGTACTTAAAGTCTTATCTTAATTTAGTATGTGTATTTTCTTTTCTTTTCGTTTCTCTTAGATTTAGGTATTCCTATGATTTACTTTAATTTCTTATCTTGACTTTGTATGTATATTTTCTTTTCTTTTAGATTTAGATTCTTTAATTGTCATTTTTTACTACTACATAAATACCATATGAGAATAACTGCCACAGAACAGGTTTTTACCTAGTGTGGCAGTTATTAGTATCTTGTATTAACTAATGTAAATGTAAATAAACAATAAATAAATAAATAAAAAATAAAAAATTCTTCTATTAGATAAAGACAGTAAATGAAAGTGAATTATTCTGTGTCGGTGTGATTCAAATGGTGGTTATTATCCTCAGAATAGGGTGAGGGGTGGGGGGGATCATTATTAGAGTCAAACAAACTGGGCAAAAAAAACTAAAATATTCAATATACCTCCCGCGGAGCTCTGGCGCGATATTCCGCGCCCGAGAATTTAATATGGAATTAAATAAATGTAGAAGAATGCAATATTGCTTCATGGTCGGGAACTATTTCCTGGCGAAAACACAAAGGAATTCTGTATTGCCGCGCGCGACGGTGTGCCTCGCTAAGCCGACTGTGTTCTGGGCGCTCCTCGAGAACTAATCGTCAAGTCTCCGGCACAATTTCGACGGAGAATTTCTCAAAGGGATGGCGGCCGGGCGCATAGTACTTACGCATGCACACCGGGCGCGGTAGGCAGTGCAACCACCCACCGAAGGGCACAGGAGCCCCACAACTCCACACACGTGTTGATGTGGATCGCCCATCTTCTTTTGACAGCAGTACGTCTTCCAAAAGGGTTCGAGGTATGGGGTGCATGTTAAAAAATCTAACCGGTATGAGATTTTGATGTATATAGCATAATTGATTAAGGCCCGAATGCAGAGTTAATAATTAAGGTACGCCTTAAAAGTGTAATTTTGTTGAACTGAAAATTACGCTATCTAAGCGTACCTTTAACCTTTAAATCATCTTAGTATTGACTCTGAATTCGGGCCAAAGAGACTTAATATTTCCGTACAAAATGATATTCTCTCTAAAGTTTGTTTTAGAATTCCATTGTCAACGCGTTCAAAATATATATTTCATTACGATAATACGCGGATAAACTACCACAAACACTCATTACTGCCTCTACAACACAGAATTGGCAAAGAGTGTACAGTGATGTACTTTATAAATGTACTTCTATAAGTTTTTGACGGGTCGCAGTCAACCCGTCAAAAATGACGATCATTGTTTCGCGTCTTTGCCAAGACATTTTTTTACTTGTATTAGCTCTTATCTACCAAATGCCCCGAACTCAAATGTTATAATATTCAAACTTTCTAACCTAAATGTGGAGTATAAAAGCGAATGCAGCAATATTAAAAAGAATATTCTGAATGAAAGTCACCGAGGATTACTAATTTAAAATGTTCTGAATTGTATATTTTATGTATCAATCCCTTCCAAAATCATGTTTCCTATAAAACCTCGAATTCAGTATATTATAAATTAGTAATCCAAGCACTGCATTTTTTTTGTATATTGCTACCTTTGCTTTTATACCCCACATATATAGAGTACATTTTTTTTAATAGAGATACGAACACGGAATACATGTAACATCAATATTCTTACTATTTTCAAATTAAGCCAAACGCTTGTACTATGAAAATAGGACCAACTTGCAGGTCTGGAGTGAGATTCGAACCCGCGAACTTTGGATCACGAGGCGAGAGTCCTAACCACAAGTCCAACACGTGAAGTAGAGAAATTCCTTCACAATACTACAGGATGAAAGAGCAAGGGGTCCACTAGTGACCCGGTACTCTGATTGACATGAGATTAAGTCAAGTCACAAGACCAACAAGCTACCCTGTAGAGAAAATATTTCAGGTTTGATACTTTGTTTTATTTATTTTTATTTAAAATATAATGGAAACCCAAAAGGTTTATAGATAACATTTTTACATGATTCAATATAAGAAATGATAATAGTAT
Source organism: Agrypnia vestita (assembly GCA_016648135.1). Classification (NCBI taxonomy): domain Eukaryota; kingdom Metazoa; phylum Arthropoda; class Insecta; order Trichoptera; family Phryganeidae; genus Agrypnia; species Agrypnia vestita. Next base: position 145,830 of record JADDOH010001107.1, on the reverse strand, counting down.
GATTTAGATACAAAGTCATTTTTTTGTAGTTGGCCGAGTTTTAACATTTTTGTCACATCCGTTTTGAATTTGTCAGTGGTCAGTTGTTTGGTCTGTTGTGGCAGGTCATTGTATAGTTTTAATCCGTTGCAAATTAGTCGGGAATGTCCTGTTTTTGTTTTGGCGTGTGTTGTGTGATAGTTTTGAGCCATTCTAGTGTTGTGTTGATGTTTTTCACGTATTTTGTGTAATTTTATGTCTTCGTCTTGTATTTCGCCAATTGCTAGTCTGTGAATGATTTTAAGTGTTTCGATTTTTGTAATGCTTTCGATGTTTAATTGTTGTGTTATATGGTACACAGTTTCAGTTGGTGTCCGGTATTTCAGATCATAGACCATTTTTAGTATTTTGTTTTGCTGTATATTTTTTATATATTTTTTTATAACGTAAGTCTGGCGATCGCTGGCTCCCACTCTATAAATCTGGTAGATCAGATTTACTGGACGGCAAGCGAAGGGTTAATAAGCTGCTCTCGAACTTATATCGCATCCCCCCACGGTCGCAGATGATCCCCGCGCTGGTGGCGACATTTCCGCACCGACGTGTCTGCTTCCAATTTTACTTTGTAATTTACAAGTTTCGTCGGGAAACTTGTAATGTATGATAAGACCCGTATCGCGTGCGCGTCGTGGGAAATTTTGAATATTTTCCCGCTCTCAGGGCGCGCCGCGGGACCAAGTGTGGAGAGCGCTGCCATTCCGTGCATCAACTTTTTACATTTATTTTTGTAGTTGTATCTCGATGTACGTCCGTGCGCGTGTGCATGCGGTCGCGTGGATGTGTGTGCGTGTGCCGGTCGCGGGAGACGGTAAGCAATGTAGCTAACCTCACAATTAATTGTAGATTTACAGTTTTTTACAAGTCATCTTAATTTTTAATTTAATCTCCCAAATTTACAGTTTTTTTTACCTTAGAGCAAACATTTTTTACATTTTTATTATATGTATATTTAATGAAAATATAAATTGAGTTACCTATTCAATATAAATTATTTGAAATTGTTTTTTTAAATTCGGAAACAAATGCACAATTTCAAGGTAGCAGATAAGAGGTAAGAGAATTTACCTATGTACGATTTATCATGTGAAAATCGATTATTTTTGCATGATCGTACATACCTATTTAAAAATCTTTTATCGAAACAGACAAAAACTGTAGATTTTTAGTTTTTTTTACGTTTACAGTTTTCTACAGTTTTTCTTACGGACATATACAGTTTTACTATATGACAGGGTTGGCAACAGTGATGGAAGGCAGGACGCGCGCCATTCCAGATTATCGGGCTTGCTCGATAAGACGTATTATATTATATACATTGGTTATATTCTTCTAGAATAAACGTGTGAATTTTACAGTGGTGTTTTATTGGCAATATCGGACCCTCACAACGAAAGGAGAAATATCACAATTTTAAATTACAAATGGGGGCATTTTCATTTAAAAAATTGAAATCGATCGTGTGTCCAAAATATGGTCACCACACCAGCCTGATAGCTATCGGATTAGATCAGATTACGTACTCGAACCGATCGTGTAAATCTTGTCAAAATACAACATTCTGTGTAACAACATCCGTCACTAACGATACTGTGATGGCGCTGCTTCTACAACCTCGATTCGCGGCCAAAATTCCAGAGCGCACAGTTAACACAAACTACGATTTCACGATAATTTTATTCGTCGAGAAAGTTTTACTGGCATTTATTTAAACTTAGCAAATAAAGTAGAATTTCAGCAGTTAGAGATCATAGGTCATTTGGATTTGGATTAATAGAAACGGTGAGTTCTTTCATATTTTAATGTAAGTTCATGTAAATTTTTTTTTTACATTTTTAAATATTTATTTTCTAAATTATTTATTACATTGAAGAAGTAAAGGTAGTTGCTTAACTAGACTACTCTATTCTAAAGCAACTACCTGTACTGTTTTTGAAATTTGGTTGTAATAAGCGTGTAATACATATTATATAATACAAATATTTACAGATGGTATTTTTTATTTTTTATTTTTTTTTAATTTTTATTATTTTATTTTTTATTTATTAGAGACACTAACAGGATAATGGGTACATGACACTCAGATAATAAACATTATAGTGAAGACTATGCCCATTATCCCAATTACAAGTGTCATCGGCACGCTCTAGTAACATGTATTTTTGTAATTAATTATATTTCACATGTACATTTATGTATATTATATATTTGTGTTTGAGTGTAGTGCGATTAGTATTTAATGGATCTATAGGTTCATGTCATCGTTTAGAAAATGGATGTTGTGTATGAGTGAGTTTTTGAACAAAGATAACGTGTCTGCAAGAATATCAGCATCAATGTTAATTTGAAATATAATAATCACAAAAACATATTGCATTGGAATCTAAGCTGTCAAATTTGACACATTATTTTCGTTTTGAAATCTAGCTACATTTGATAATCACTTTGTTAACTTATGTTTAAATAGTGCTTTCACTTTTAACTCTTTAATGTCAGATGGCAATACGTTGTAGATTCGTAAAGCACAGAACATGGAAAAACACGAATATATATATCGCGGTCGAACGGGCGGCGTTCTATCCGCTCGACCTACTGGGTGCACTTCCTCAGGGACGTGGGTACAAATGACGAGTAAGCAAACGCCAAGCGACAAGCTCAGCAAGCACCTAGAGCAGCGCCTTGCGATATCGCGACCAACCCCGGATTCTACTGCTGGGTCCCCAGACCAGGTCCACCGTGAGTTGCTGTCCTCTCGACCTGGAGTAACTACAGATTCCTCTAACGGGTCCCCAGACTAGTTCCCCTGTTAGTACGTTTTGTAAGCCAGATAGCAAAAGCCAAAGGCTCGGACTCAAGATCTCTATTCGACGTCTGTGTTTGTACTGTATGTATAAGAGCGCAGAACATACCAAAAGATCATTTTTAGTCATGTTCCATCGATATTTTACCAGCGAAAGTGGCGCCATCTCTTAGTATAACTAGGCTGAATCCTTGGGGTACTTAATATAATGACAACCACCTTTCTTGTGTGGGTTTATGGAACTATGGCTGGCGCCATCTCTGGGCAGTCTTTGAGACAAGTTCCTTACTTGTCAAACAAAGGTAGATAACTATGGAGAATAAATTATGTTGGTGTTACAGTTTTAGATTGATTTCGAAATTTTCGTGTTGTGAGAATTTATTCTTTATCGGCATTTAAAAAAGTAAAGAAGTATATCATTCAAATATAAAAAGAAAATCATTTCTGACAAGTTATACCTAGCTAGCCTTTTTAATAAAAGAATACCCCATTGACTAAAAAATAACAACTTTTCTGAATTTATCAGACATACATAAGAACAAATACCAACCATTATTTCGATTGCTTTAAATTAAAACTATTCCACTTGTATCTATTGAAGGATTGAAAATGAACAATTTGGAAACCTTTGAAATACTAAAACATCATCTTAACATCACACGACACATCTCCGATATTAGATTTGTTCCCGTTCATAACAAATTTTCCAATAAAATAATAGTCGTATGTGCCCTTTATAAGTGCCAAAAAATATAAATAATTAAATTTTCACACCAAGCAAACAAATTGTGGTAAGACATAATATTTTAAAACAAAATAACTTTTTGTTTAACACCACTTTGTTGAGTTTTAATTAAATAGTTCACAGCTGAGTCTATATATTCAGGGTTATATTAGGGAATATTAACTAATCAAAAACAGAATCACAAGCAATCAAGAAAGCATTAAGGGAAGAAAAAGACAGAACGTCAAATTTGGTGGAGGCTAGGTGAGAGAGAGAGGGTATCCTAGATATGTTCACTTTCCAATTAACTACACCCACCCATACTCTCTTTCTCTCACCTAACTACTAAAGACTCCCAGAGATGTGTAACCCCTTAAGGTCAAAACTAAGATGGAGCGAAAACGTCCTCAAAGACATTTCTGCCTTGGAGATGAGTGGAGGAAGACTCTTGAGGAGGCCGAGACCCACCAGGGGTTGCAGAGCGAACAGTGGTGACGCGAACGTCACCCTCACTGCTCCGTTTGAGCATCCACCTTTGCGGCCTGTGTTCGGATAGTCCAGCTCCGGCTGTCAGTTAGGTAAAATGTGATACGTATAAAACAGTGACACGCGGGGATCGAGTTTCAGCGCGGGGCTTCGCGGCGCCTGCCGGGGAAACCGGACACCCCCGCCACCCGCCCGCGGCTAACCGTGTCACTGGTCGGTCTAGTACTGAAAAAAGGTGTACTACATTATCGTTATTTATTTACTAGCTGCGACCCGTCAAAAATGACGGGTCACAGCCCACACGGGAACATTTTTTCGCTTCTTTGGTATATTTTTATAGCACCTTTTTGGCAGTGGCATCGTGCGTCTGGCGGCCGGTTCGGGATTGCTGGCCCGGGGTTCGAGCCCCATCCCCGGCCGTTTAATTTGTTTCTTTTAGACGTGAATCCGAATGAAATTACGGCCGTTACGCGAAGTTTCGGACGGACAAACTGATAGACGGAAGGACAAACAACCAAATTATTGTTAAAATAAAACACAAATCACTTTGTTTTCACCACTTTATTAGATAAAACAATCTACATGTTTCGAGAACAATGTTCTCTTCTTCAGGATTATTGTGTGATTTGTGTTTTATTTTAATAATAATGTTACCACAAAGTTCAAGCCTTCATACAGAAGAAGAAAAAATATTCTTCGAACAGTCAAATTATTGTTTGATTTAATGCCTTTTAGGGCTTTTACATATAATAAAGATAAGGTATTATATTATTAATATTAAGCAATAACATAAGCTACGGTAAGTGTTAAAAGTATTATGCTTAGGTATTGTTAGTATGTATCATACATTGAACATATCAAAGAACATTTCTTAAACCTCATTAAACAATTGCTAATGTAAATGCTAAATATGCCAAACTTATACACATATATCGAAAAGATAAAGATGCTTTATAAAATAAAGAATAAATTATTAAAAGCCAACATCACCTTGTATTAGAATAGCGACAAGGCACTCATGGTACATGAGAGCGACAAATCATATTTTTATTTTTATTTAATACATAACACATATGATTTCTTTTATAACAATGATAACTAGCAAATATTAACAATCAAATAATTATTATACGTTATACCTCACCAAAAAGAATTAAATTCTTGTGTATGGTGAGGGATTTCTTGTGTGTGGTGAGGGATAATAATAAGATAAAGGATAGAAAAGGGATATAAAACGGTATGCCGAGAACAGATTGAACATGGCATGGATTCCTTTATACAGATATTAGTTCTATAATAAGAAACTAAAAAAACTTGTGTTGGAGAGGAGATAGTTCGTAAATCACGATTGTTTAAGAATTTGATATACATATATAATTGTGTATATATATACCTTATGAAAATAAATACTACTGACGAACTCGAAAAAAAATTATAATTGTGTGCTATAACGCCACTCTGGGACAGGCCTAGCCTAGTAGAGTGGCATAATCCACAAATTAAACAAAACAAAAAATGTGTAAATTATCTTATGTTTTATCTTATGTTCTATTGTTAAATTAGTATTAAGTATCTTATTTGTAAACAAGGATTTTTAAATAAATAAATAAAAAAAAAAATAAAAAAGTATAATTCTTCTGTATTATAATATACCACGCTAGCTTCAAATTGCTGTAACTCGGTCAAGTTTTGGAATTTTTGAGTGAGTGATGAATCAAATTATTCGTAGAACTTCAAGCTATAAGATAAAGCAAAAAAAAACAATATGCAAAATCGGGTTTATTATCATTGGTTTGTGTTATCCTGAAAATCATATCTTTACTGCTATTTTATAACATTGAACACTTCGTTAATTTTTACGTGACGATAGATGTCATTCTCATAGAAATTTTACGCATACATACATAAGTAAGAAGATAGAGTAGTATCGAAATCGGTAGTCATTAAAAATAATCAATTTTTTAGTTTTTTGCATTAAATCATTTTGTCCAACCACAAAAATAACGCTATTAACATAAAAAATAATAAAATTAATATGGAAAAACTATGTTTAGTTACGAAGGCATTTTAGGCTACCTCGTACAGTCAAACAATCAAATTACTTGTGTCGCCAACGGGTTAAAGGTCACCGAAAAGCCGACACATGTCGGAATCTGTATCGGAAAAAAACGGTCAGCATCGAAAAACCCGTGACCTCGTTTTGAAGCAGATAGAAATGGAAAAGCCTTGCGTTGATCGTATTTCAAAATTAACGACTGTCTCGTTTGATTTGTCGCCGTACTCAATTATATAGGATATTTTAGCCCAGTACACTTTAGGGGGTTATAAAATATTTTAAGAATATGGGTGGAAAAGAGAAAAATATCAATAGTTAATTTTTCTGACTTATAAATGGTGGTTTACAAAATTTCCGCCGCTTTCCAGCGCTGGTGGCACGGCGCGCTACGGGCGGACCACTTTTTCGCCGACCGCCTTGCCGTGTAGTCGAGTTTAGTTATACCAATAAGTGTTTGTTGTAAGTATCAAGAAGTCTATAATACACCTATACCGACTCGGTTCACCCCGACTGACTCCACCTCGGTGACATTACAGACATCTTCTAGTGATGGTATTTTAATCGGTTATACAATAATCGTTATTTGAAATTTGTATCAGATTATATCGATGATTGGTAAATAATTTTTCGGAATTCAACGGGCAACGATCGGTACTAAATAACTAAGTTACACAATCATCGATATAATCAGATACAAATCTTAGATGACAGTAGACCTCTTTCCATTTAAAAAAGACAATTGTACTAATATGTGTAAGCCGTGCGTACTAGGCACATTGTTTCGTTGTGTTGGTGTTTATACCCATAAATGGAAAGACATATATTATGCGTATCTTATGTTTTAAATTGTTTAAAGTTACATTGAATTTTATAAATTCAATCGTTTTAATAGAAGTCAAATAAAATAGTGATTAACTTAATGAAAAAAAGATATTTGAATCAGAGTTTTTCTGCAAGGTTTTTTATAATATTTGTATTTATGTACGTAATTTTGAACCAAATATTCGTAATGTTTGTTCATAAGTATATGTTTACAAGTTTCTTTGTCCAACATTCTATAGAAATTATTAATGAATATTGAAAAAAATGCAAACTTTGAAGTCGGGTAAAATGAAGTCTCCATTACTATTGTATTAGGATTTTAAGTATACAGTACAAATATTTTAAGTATAATATTGTACATTTCTTAAAAATTGTTTTTTGATTTTATTTAAAAGATATTCACTGACTTCTTAACTAGACCGAGCGAGGTCTGTGGTAGAAAAGTAATCCGCCGCGTCCCACAGTGGAATCTAAGCAATAGCGATATTCTCTGAACAAACCAAATTAAAATTTAGAAAATAATAATATTTACAAAATTAAAAATATAAAATTATTTATAAAAATAAAACAATTTTTATGTTAGAAAATTTTCAACTCATAATTCATGCAGAAATTTACCTGTAAAGTATTATGGATTAGCTCTATTATATCCTGTATACAAATAAAGTATCAGTTATTTATATTAATTATTAAGTCAGAAAAAATGACTCATCTCAAAAAGTATTGATATTTTTTACAAAGTTTCGACTCATATTCTTAAAATGTACACCCTGAAGCATTATACCTTCTTAGATGAGCGGGAGTGCAACCGTTAACTTATAAAAATTATAAAATACATATGCTGAATTTTAAAAATTTGAAGACGTTATAAATATTTGTCAGCACACCAACCCCCGCACACAGAAATAAACATGCGATACCAGATTTTAGGTTTAGCACACCGAACAATTGACCGACATTTTATTAATGACAGACCTAATTGAACTCTAATGGGAAGAATATTGTGCAATTAACTTTGAGATAATTAATTATTAATTAGGTTTGAGCTTAATAATTTATGAATGCAAAAAAACAAACCCATAAAAACAAAGTTTTTATTATACTCCCTTTCTCATTGCAACAGGTTTCGCGTCTACTCCACGCGTCGGGCTCGAAAATTAAACAATACATAAATCGTTAAAATTTGAAAAATCCAAAATTATACTATAATTATTAATTTTTTTCAATCGAAAATTTGTTAGATCATTTTTATCGTCGCAATGAGTCTGCCTGCAAAGTTTCAGCTCGATTGGATAACGGGAAAAGGGTTAAAAATCGATCCAAAGTTTTTTCGGCAGACAAGCAGACAAGCAGATGCTACGAGTTAAAAGAAAGGGAGTAAAAATGGAGTAAATTTTCGTAAATGCTCAGCTGAGTTATAGTCGGCACAAGTAAATAAAAAAATTGAACATTGAAGTATTGTGGACTGTGTGTAAAAAATAGGTCCGAAACACCCTGTATGCGAGTCGGGTAAGAAAATCGATTTTGGTTTTGGATTCGCCTCTCTTTACGTAAAACTCCGCAACGTCGACAAAACCGCGGCGATATTCAAAGAAGGAACAAAACTTTTGCTTGTAACAAAATCGCATCTGCAAAGTCAATATTTCTTCACGCTGGCGGCAGCGCGCGCCGGCGCCTGGTCGCGTGGTGGTTGCTCTACCAGATAAAGTACTTTCTAGTGACGGTATTTTAACCGGTGACACACTAACCATTATTTGAGACTAGCTGTGCCCGCACGGCTTCGCACGCGTAGATTTTTAGTACACTGTTTTGGATCGTCACAGAACTTTCGCGAACCTTCTAGAACATTCTCCCTCCAGAACTTTCGAGAAATTTATCGAATGTACAGAAACCAGGAACCTTCTAGACACACCGACACATTCTGCCACTCAGTTTAGAACCTTACAGAACTTTCGGGAATTTTCTAGAACCTTCTCCTTCCAGAACTTTCTAGAGCAGGTTTTTCCGGAACCTTCTGGACTCACCGACACGGTCGCGCTAAATAGGCGCCTATTTTGAAACAATCTGAAGCATTTGCGGCCTTCCCATAACAAAACAATGTGCTAGAAAGCATATTTTCGGCATCCACTCCCACCCACGCTCAGCCACCCCCACCAAACTCGCATATTTTCGATGTAACACCAAGGGCTATCCACCACCATAGCCACCGGTGGGTTGTTGTGGCTGGTTGTGGAGAAAACTTGGCGGATAGGGAAACACGGGTTCGTTTATATATATATATTGATTTGTACCTGATTGCATCGATTAGCATTGCATAGCATTGCACACTTTTGTAAATTTTGACATAGTTTTAGATCTGTTTTCAAAATATCTTATTGGTTTTCAATTATGTTTTAATGTTATAAAAATAATATATGTTTATTATGTGCACCGTCAACATTCAATATTTTTATTTCATTATTGGTGTACAACTATGCGCATACCTCTGATATTTTTAATTCCAGTTGAGCACAATGTAAAGATTCGCTAATAAAAGCTCTATACCCAGTACACCGTAATAAAACAAATTATTATATGTATTTGTTTAACCTTGTATATACTTCACATCTCTTTTTTCTAAATTTAGAACTTTAAACAACTATCCATACCATCGATTCTGTAATTTTTTGCTGTTCTACTCTTTGGATATCTTGTAGGTATATATTATTATGTAAAAGGTTTCTGTGCCGTATATTGAAACAAATAAATAAATAAATTTAGTAAAAACAAAACACACTATCCCGACTATGGATCACACTAACCCGACGCGATAAATTGTGCATACTAGTATGTGTATCTTAACGCGAGTGATTTAAGGTTAAGAGTGTACTTTCACTTTTACGATTTGAATTTTTAGCAATTCAATGTGTACCTCACATTCCTCAATTTACTTTCAATGTCATCTAAATATTGAAGGACGTTATTTGTAACGTAAATCTTGTCAAATTTGTTTTATCGGATAAAATGTTCCCAAGTAGGCCAATTTTATTATGTATGCATTATTTTCCAGCTAGAAAATGAGTCATATATGGAAAAAATTTAAAAATATTATCAATCAAAATATTTGTTAAAAGTCGCCACTCGTAAAGTTTATTCAACAAACTACATACTTTAGATTTGCGTACTCTAATTGAAATCCATCAAAATCGAACGAAACCGGATGATGGCGGGTTGCATGTAGACCGAAGAAGACTGGAAAAAGTAGATATAATAGTCTTCCTGGAATGCAGATTAAACGAAATCTGGGACCCTGGGAGGAAGCCCGAGCTGCAGCATTCTTCCGCATGAAGAATTGTGTAGCCGTGACCTAAATTTTAATTTGCGGGGAGAATGATACGATGCTACGTGTTCCCTGCACGTAGAACTGTCTTAAAATTATGCTAATGCGACAAAGCGTTTGTAAAGGGTTCTAAAAATAAGCTGGATTGAAAGGGTCACTCATGGCAATATGATCGTCGGGGTACGAAAGGAGAATCATTAAAATAAAAGTATAACCGAAAATATCAAATTAAGTACTTATGAATCATAATAGACAAGAACCTTAAATGGAAAGACTAAATCAACCAAACTGCAACAAAAACGTAATAAGAAAGTTAATTAAAATCCGAAAGATTCCTTGTCATTGGAAAACTTAATTTAAGTATACCATGCAAGCAAATCTCAAATACGCTGTAATTAGCTGGGGAGCGGCATATAAAGCAAATCCATCCCGATTGAAAATGTACAGCATTTAATAATCAAAATAATATTTAAAAAAGTAACCCATAAAAACCAAGTTTTTATTATACTCCCTTTCTTTGTAAAATATAACAACAATTAAAGACGAATTAAAACATATAACATAACACTAAACATAAAGTAATTTAATATATTTCTAAAATGTTAGATGTTTTGACCTTTGATAAGACACATCATGCTTTGAAGATTAAATTCTAAAAACATATGTCAGTCAATTTAGATTTTCGACATTCGTAGTGAAGTATCTATTATGTATACCGACGGAGTAATTCAAGTTTAGAAAATATTCCGCTACGTTATCGGGCCGCCGAAATCAAACTTTTCTATAATTAAACTAGTTAACTTAGTTTACACCATTTAGTGGTGTAAACTAAGTTAACTAGTTTAATTATATTCATAATGAATAACCACAAAGTAATAGCAAAATACAACAGTATCAAACTTTTCTAATGATTCCAATTTGAAAAACCAATAAAATTTCTAAAAATCCGAAATTATACTATAATTATTAATTTTTTTTAACAAAAATTTCTTGATCGTCGCCACGAGTCTAATTGCCATGTTTCAGCTCGATTGGATCACGGGTCAAAAATCGATCCAAATTTTTGTTGACGGCAAGCAAGCAGACGCCACGAGTTAATATAAAGGGAGTAAAAAAGCAAATGGATTATCCAGCACATCTTAAATTCGAATAATTTAAAGTGTCTTTAATTTTATATATATATATAATTATTATATTATATATATATATATTATTTATAATATATATAATATACTAATATATATATATATATATATCTTATAATATTATAATATATATGATATATATAATTATCATTAAGTCAAATTTATTGAGTTCGCCCGGAGAAATACAATAATTAAAAAAAAACAAAAGCATTATTTTTTAACTGAATATTGCACACGACAAAAACACATATTCTTAACATAACATTGTAAATTGTAAGTCATTGCGCAACATCATTCTATATATCTAGGAAAAAAATCCGGATAGCCCCGAAAAAATTATCTTTATACGAAAAATTCCCACTAAGAGCAATTTCAGACTTTTTTTGATAAAACATCACACAGATACCTACACAATTAAAATCCATTTCATTAAATCTTAATCTTACATACATAAAAATTAAATCATTTGTGGGGTATGAAAGCAAAGGCAACAATACCCAATAAAATTAAAAAAATGTTTTGCACGCAGTTACCGAGGATTACTTATTTAAAATGTACTGAATTCTGGATATTGTGTATCTACCACTTCCAAAATTATGCTTCCTATAAACTTATAGGCTATTTTTTTCTATAAATTAATAGGCTAATTTTCGACGACTGCATTAATTTTTTTTGGATACTGCTGCCTTTGTTTTTATGCCCCACATTTCAGCATGATATTCCTCTTCTACACGACCACTCGCTTTCTGAGAAGAGGAAAATTCCATATCTGCAATTGAAGTTTTAAGAAAAATAAAAATGTTATCGTTTTGAATATAATTTGGGTTAGGGATCTTTCACAATAAAAAAATGGAAACCTGGAAGTTGCATTATTTTGGCCATATCATGAGATATGTACAAAAATCCCAGATCCTGCATTTCATCAGTCAAGGTAAAGTGCGATTTTTTTTTTCAAATAGAGCTATAGAAACAACAAGCGCTTTAATCAGTGAGATGTTCCTTGAGATGGAGCGGTTCTTCCAATTTTTTATCAAATTCATCTCTTGGGCATACCAAATTCTTATTTTTCGAGGCGGGAAATCCCAGGTGGATGAAATCACTGACCTCTTTGTCGTCTTCAAGAACATTAGTTCTCAGCATTTAGTCCAAGCGATCTACACTAAGTAAATAATGTTTACCGTATTATTATTCAATGTTTATTCAAATGTTTATTCAATGTTCAATGTTACAAATGTTTACAGTGTTTACAAAATTAAATGAAGCTTTTTTCATTGTTGTTGAGTGTCTTGGCAGCAAGTAAACACTAAATTGATTTGACGCCCTGCCTGCTACACTAGTAATTTACTGTATTATAGCATTTATTTATTTAAAGCATAAATTTGTGGTTAGTGGGTGTTACCAAATATTTTATGAAGTGTATATTGTTGTAAACATAGTAGTGTAGTGTTGGTCCCGATGAAGAGACGGGTACATCTCGAAACCGGTAGACCTAAAATCTGGTAGTGGTTTATACTAATTTAACTAACACTCTGTTGTAATGTATACCGATTTAACTTTAATGGATAGATAACATAACATCGATTACCAATGTCCTGCATCAAAATAACTGTTAGTTACATGATACGTTGAGAGCATAAAGAAGCATATGCGAGTATGCCTTTATTACTTAATAATCGCTTATCGTTCAATCATATTGTTTGACGTCAACAGTAGTCTTATTGCAGAGGGATTATCTCAGGGAGACTGCGTCACGTAGTAGATGGCGACATGGTTTCAATATTGTCTGAGAATGGGCCCTAATTCTATACCATCAATGGCCATCGCACACTCCCACACAATCACACGCACACTCCTACGAGTGCGTATGTATTAATGTACGTCACACACTATCAGAAGAGGTGACGGAGGGTCGGGAGTATTCTTTGTCCATTTCCGTATCAATGAGACTTAATATCTAACACTCGTACCATTATACTCAAAGGCACGACAACGAAGCTCAACTGGGAGAAAATAAAAGTGAAGCGGACGAGAAATCGGAAATCCAAAGGTGCCAAAAGTGTTTGTTAAAATTACGTAAATACGAGCTGTACACAAAATTATTAATTCCCAATTCGACAGCCCTGCTCTTCTCGTCGAAGTGTGTCTCAGAGTCCCCACGTCAAAAGTGTTTAAGATAATTTTTCTGCTGCAAAATTAGCTCTATCTTACATTATTGATGGATTTGGCGTTTACATTATAAAGATTATTATAATTTATATATAAATAAAATATTTGTATAAGACCACTTTTGGTTTAAGTTATACACGACTGGTTTTGAGAACTACAAACGTTCTCATCTTCTCATCATCTCATCATCTACAGGTGAGAATAATATATTCTCACCTGTACATGAGAACATCTGTAGTTCTCGAAACCAGTTGTATAACTTAAACTAAAAAGTGGTCTTACACAAGTATTTTATTTATATATAAATAATCATTTCATTCCACAAAGTTAATGCCATATCATTAAATTAGATTATTATTCATGACGATAGATATAATAGATATTAAATAATATTATCCTTATTACCTCTACTGAGTTTAACAATATTTAATATATTTTTTCACTATTTTATTTGATACCTCATGTTACTCTGTTCATGATGAGAGATTCTGTTTCTCTCGAAACTTAAGTAGTGAAAAAAATATAAAATATTATTAAACTCAGTAGAGGTAACAAGGTTAATATTATTTAATATCTTTAACAGTCTATCATCATAGCCTATACCTAGTTTGTTATTTTTTATTTATTTTTTTTTATTTAAAAAAAATCCTTGTTTACAAATAAAGGTACTTAATACTAATTTAACAATAAAACATAACATAAATTACACATTTTTTTGTTTTGTTTTATTTGTGGATTATGCCACTCTACTAGGCTACGCCTGTCCCAGAGTGGCGTTATAGAACACAATTATAATATTTTTTCGAATTCGTCAGTAATATTTATTTTCATAGGGTAGTAATTATGTATCTACAATTACTATACAACTACAATAATTATACATTTATACATAACATAGTCCATGTTCTCCGTCTATTTTGATGATTAACAATATTGAAATCTACTTAGTCAAAAAAAGATACCTGCTTGAATAAATATTTTGTGATGACAAATAATTTCAGCTTTTTTCTTTCACGCCAGCACAAATTATTTTCATCGTTTTTTAGTAATATACAGGAAAGTACGAAATAAATCCATAAAATAATTCGAATCTCGGATAGTAAAACTGATCATTTCATAAATTGAGTGTTTAGACTTCCGAGTGGCGACACACTTTACGGACTGTTAGGGGGAAAAAGGCCTCGCATTTTACAAAAGATTAAATAATGAAAAAATATGTTACGAATTTTGCTAGAAAAGGCTTACTGTATTGCGTAACACAGTCACCATTTGGACGGCATAAAAAATGCAGACAATGTTAACTTTTCGAGTATTTTGTACGTTTTCATTTCGCTCGAGAAATTTTGGCAATATCCCAAAATGCTCCGTGGTCACTGTTAAGTACGCCCGTATGCGGATGGTATTATACTCTGTATTATATATTATATATCATACGTATACATAAAAAATACCGCAAAATATCCACAGTGCTTATGACGTAAAACGTGAAAGTCGAAATTGTTTTTTTTTTTCGAAAAGAAGATAATTTTAAAATGATAAATGAATAAAAATATAATACAATTTTGAAAAAATACGGTATTATCGAACGAGAATAATTGTGATTTGAGATGAAACACAGGGTCTGGTGTTTTTCTAGATATTTCTATTTTATATACTTCTTTTGGTGCATTTAGGGTAATTTTTTTACTGTAACGGAAGTGCGATACATTTGGATTTCTGCTACATGTAGCGGAAATGCGAGACCACGAAGTTAGTTGTTAAAGTGAAACTTTAGTATGCAACGAAATTAGCCCTCGAAGATAGTAAAATGTGTATATTTCATATATTGTTTATGGTTGTTGCGTAACTGTCCAAAATTTATTCGCTTGAAATTAGTGTTCTAGTGATATAAATAATGTATTGTCGATCATCTTGAATCGAGTACCAATCATAAAGATGCTCAATTCAAAAGCTGACGAATGATTGGTTATTGAATTGAAAATTAGAACTGTTTATTGAATTATGATTTTAGCTGTGTAATCGAAATGGAAAAAAGGGGCTTCCCATACAGATTTCTGTATTTCATGTTATTGTCTATGTTTGACAGAATGTCATCAGTTTGGAAATGTCCGCTGGTAAAACCTTGTAATTACTGTGTGATTCTCGGTATCAGCTTTTTAATAATGGAGACGACGACGTCAATTGCGAATCCTCAGAGGAAGTCGCTATGGTCGTGGTAATGTATATTTTAATTAATTAATTTATTTATTTATTAAGGAATCTTAACAGTTTTTTAAACATATAATGTAAAAGCATAGTGTTCATTTCATAGACCAATTAAAAAGATTCACAGATGTTAAGAACAGAGTTAGATAAGATATTTGTAAGTTAACTATTTTGAATTAATTAATTATATTTGTATAGTTTTTGCCTTGATACTGTTTTAATAAGTACGTTGTTTTCAATGTGTGCCAGAGAAGTACAAATCCTAACGCGTGTACCCATACACCCAATTTTTTTTGTAAATTTAATTATTAATATAGATAACATTGAAAACAATATTTTATTTATTTATTTTACCACTTCATGTTAGATATTTTATCTTTCTCTTCTGTAAAAACGAGCACTTGTACCTATTTAGAAGAGGTAATTATCCTGAAATGATATAATTTTTATGTATGACTACGTACGACTATGTGAACTTGGATTTAATCGCTTTTAGTAGATAAAAATATGTAGTCTGTAATTTTTATGATGTTATCCGGTAGGCTGTTTTCTAGATATGTATAATGATATAGCGCACATAAAGTGATAGTGAATAATTCTGTGGTAAGAATATGTATTTTTGTCACGGGATGCAAAATAAATGGAGAAAACACAGGGTCCAACTTGTTGGTCTTGTGGTCTTGGTTCGAACCTCACTCCAGACCAGCAAGTCAGTAGTATTTTCATAGCACAAGCATTTAGCTTAGTTTGAAAATAGTAAGAGTATTGATGTGACACGTATTCCGTGTTGGCATCTCTATTTAAAAAAAAACATACTAATTATCACGAGGCTATGTTCATTTAAAGGAATCAAGTAATTGTTTTGTTGTTTACCTTACTATAATATAACAAAGTAAAAAGAAGTTTAATTTCCCATATAAATATAAAAAATATTGTTCAATATTATTTTCTAAAAGTATTAGACAAACCAATCGCACAGAAACCAATTTGTTCTTATTTATGTTTTCTTTCTGAATAGGTACACAAGATTCTCTTTGCCCCGTGAAAACCATATAAAAGTTAGTTCATCCCCTTCTCTGCAAACGACCGCTAGTTTATTTTTTCGACACAACCGTATATCATTGTCCGTAGGGAATATAGTAGAATTTGCTTCAATATTTCCTATAAAGTAACGCGTGTCGATTCCGTCCATAAAAGTATAAATTCACAATCTATCAATAAAAAAAAATAAGCTCTTACAATAAACAACAGTTTATTGTGTTTTAATTAATAAATAAATAGAGGTGCGTACACGGAATACGTGTCATATAAATATTCTTACTATTTACTATGTAAAATGGCCGTAAAAAAGGGACTTTATTGTTGGTTTGGAATGAGGGTCGTCCATTAGATTACTAAGCAAATGTCTTAACTTCTACAATTACAAGCGTGTCGTTATTTTCTATTAAAGTAATCATCTTTTTCATTCTGATTTCAAAATTATCATTCTGCAAAGACATAGAAACGATAATGAAGGCAACTAATGCACAATGAGTTTACGAAATTCTTCAAAAACATGTATATTATTATCTCTGTTACTTGCATGTATAGACTATTCCATTATTAGGCGGATCATTACGAAACCATTTTTTATTTGAGGTTAGAAGATAAACAATGGCGACTGACATGACATTTTTAAACGAAACGTGATATCGCAGTTTCGGAAATGTTAGATAAACAATGGAACGGCGATTGCACGGCGGGCGGGAAAAAATGCGGACAAATAGCGAACTAAAATACGCTGAGGCCCGAAACGCGATAAAACCACGCTAATGAGCACGTTTCACAGCAGCTGTCAAAAATATAAACAAGCCGAACACTCGGAGGTATCGTGGGGCGGCTGCCAAGAGAGGTTTTTGCGACCCCTGCCGGTAACAGCGATCGGAGATAGCCGGGAGACGGAGCTTGCCAAATCGCCGGTTAGGTGTTAACTTAAGCCCGCTTTGCAATCGAGCCTTGTTTTAAAAGCTTATTCGGAACAGATGTCTTTGTGGAAAGTTTAGCCGGTGCGGCGCAACGCCGAGAAAACTCTGAAAACTTGTACTTGTTGTGAGGTTGGTAACCAGGGGCGTACGGCGACGGGAGACAGGCCATCTCGCTCTTTCCCCAGGTACAGCGCGCCAGCGGCAGACGGAATTTACCTGTACACCGATCGACGTTCTAGTTGGTCTTTTCTACAAGATATCTGAATAAACTAGTCCAAGACTTATTACACTTCTACATCGTATTCTTGTCTTCATTCAGAATTCATATTTTTTCTATCCAAATGATTTTGAAAACTGCGGAATAAATGACAATCATCAGATGGGACAATGTCCGGCGAATATGGTGGACGAGACGTCGTTCCTATTCAAAACGCTCTGGCTTTTATAATTTCATCCTCGCTGTATGTGTTCGAGTATTATATACCCTGATGGAAGAGCACCTATCGTTAATTATAATTACGGTTCGTTAAGGCTATAGTCATTATCTACATCAAAAACAACATTCCCGCCGCTACTCTCCACCACAAATGTTACCTAAATACAAATAAAATCAAAAAATGCCTTCTTACACCAATACACAAAAATAAATAAAAAAACAACCTCTAGAAGTTAATTTATGTCTAGCACTTTAACATTACTACGCTGTCATATATTCAAACATGTCTACTACCCATTATTGCGTATCTGTAATAAAATGTAAAATGTATGTATCCTAGTTAGGCAGTCGAAGTTTAATACAATTCAGAAAAAAATAAGATATGAATAAAAAACTATTATTATTATTATTAATTGAGGTGAATTTATAAAATTTTGTAACTGTATACAAACAAACTATTCTGATATAGGCTGATATACTTTAATCTACAAAAATAACTTCACTATGAAAAAAGTATTGGAAACAAAATGGAACAAATTTCTAAATAAACAAAAAAAAAGTTTAAATCGTTTAAAAAAATAGTTGTACAACAAACACATAATGATAAAATAAATATAAATATTGCAATGCAATTTATTAAGTTCTACAGATTCTTTTCCACTATTTTCTTAAATACTCGGGATAGACATGACCAATATATTATTAGTTTCGAACTTTGTTCAAACCGAGAAAATTGTTCTCCTCTCCCTGGAAATAATTGTCTAAGCAACCCAAGATTTCCATCAGTCTCCTCAATTGAATTGATTGATGGAGCGAAAGTATCTATCACAGGAGAGAAAACCTACTGTAAATTCAACATAACCTTCCAGCGTACGACATTAATTTTATCTACGGCCTCAAATAATTTTTGATTCCTCGCTAAATTTACGCTTCAAATTCTTGCGTTGTTTAATAAACCTCCGACATTTCTTACATTCCTCAAACATCACACAGTAGCACGTGTATCCATTAATATCAAACATTTAGGTAAAATGGTAAATATTATTTTATAATACTGCACAATGTTTATAAGCATAATAAAAAAACTTGAAATATTGACAAATTTACTAAAATAAAGGCAGCCTTTTGCGTGTCCAAAAATGCGTACTTAATGTTTAGGTGTTTATAAGAAGTAAAAATTTTCAAAATGAAATAAAACGCGTGAAATTCGTGGTAATTGCCATGGTACTGACTTTATTGGAAAGATAATTTTATGCCATTAGTTTTTAAGTATAAGGTATTTTAGAGGTCTGTTTTTCGAATACTTTTTTCAGCGAAGGCGATTTGACAGCTGATAGCTGATTTGTGCTGAGTTTCGTTTGCCATTTTAGTGTGAATAGATTTAAGCTAGAACACCGCTTGCAAATTGTGCAAATATATTTCGAAAATCATGGTATCCTAATCATATTGAAACACTAATGGCATAAAATTATCTTTCCAATAAAGTCAACACTTTATCTAATGTCTCTGCTATACGTCACATTTTACCTCCATAGAAAATCATTTCTGCATGTCGACGCATTTACGTTGAACAAATTAAATAAATAAAAAATCGGTACATTGATGCATATAGCTGAGATCGGCCAAGAAAGGAGCGGACAAAACGCATGATATGATCGATGGATAAAAAAGTTTGAGAAATGTGGGCACTACAAGTATATTAATATTGTTTCAATGAAGCAATATTAAATGCCATTTGGAAATATTAAATGCCTCGTCCAAGGTAATGAAAATACAATAAGAAAACTTCTTTAATAATAGCAAAATAACTTTGTAGTTATTCTTCAATAATAGAAAAATAACTTTGTAGTTATTATTAATATTAATAAAAAGAAATAGTTTGTACAAACCAATCAATAACCAAATCCTTTTAGCCAATGGGTTACCTTTTAAATTTATTTTCACATTAGTTCCTAATTAGTTATTCAACTTCCATATACATACATATATATATATATATATATATATATTAATATATAATAATATATTGATTGATAGATATATATACTATATATATCATGACTATATAATAGCTATAGATATACTATATATCTATACAAGAAATATATATATATAAAGTATGATAAACTGAGGTAAGAATCGGTTTTTTGTAACTAAGGTTAATATTATTTAATATCTGTATTAATCTATCACCATGAAATAAATACTCTCTACAATGAAAAACGCGAATCCATCAAAAATTTGACCCGCAATTAAATAAGAACATTGAAGGAATATTACTCAAGTCTTATTTTTTTACCAATTCTTAAGACTATAGGTAGTGAGTGTAGTGTTTTAATTAAGTAACAATGTGATGCAAATGAATCTCTTGGATTGATACTCAGTCATCGCATATAAAGGATTTATAATAAAAAATCAGTTTTTAAGGGTCAAATTTTTATAATCAGAAAATTTGGTAATACATACATACATATCCCAAAAAAATTTGGAATTTCCAAAACGTTAGTAGCAAACGAGGCAGCCCAGAAACTTGAGGGATTCTTCGAGAGGTCAACCGCTCCAAACGAAGAGGAATATTTGACGAGCCAAGTTCTACCGCCTGGCCCTGATACAGCCTGCCTGGCTGTATGCAAATACCAGCCCTGTTTAAAGTTGTCGCTGCGTATTCAAATTATACATCTCGCGGGTTGGCGGGCGGGGGGGTGATGGCGGCCCCGCGTGTGGCGGCTCGGCGTGTGCGGTGCAAATTATTTTCTATTGAAGCGGCAAACTTGCGGCTTGCCTGATTTAATTATGTTTGCCATATGGCGCGTTACTTTATGACTGCGACACGTATAGGGGTATCAGCCAAAATGATTTACAGGCCTAAATTTTGAGTCGAAAGTGTATAAGCAAGAATGTTCTAATATCAGTGGTGATGAAGGTAAGCGACTTCAAAGTTTGCAATTTTTTAAATATTTCTGATTTTATTTCTCTAAAACGTTGAATTATCATTTAATAGTCTAAGAGGTCACGGGATTTTTCATAACCATCATGGATAGGTTAGGTCTGCCTGCTCTCGGTGGTTGCAACTTCGAGTTATAGAACTTAGAGGCTTCATTGTTGCGAAAAAAAACGATCAGAGAATGGTCAGTTTTAGTACCTATTCAAAGTATGGCGTCTCCACAGATGAAACAAGTTGGTCTGGCGGCTCTCAGTGGTTGCATTTCAGAGTTGTGATGCGCGCAAGTCAATACAATACGACGTTTGGCAAGAGTGCCGGATTCAATAAGTATTTGATGCTTTTCGAATTTGTCCGAATTTCCTAGTAAAATGTCGATTACATCAATGATATTGATGAGAGCCGCCAGACCAACTTCATCTGCGGACATGCCATACTTTGAATAGGTACTAAAACTGACCATTTTTCTTTTTTTTGGTATTTGGGCCTCTTGGCCTGTTGAAGCGTTAAAAAAATAATTAAAAAAATAAAAGGCGAGAAAAATATTTTTTAATTAAATAGACAAAATAATAATCTTTGTTTTAAGATTTTAAAATTGATGCCGACCGGGTTTCGCTAAGACCGTTGCTTCATAAAGGGATATTGTATTATCATTACTAAATACATAAAGTACGGGCTTATATACTAAAAACTAAAAAAATCTGTTTAAATTTATGCAAAGATTTAAATAAACTTGTATTAAAGCAAACTAATTATATTCGTCCGATAGGAATATATTAACTACAAAAAGCCCAGCGCTTTAAAGAAGATAATATAGAAATATCGAAAAAAAAAACTTGATAACTTATTTCAATAGGTAAGCTTTCAATGTATATGATATGCGTGTTTGTTAATGTCTTTGGGTTGAGTTTTGTAGTCTCTAGGTGGACTTATTGTTGTTAAAAATATGAAAAAATATCAATTTTTTCACATCTTTTAAAATTGTTTATGGCACGGTTTGCTGGCAAATTCTTAGAAGCATTAGGATTAACTCAGATTGAATCCCCTTTTCTTCTTAATTATTTAAGAAGAAAAGAGGATTTAATCGGAGTATTATTTATGTATTACGCAATAAGTTTGAAAATGTAATAATTTTCAAAGTAACGAACCTAAAAACAAATAGATCTTTTTTATAAATATATAATTTGTCAATAAAAATTATAATACTTTGATTGTTTTAAAAGGGGCTTTACACGGCAGGACAGTATAATCCATGGTGAACTACAAATTTCTTTAAGTGCTGATGCGTGTCTTTAAATATTTAAAGTCCAATAAAGCATCCCGCGTTTAACAGCCTTTGAAAATAGGACGAATAATATTTTTTTTCTAGAACCGCTTGCCATCATCGCTTTTGCTTTATTAATACGCAGAAATATTAACAACCTGCCCTTTCCGTGACCTACATCTTGTTTCGAAAAAAATCTCGCACGTCCGCGGCTTCGTGTAAGCCGTGTAATATTTAATACGTCATAACATCCCTATCCTGTATACTGCCCTTCAGAGCCTCGGGATAGTCGTGAAAAATAAACATCCCTTCCTTAAAAATTCATCCGTCAGCCGTCGTTTTTACCCCGAGGTCAGAAAAGACCTGATGTGGACCGTGCTTTAAATGAATCGTAAACACGTGATTTAACTCGTTTATTTGCGAGCGGAGTTCTCACGTAACAATAAACAAACACATTTATTCAGTAATTTGCAAGTCCACTATTAAACCCATTTTTGAAAATTTTTGCCATTTAATTACGTTATCTATACTAATATTATAAAGAGGAAAGATTTGATTGTTTGTTTTCTTTGAATAGGCTCCGAAACTATTGGACCGATTTTAATTTTTTTTTTAAATTTAGAAACTATCATTGAAAGATTTGGCAGATACTTCGTGGTGCAACATTATAAATTAAAAAATGTTTTACTTTACTTTGTAATACACACACAATATGATTTATTAAATTACAACTATAGTTTCGAGAGGAGCAGTCTCTCTCATAATCAAGTTATTATCTATACCTGATGATGAGAGGGACTGCTCCTCTCGAAACTATAGTTGTAATTTAATAGCTCATATTGTGTGTGTGTATTACAAAGTAAAGTAAAACGTATTTTAAATTTAGAATACTATATTAAATTATTGACAATAGAGCAAAGTTATGTACTACAGTTTTATAAAGAACATCAATATATACAAAAAAGTCCGCGATACCATATATCTAACTGTTACAATTATGTCACAATAACTACGTTATTCGTACCTGGGTATTAATCCTTATCCAAATAAATCACTTCATATTCAAGGCGATATCAGTACATGCAAATTACTTTATGAATTATACCATTCCCAAGTTCAATGTATGTTTAAATTTATAATTTTTGAAATTTTTGTTAAATAACCGTGCAAAGCCGGGGCCGGCCACTAGTTTAATATAATGTGACAAAAAAGTAATTTTTATGTAGCTTAATTAATTAGAAAAACTATATTATGTTTATAATAACTCTCTGGTTCATGAAAATGTAAAATATTTAATTCTCACCAATTATGAAATATTCACAATTAATATTTTTGACAACTACAACTCCATAATCGCCTTAGTTCCTACTTGATTTAGTGACTTCATTTCGTGGCTTCCTCCTTTGTTACTGTCTTAGAGCATAGTCAAGTATGCAAATTCGCTTTCACTGGCTTACAAAGTTGCAACAATACTTTAAATCATTCGCCTGGCAAACATTTTATCGCTGGTTCATCGCTCGCATGCTAGAATATGTAGGTACTTGGGGTAACATGCATGGGGCTTTAAATATCCCAGACGTATTCTGCTCTAAATATTTTTATAATCTACTCATTTATGTGCATATAGGTGGTTCTAAAAAATATATTTTAATTGTTTATTACATTAACTTTTAATTAACACTAGAAAATGTGTTGTAGGGCTCAACTGTAGTATCAATTCATGCATAGTGATGATAACCTAAACATGTCGAGCGACATGTTTAGGTTATCATCACTATGCATGAACATGTTTAGGTAATTGTCACTATGCATTATGCATAGTGACAATTACCTAAACATGTTGAGCGACGTGGACAACCAGGGCTAACATCGCCAAAGTGTATATCCGACAATATGGAAGATCTCCTCATTACTTCTTAGCGATTTTGATAAACTCTTCCTACAGAATTGAATTGGATGATACGGCAGTGTTGATTGGCTACTAGACCAATAGCTTCGGACTTATTTTTGGAGCGTATCACAATGAATATAGTTGTCGAAAGAAAGTTCAACAGTGTTAAGTAAAAATAAATAAAATAAAAAATCCAAAGAATTATACCATAAACCTACTTTGAGCTACCCTGTATATACATTGAACAATGAATATATTATAATATTATGAATACCAATATTAGGAACATTAAGAAACTTAGGTTGGGCTAGTTCACAGAAAGATCTAATAATAACAAATGCGTTATTTTTAATTAGAAAACATTTGTTCAAAACCATTTATAGCCGTATTACTTTATATGTATTTATTTTTGTATATAAGGAGACACTAACATAATACTGGGAATAAAATACATAAAATAACAATACACTACTTATTATTATTAATACCTGCTCTAATTCTAGATTCCTGCTTTAATTATGAGTCGAAAATGTTCAACCGACCATGATCCGTTCTGGACGAAAATGGTCAGGAATTCATCTGCGGAGTATAATGGACTAACTCTATTACCTTCATCTATTACTCTATTACTCTCATCCTTTATAATATATATATCGACGGTCACTATTATACTGTATACTGTCGAGCCTGCAAAAAATAGATTTTTTTGTTTCACTATCTTAAAATATCTTTATTCTATATTTTTAGATACTGTAATTTTCCTTTATTTTTTTTTAAAGAAAAATTCAATTTAGTTTACATCTACATAGTTTACTGTCCGAAAATATAGAGGAAATAAGATATTTTAACATAGAAAAATGAGCTGTATAAATGAAGTATCGTCACATACGAATACGTAAATAATGAATTGATTTTATTGATTCTGTGGGTTTAGGATATCGTCAAGGAAATATATATTGTGTAGGAGTTACTTTATGATGATCTCTAAGAATATAAGCATCAATATCCCTCTACAAACACAAGAGTTAGTCTTGTTAGGTAAGGTGCTGCAAAAAAATTATGCATTGTTTATAATTTAAATACACTATAAAAATGTCTGATCAGCTCGATTCATATTAAACGTATGATACATTTTTGTGATGGGAAAAAAAACAACATTAGAGAGTTAAGGTTGTTATTACGGTCGTTAGACATTTTTAACTGTTAATAGTTGCGGATATTTTATACGAACGGTATGTTTTTCCGAGAAACGATTTTCGACGTTTCGTTGAATGCTTATCTAACGTCATCAGGAGGACGACCTTTACCCGCGGAGGTAGATGATAAAGGTCGTCCTCCTGTTGACGTTGAATAAGCATTCAACGAAACGTCGAGAATCGTTTCTCGGAAAAAAAAAAACGGTTCGTATAAAATATCCGCAACTATTTACAGTTAAATATAACCAACATTATTATGATGCTGACTTATTACAAATAAATCCGGGTTTCTTATACGGCTTATAATATATACTTATATATTTTAATACGGCAATGGAGAACACTGCCTCGGGACAATTTGTGCAGACCAGCATTTTTCCGGATAATCCAATTACAGTAAAAACTAATCTGCCGTTTTGGTCTGATTCGTTGGTTGTTTTAGCGCCATATCTCTCCCGAGCTCTGGGGAGACATCGCGTCGAGTGAGCGAGAAAATGATTCGAGTCAGACCGGGACGCAGCTGTATAGCCTAACATTATTTATTTGTAAGACAACCCTATTCGTGTAAAAAAATAATTGTAATTACTTTTATATGTCGTCGCCCGTTGGCCTTGTAACTGCTTCGGGTGGCGCTTGTAAAACCGGTGATAAAACTTTTGTTGCTGGACTGTGAGAATACGCATCCCCGTTATTTATATATTTTCAGTTAAAACGTTCTAAGAGTATTCTCGAATTACATCTTTAAAATAAAATTAGGTAGCTGAAACGTAAAATAAATAGTAAAGAATTATGAAGATGCTGTCTTCTAAATATAAAAAATTTAATCGGTGATGGTCGATTCCTTAAATGCTAGTTGAAATTATCTTAATTTAGTTGAGGATTCAAACGTGTTGATGTATTTTCATTTTGAAGTTCATGGGCACTTGGAAAAAATATAATTTCAAATTGATTTGAGGTTATTTCTTACAATACACGCAAATATATATTTAAAAACTTTCTCTCTCTTGCATACACAATAAAACGTGCTTTGAATATATTCTTAAGTCTTTTTAAAATTGTATTGCATTTTTTAAAAATATTATTAGGGCGAGGAAAAGTGGCATGTTCTTGAATGTATGTGAAAAGAAAACCAGAAAAACGTACATCATCCCAACTAGACAACATGGCGTGTTGAGCCTCTATTTATTTAGAGATTGTATAGAGTATTTATGTAGACTATAATATAGTCTCTATATAAATATTTATATCTCTTTATTATAGACTATAATATAGTCTCTATATAAATATTTTTATCTCTATATTATAGACGGCCCCTAATCTCTAGAGGTCAATCTTACAACAATTAAGGCAGCATCAACTAAGAAAGGCAGTGGGTATAGAAAAAAGCTAAAGGCACTTGAAAAATCCTTGATCTAAGAGAGAGAATGGACAGAAAAAAAAGAATAACCATAATTTAGATATGACACCATTGCATAAATGTAGAATCGGGACAAAAAAATAGTGACACCCAGAGGTGATTGTACCTACACCTGAAAACCATATTGCGATATTTGAAAAAACTGATGCTAATTTGAGATACATTCATTATTAGATTTTTTATACCGATCAGTTTTTATATAAAAATAATATTAACAATTAACATCTATACCTATAAAACTAAATGTCTGTTCTCTATACAATTCTACACCGTTTGTTCGATTCGATTCAAATTTTGCATACTTATTGTTAAGTTATCCGGCGGGTAACATTGGCGACATTTTCCTCTATTCTTTTACCCCTTCCCTGATATATTTTCGATTAAAATCTCTACCGTTTGACTGATCGGACTCGAAATCAACTTATTCTTTAGAACCCGGCGGGTAACATAGGGACATTTCCTTCCTTCCTTTTTACCCTTTCCCTTCCCCCTGATGTATTTTCGATGCAAATCTATACTGTCTGAATCGAACCTTTGTTTCCCCCACAAATTTATTTTCAACTTAATCCTTAACCCGTGGAACGCCGGGTACGAACAGCTAGTAATGAATAAAAATTAACTTTGTTTTCACCACTTTTGCATTGAAAAAATCAACATGTTTCAGAGCCCATAGCCCCTTCGCATCCAATTATTGTATACCATTATTGTATTCTAACAAAAAATAATATTACGCTAATACCCGTAAAGGACGGCTTTTCATTTATTATTCGGTTGGTTGGAGGTGTTTTTATTACAGATTTCTGCATCATTACACAGAAGGGTTTCGAGAATATTCTAACCGAAATTTTCTGAAGCAACAAACCATTTTCCGGATAATTAAACGCATTTCTTTCCAAATAATTTAAGCCGCCATCAGATTATAATCTGCGTTGTCCTGTTGAATTCTATCTCAAGTTATAATGTCATTCTCGTTGTTTAGTGATTTATGGATTGGTTTAATATGCAGTTATTTTATTTACAGGTAAATTTACAAATTAGATATCACCTTTATTTGTGACTCGTGTGTAAATAGTTTTGTTAATAAAAAAAATATGATTATTACGCTTTTCGTAGCATTGTGAGTATTACAGGAAAAGTTTACCATAGCTGCATGGTAAACCTCACTCTGGTTTCCCTTCAATACGAATAAAACCTTTCACGTCATGTAGCTTACTTACGTTCGTCGTCTCAATTACATACTTATATTTACACACGTATTTTTTTATTGAAAAAAGTTAATATTTACATTGGTAAACAGCCTTAATTATGATTATATGTGCCTGTATTAAAATTTTTTTTCAATATAACTAGCCCATGAGTACTTTTAGAAGTATTAAGTTGTCTTTTGTATGAAATAAAATATTATTTAATATAATGAAATAAACATATGTTATGTGTGCTTGTGAAGGTACATATTTACACACACACACGCATACATATGCACGTATATATTTATGTATATATACTTACATACAAACATAATATTTTATTTTCGACCAGCAATACAACCGTGA
Organism: Agrypnia vestita; assembly: GCA_016648135.1. Classification (NCBI taxonomy): domain Eukaryota; kingdom Metazoa; phylum Arthropoda; class Insecta; order Trichoptera; family Phryganeidae; genus Agrypnia; species Agrypnia vestita. Next base: position 117,409 of record JADDOH010001107.1, on the reverse strand, counting down.
AAAATCAAGAGGAGTCGTAAATTAATGGTTCGCGTCGTAGCTAATTCCAATTTTTTCAATGTACAGCACATACAGTATATTTTTGACGGGCCACGGAGATGCAATGGTGGCTATGTCGTCTCGTTGCCCCGCTGCCATCCGCGCGTTCGAGTCTTGTAATTACGTTTTTTAGCCGCGAATTTCAGGAAGTCACGGTCTTACGAGATAGATAGCGAAATTATTATACAAAGATTTGTAGAATCAGTGACAGTTATTTTCATGACAGTGATTTCCACAAAGTCGCAAATTTTTCATAATTTTACCCTTTTACATGTATATGTATATTATATTTATTATCACAGTGGGGTGGAACATCCCCAAAATGCCTACTTGATTATTTCGTGAAGGCTTTCAGTGGACCGTGAAGTCACGGAGTGTAGTAGATGTTATATATTTGTTTTAAAGAAAAATAAGGGTGAATTCCGTTGTTTGCTCAATTTGAGGCAGCCTGAAATCATCGTAAGTCCCATTATTCTACTTTGCTTTATTAGGTATCCGTGTCCGTTTTGACAGTCAATGGCTTATTGAGAACGAAGCACATCTCATGCATCTATCTTACAAGTCTCGTAACAAAATAGTTTGCAAGGTGTGACTATTCAAATGACAAAATGTCGACAAAACTTATTTAATAAGAACAATCTACAAACGATTTACCACTATAGTATAATTTGTCTTGGTAATTCAGGAAGTTGACTTAACAAAAGTTTTTATAACACAACACAAATCGTAATCCAGTCAGATTTATTTATTCATTTGTAATGGATGTTGTCAATGCATCATCCATTTTCCATTACAAACTGCATTAGTAGAATACTTTATCACTGCTTGTCAGCCGGTGATGGTCTGTTAGTGATTTATCGTTTTGTTGAGTAGTATTGGGTGAGAAGCATTGTGTTATAAATATGTATTGTAACCACCACCAGTTTTATAACAGTAGATCTTCTCATAAACTTTTCTACACTGATTTTTTTAAAATAGAAATGTGAACACGGAATGCGTGTCGCATCAATACTTTAAATATATTAATATATTACAATATTCTTACTTCTTCTATGAAAATGAGACTAACTCCCTGGTGTACTGGAATGGGGCTCAAACAAACAGCACTCAAGAAAATGATTCATATTAGCTACTGCTAATATGAATCATTTTCTTGAGGCTGGATTTTGAAAACAGTTTGTACTTATATCTCAGCAGTGTAATGCCCTTCCAAGGAAGAAGACAGTAACTACATATTGCAAAGTTTTAGATTTTTTGTGTTTTTTCACCGTATTTTTTATTTTTTTATAATTTTTTTAAAATATTTCAATGTAAAATTACTTCAAAAATAAGATAATACCTAAAAGAGACATAAAATTATTGAATTTCAATATTTAAATCAATAAATGCCTTTTGCCTTAGAGTGTGCTTCAATGATAGTGTAAAGTTTCTTAGAAACAAGGCAGTAACTACGTACTTACTGCCTTGTTTCTAAGAATCTTTGAAGTTTGCTCTATTCCACTAGGCGACTAGGCACACCATAGGATATTTAAAATCGGGATTCAATAAAAAAATATTTATTTGGCTTAATGCAGGTACGTAATTCTTTACAAAATTAATATTTTATTAATAATTAGATACAAGAACAGAAACGGTATTGTAGAAATAGTTTATCTAAAGCATTCGATTTTTTTTATAAAGCATTTTTCATTCACCATATTAAAGGTAGATCTTGAACATCACGAGCTTGCAAATTTTTCTAAAAAACTCTTCGATTTTTGGGCATCAGTGGTCCAAGATTATGAATAATATTCTGTTTTTTTAATTCAGGATTTCTGCGATCCATTGTTCTTTTTTGAGGCTTTTTAAAATTATTCTTAATAACAGATTTTTTCAAGAAATCCGCCGTCATATTGCTGCATGGTATAATCTCCTATTGAACTGCAGCTGAGTCATGGCACTTATGTGGCACTCGTCTTGTTAATTTTATACTGGGAAGTGTCATCTTTCCGATTTAAAAAGTTATAACGCGTCATAACAAATTTTAAATAAAATATTATAATTGTTTAACTACCATTCATAAATAATATTATTAATACCTACATACAGTTTTGTAAAGGAATTTGACCGTTTGGCGAATTGTTTTCATTTTGCATTTCCAGCGCCATTTTAACTATTTGTTTTGTTGTTGACGATATTTTTAAGCACTTATTAATAAAAATTATATCAGTATCAATGTAGTAGGAATAATATTATATAGTTATATCGGTTTTTAGGGCTAACACCAATCTATCACCATCTAACACTCGATCAGAATGATGTGATTATTTTAACAGATCGATAAACATAAAGTTGTCAACAATTTAAAGTGTGATATATTTCTTAGCAAAAAAGCCCAACTACAGAAAAATATCTGCATTTACTGCCATTTAGCTAAGAAAATGATATTTACTGTTTATTTGCTAAGATTTGAGTGTTTTTTTTTGTAGTTGTCCATTTTTCTAGTTATTTTTAATAATTATGCTTTTTGAGTAAGATATTTAGATAATAAACAAAATATTCACCAGATGGCATTCATAACTAGTTTTTGAATTTCTAGTATAGTGGTAAATCTATTTTTATTGTTGTCAACAGGCAACGGGTCCCAAATACTGAAGCGAAATACGTCACAAAAACACTCCAGCCTTGGGTAATCACATAGATGCATTGTGACCTCACCGGGAATCGAACCCGCTATAGGAACCCAGTGTCATGCCCATTGGACTTTGAGGACCGGCATTAAAGACATTCTTGTCAAATATCTATTAAGAAATTATCGCCACATCTTTGTTTTGGTCTTCGTAAATTAATGTGCCTTGTCGTTCGTGTATTCAGTAAAGACTTTGATGATTGCAATACGGTCATCCGCTTCACAAAAATATGGATATCATGCAACAAAATCTTTTTTTTTATATAGTGATGATGACCCAACTCATTTACTTCATAATATGAAACGTATCCGAACAAATCATTAGCAATCGGGAGATTACAAGATACATATGGATTACCTACTGCTTAATCCAAAGGAAAATTAACATTTTTAAAATATACAACGTAACATAAATACCTATACCTTGTTTAATCAATATAAATATACGCTATTTTGGTGGATAATTTATGAAGTAAGATTACCCTGGTGACACGCAATGACTTAAATGAAAATATTTTCAGCACTTCCAAAAGTTTCTGACATTGATCTAGCTTCTTTTCTTATTTTTGAAAATTTATATTAAAAATTATGGGTGTAGCTAGCTTAATCACATGACAAAATTCAAAATTTACGTCTGAAGATGGGATATTAGTAATTCTAAATTGTAGATATACACAATCTTGTACAACATCTAGGTTCTACACCTAGTGCATTTCATCTGTGTAAAAATAAGAATGTTAATACTATTTTCATTTTGCTTTTAATTATTTAAACTTGAATTGATAGTGATAAATAAACACCTTAAAAAATCATTACTAATACGAACACAATTAAAAAAAACGTTTTTTTAGGATACACAAGAGAAGAAGCATAAACACGTTTTTAATTATTTTCTTTCAAATTTTATTACCCTCTTTGCAGCTCAATCGAATATTAAAATGAAAAATGAAAAATTATCTGTTGTACGTTATATTTTGGACTCTAGCAACATTCAAAAGGGTAAGACATGATAATGTATTCAGAGAAGAGAGCCCCTGACAAGTCTATCCCCATTGCATAAATTTGCGTACATTCTGGTCTCGGAACAAGGGTACACTTTCTGATGGTTTTTATTTTTTAATGAACCGGGAGCCTTCAAAATTTAAATGATATTTTATATTGGTGTCAACAGTGATGTCGTAGATAATTTTTGGAGCAAAATATATTTTTTGAGAAAAGTGCCTTCTTCGAGAAATTACGATTCAAAAGATTAATTTTGTTTATTCGCGTTCAATAAATTTGGCTACAAAGAGAGGACGAACAAAAATATATAAAAAAGGTCTCTAATTATAGAATATAGTAAACTGAACAGGAAAAATATAGTTTTAAAGATTTTTATTATTTTTATAATTATTATTATTGATAATGGGCAGGCAGCTTAAGCTGAAAGGCCCACATTACTATCTCTCATTTGAATATCCAGCCTATTATTACAATGGCTGCAGACACAACGCCCTCAGGCAAAGTGTTCCACACATTGACCACTCTATTGCTTAATGCATGCTTTCTTGGGTTACACGAGAACCGAGACTTGTTCAACTTCAGGTGATGTCCTCGAAGGCCCATATTAGTGTTTAATGCAAACATATCTGACATATTAGGAATATTGTAGTAGCCTCTTGCTCACCTCTTGCTCGTCGCTCCTGAAGAGTGGGCAGTTTCAATACTCTCAGCCTTTCCGCATATTCCAGGTTTTTAAGACCCAAGGACAATTTTGTGGCTCGTCTCTGAACATTTTCCAGCAAAACTATATCTTTAGCAAAATACGGATTCCAGATCTGAGAGGCGTATTCGAGGAGAGGCCTCAGATATGTCTTATAAATAGTTGTGAATAGTGGTACTGTCAGATGTTGGAATGATCTTCTCACCAAATACAAAATAGATGACGCATAGATTAAAAAAAAAATCGGAGAATATCTCGGCGTTTGAGAATTAAAATGCTGATATTTTGAGCATTCCACCAGCATAAAGATAGGAACATGAAATGCTTCATACGACTCTTGCGGCGTAGTTTGTAAAAGCTAGTGGTAGTTTTTTAAAATAAATTTAAACAAACAAGTTCTCATTGAAAGGCATGGTTTAATGTAAATAATTATTTGAATTTCTTCTTCAACATAACATGCAAAATGATTATGTGATGACATAATAATATAATTAATAAGAATAAACTTTTGTATACATCAATAATTTGTTGAAAAGAAATACTAATATGTTTCGGGGATAATTGTTCCTTCATCAGGATATAATTTATTCTAATAATGTAGTTGGTTTACCTTTTAAATTTCTTTAAAACTTAATTAAAAATATATAACTTCATATTCATAATGATTTTGAAAATCATACAATATTATTATTGTTATTATTATTCCCTTAATACATTTGACACATTTTTCGGGGAATGTTAAATAAAACTTAATATTTTTATGTTCATATTTAAGTAATTTTAAGTGTATCACAGAATATATCTGGATGAACGTCTGTCGAAATGAATGCGAGAGACAGACAGTATGAGAGAGAGAACGGATATAAATTAAGAGGCGCCATATTAATTAACGCGCTTTATTACGACTCAACCACCACGCAACACGTCAGTAACAACATTTTATTTGAATTTTATTTGAATATTATGTTATTTGAACAAGCTATTTAATTATCGTTATTAATTATCTTGAAACGGAATATCGAGTTTATCTGGATCCCCGATTTCCTAAAAGGTTCTCCTCCTAATGTCAAAGGACGAGAACATTACAATTACCAACCCTTAAACATGAAATAATCAATTTTCCTTTCACCTGATTAATATTGGATACGTGAAATCAATATAACCTTTTTTATTCTTCATGAATTCATTGAATGCGTGAAATCTAACTTTGGAACTGTTACGTTCAGATAGGACCTACATTATTAAAACTGACTTTTTACAAAAATAGACATTAACAACATTTTCTAACCATTATTCATATTTTTGATATATCATGTCATGATCATGTAGAAATGAAGAAAGAAGGATGATGTAGAATAATGACGGATGTGCAAAAATTCTATATTGAATTTTTTGGATCGTTAAAAAGTGAAAAAAATACGCCATCTAATGGTATATAAAATGTGTATATAACGACGGTTCTGATTTGCGATCGTAGAACAATGCAGCATGTGTAAAAACGTCATTGTACTAAGCTGACCATATTTGAGGTTTGAAAAATATCAACTTTAAATAACTAACCCAAGTATCAAAGGAAAATCTTTTGTAGTTATCGAGCTATGACATAAAGTGTCTTTATGTAAATAAAACTTCAAACTGCTCTCCAGCAAACTTGAGAAAAATCACATGTGTCGTTATTCTACGATTATGACGATATTTACTTTATTATTTGTACATTCTTCTTCTTCTTTATGTGCCCTGTCGGCTCCCCCCGACGTCGGAGATCATCTGGGAGAAAGTTTCCCTGTCCAGGGCAGTGCGGAACAGCTCTTCCACGCTTCTTATCTCGGTCCACTCTCGGAAGTTTCGAAGCCAGGAATGCCGCCTCCTTCCGACCCCTCTGCGACCCTCAATCTTCCCCTTCATGACGAGCTGAAGGATGGAGTATTTTTCGTCTCTCATTATATGACCAAAATATGAAATTTTACGGAGCTTTACTATGTTAAGTAACTGTCTGTTTGTATTTGCTCTACGTAAAACTTCAACATTACTAGTCATGTCAGTCCAAGATATCCTTAACATTTTACGATGTATCCACATTTCGAACGCCTCTAGGCGATTTAGAGTAGTCACCTTCAGCGTCCATGCTTCAATACCGTAAAGTAGAACTGACCATACATAGCATTTGATTATTACATTGTACATTATTGATATCAAATTTTAAAACATATTTAACTGATTAAACAAAAAAATATTTACCGCTGTCAACTTTATAAGAAGGTAGTAATAAAAATTAGATAATATTTGTAGATAAACCGATGAATTTTGATTGGCTTGCTAGCGTATTAATTCGATGACAATTACGATTTCCATACGCCCGCGTGCAAGCTGTGTGAATTATAGACCAAGTCGTGGTTGTTTACGGCGAATGAGATTGCCATCGGAGTACGCTTAATGAACGGGCAAAAAAAACATGTGGAAATTATTGCGAACTAGATTTATTACTAACATTTTTTTCAGATGTGAATATATATCGAATTTAATTATCCGGTATAAAATGTAGATATGAATTTATAAACAGAAACTGTACATCCGTTGTGTTGACCAATTATGTTTATATCTCATTTTTAAAAAATGGAATAAAAATGTTGGTGACTGCCGTGGCGAAATTGGATAACGCGTCATCCACGGATAGAATTGAGGTCCGTTGGTTCAAATCTCGGTAGCGAAATATTTTTTCGTTAATTTCATTTTTCTGTATGTCTTTTCCAATAGATTTATAAAACTTTGTTTAATAATGTTTATATTACTGCGTTGATTAATATCTGAAATATAAAATCCTAAAAATGTCATTTTAATGGCATGTACATTCGGATGTAATCATCACAAAAGCGCGTAAAGGATCGTACAGAGTTGAACGCAAAGCGAGAATTAAATCATTAGAATATTGACGCATGATTTAAATTTCTTAGGACTCGTATTTGATATTTATGTTTTTCTTATTTCCTGGAATCATTGTTCGGTCCACTAGAATTTTCATTTCTTGCCAAATATCATAATTATGTGTCACTTTACATCACACACAACATTCACGTTGGTAAAATAAATCACTAAACAATTGTTACAAAAACAATAAAAAAACACACCTTTGTATTTAGAGGAATGAAAGTAGACTGAATGCGTTTGAAATGCGGTCACTAAGATGCTTGTGTGGAAAATCTTTGGTCGATAGAGTGAGGAATGAACAAATTAGAAGTGAATGCAATGCTGGCTGTAGTGTGGTAGATAGAATAAAGAAAGGAGTGCTGAGATGGTTTGGTCATGTGGAACGTATGAACGAGGAAAGGATGGTTAAGAAAATATATGAGGCGAATGTTGAAGGCAACAGAAATAGAGGGCGTCCGCGAAAGAACTGGCACAATCAGGTACTACAAGTATTTGAGGATGGCCCTGTTAAAAGCCGCAACAACCGTAGAACGTGTATGAGAAGATGTATGAATGTGGCCGAAGCAAAAGTGGTGTGCCAGGATAGAAGAGTGTGGCGTTCAATCCTCTCTGCCTATCCCTGCAGAGAAACGGCGTGATGGTTAGTTAGTTAGTTAGTTTATTTATTAAATTTCTTTCCCGCACATTTAATCATTTTGTTGATTTGATTTCAACTAAATGAATATACCCATTTTATATGAAACATCCCTCACCATTTTTGTGTATAAATATGTGATCATTAGTTATCTTTACGATTTTCAAAAATTTGAAGAGTTCTTTCTGTTTTTTAATTTGACTTATTTTGATTTAAGTTTGCCCGGGGATAAATTCAAGCAATGTAGAGAAAATGTGAAATGTTTATGTTAAATAAATATTACAGACAACCATAATAATCATAATATGTGTGGTATAAAACAAAGAGCATAAAAAACATTTAAAAAAATTCTTGAATGTATGTCTATGATTACTAATTTAAAATGCACTGAATTCTAGATTTTATGTACGAGTATCTATCTCTTCCAAAACCAGGTTTTCAATAAATTTATCGGCTTATTTTTTATAAAATCTCGAATTCAGTACATTTTGAATTAGTTATTCTCAGTGACTGCATTTAATTTTTTATGGTTTTTACTGCGTTTGCTTTTGTACCCAATTTTTTTTTTTTATAACTTGCGTAAAGGTATCAGATTACTCAATTACTCATAAGACTACTTTTACTCAAAGTAAAATATCTACAAAAACAAATTTTAGTTATTAGATCGGTCAATAAATGCTTGGATAAATTCAGATCTCTACGACAGAGACACACAAAAATGAATAATAAAAGCATTCTGTTTGATATATAAAATTCATAGATTTTATAGAAAGCAAAACCTTGAAAATAAATAAAAACCTGATCATTATTTTTTAAATGATAATTACCGAACATTGTACTTTTATATATTTATAATATTTTATATATATATTCTTTTCAATATCTTCAAAATAAAAATGTTAATCCATTATAAAACGCACACTAATTACTCTAAAATAAAATAAATTTTATTTTAGAAATAAAAGGTGCATTCCAATTTTTCTAACTCACTTATTTTTTAATCATTCACTGCATTTTTCCTCATAATATCTCTTTGTGTGCGATCATTGGCATTACTGATGCAGAAACAATTTAATGAATACTCCACTATCGACCCTGCATTTTTTTCTAAGCAATACATAACAATTCTGAAGTTTTGATGCCGACCCATTTTTTAATTTTTTTACCGAACGATCATTTGTCTTACGACAAATATCTGCTTCACTAACGTCAAATTTACGTTCCGCATCTCTATTTCCGTAATTTTTTTTAAATGCAGCATCAATGTGAATTTTTTGTGGACAGGATTGAGTGTCAGATGCGACGACTTTATCGAGAGTCCCCAGCATCTGTAGTAATGGCCAATAGCTTACTTCCGCCTCCTGTTCACGAGACCTTGGTTAAATATGCGTAGATTCTCGGATCATATACTTAAGTAAAAAGCTTTCGATTAAAAAATGCACTACAAATACATAATTACCAAAATACCATAAAACATGAGTCTTTTAATTGATGTAATGTGATAATATTTGTAAAAAATCATGACGTTTTGATTTTCATTTTTAAAATATTTAAATCACATTGAATATAAAATCAATATATATATTTTGGGTATGGTTAAACATTGATAATTAAGTGCACATTTATCTCTACATTTCTAGTGATAATCATATTTTAAAAAGCAAAGCTCAAAATAGAAAAATGAAAAGATTTACTAATCTCATATCTTGAGATCAATGATCGTTTTATTAATTCAATGATTAGAATCAGCCGGGCATATAAAAATAATCTATAAAAAATTAGCACGATGAAGTAAGCTCATGAAGAATGTGGTCTCAAAATGTGCTATATGGCGTCAATTTTGTAGTTTCATAGTAATGTTCGTTAAGGATAATTTTCAAAAACAAACACTGTTATAAGTATAATTGAGTTTATTAAAACTACTAGAATTTTGAGAGTAATAGTAACTCTCATCAACAGGTGAAGATATAAACGATTTATTATCTCATCAATAGGTGAAGATATAAACTATTTATTATAACTAATCAAAATTTTCCTTAACGTGCAATGCGTCATTTGTACGAGGAAAATATATCGAGGTTTAATGGACAAGTTAAAGAGAACAAACATTAATTTAAATTTAAATAATCATAGCCGCTGTGACTTGTTTTCGAATATTGCCTTCGTGGCATGTTCGTTGTTTATCACACTTTCTACTCTACACGCGCCGTATTAAAAGTAATTTCCTCAGACGTGTTTGTTTCATATGATTACATGACGGATTGAGTTTCCCCTTCCCGGAAAAGTTGCCTGTACTTGACACGAAATCTTACGTGATAAATGTACCAAATAACAGAATGTCGTAAAAATTTATTATGATTGCCCCTCTACATAAACATACCTATTGCGCTCTATGTTTAATGAAATTTAGTTTTATTACAATTGTTGTTTTCATGATATAGTGGCACATTAGACTAGCAAACACATACCTACAAGCAACTGGACGTCTTTGCCAATAACTGTATATTTAAAAAAAAAATAGAGATGCGAACACGGAATACGTGTCACATCAATATTCTTACTATTTTCAATCTAAGCTAAACGCTTGTGCTATGAAAATAGGACTAACTTGCTTGTCTAGAGTGAGATTCGAACCCGCGATCTTTGGATCACGAGGCGAGAGTTCTAACCACAAGACCAACAATCTACTATTATTCAAACATATATTAAAATATGTATTGAAAGATTACTAGTATTTGTCGGATTGGACTTAAATAATTGATTTGTATTTGTATGTATATTTTTTATTATAATATGACTTTCAAAGCTTGTGCTATATCTTTTCACTCTACGTTATTACTTTTTTTGTTTTTAAATTTCTATTATATTATGTTTTTCTTATGCTTCTGCTTTTTATATACTTGTTTTTTACTTTATATTATATTTATCTTTATATATTGGTATCTACATTTTAATTATTTTCCTTTCTCTTTATGTCATTATGTTTACATGTTATTGTTTTTTCCTCTTTAAACAATATATTCTGTTAATGTACACTTACCTATCTGTTGTAAAAGCCCTATAAGGCATCAATTAATAAATAAAATAAAAATATCATTTTAAGAAAAAAACAATTCGATAATAAAAAAATCCAAAGCAGAAAAATCTAAACATAATTTAAGAAATGTTCATAATATTTTAATTTGTGTTCTTTATAGCATAATTTTAATGTTTAAAGTATCATTTAATCTCGGTAAGGAGAAAATTAAGTGTCAGGGCGTCAGGCCGTGAGGTGTTTGTCTCGTCTCGAATCCGTGTTAAAGTTTGCGTGATGTGTGAATATTAACACGCATACTTTTAGTACACTTGCGCACGCATACTACTAGGTACAACACATATAGATAAGGTTTGCTGTTTCACATAACAAAGTGACATCTTCGACCGCGTGGAATATTCGTCATCTTTCAATATGCATATCGCTTGTAAAAAGGAATTGAATGTTTAAGTTTTAGCTTATTGCATATTTGACTACCCAAGCTTCTGCACGGAATGAAAACAAATAACCTCCAATCTGCAATGTCATTTATTCGGCTTTTTGCCACTAACCACCCCGGTTGTGTGTTGGCTATTTATTTCTTCCTATTTTACCTTGCACGTATGCGCTATAGCGTGTTCTCAAAATATATATTATTTTCAATGGCCAATAAATCATTTTTAAAACATATTTTACTAATTTTTCCTTAATACTAGAACCGCTACCGTCCCAATTTTGTCCCACCGACACTTTCGATTGCCTCGAACTTCGTTTGTTTTTTATTTAGGATCATAAAACTTCTTCAAATTTCCGTAAATTTTGTATTTTAATAATTTTTAACAATTTCATCTTTGTAATTATCATATGTTTAAAAAAAACGGTTTATCTTGAACCGCCGGCGGGTCATTTTTGTCCCGCCATGATTAAAGAAGAGAATGTTAATAATTAGATATGAATTCTTCCAATCAATATAAAAAGCTTAAATATAAATTAATTTAGCACGAATATAAATGTAAATGTTAGTTATTTTACATAAAATTCATACTAACATAGTCAAATATATATATAGAAAACATTTAAAAAATTCACTTATTTACGTAAAAGTAAGTCGTGTTACACAAATTTTGTGTAATTTTTCCATGAATGTTTTGATTTACAATTATTCCACAATTTTTTTGATGTATGATTATTCCAAGATAATTTCAAAATAAGGTCTACTTTCAGGGGCATGGAGGGGGGTTATTTATAATTTTCAGGGCAAAGAACAATTTTTTTGACACTTATACTGTTAAATTTGTGGTTTTATTATTAATTATTAATTTTTAATTAATTACATAACTTTGTATTGACGACATTGAGTAGCTTTACCGGTTCTACCAGTTCCACTGTATCCTCGTCAGGACGGACGGAATTATGAGTTTCTAAACGGAGAGTTCCATTCTGATGAAGATACAGTGGAATCGAAACCAGTAGCCGTAGAGTTACTCCAAGTGGTCAATAAAAAGCTACTTAATTAATTAATAACAAGAAACAATTGATCATAGCCACACAATGCAGTTGTCTGTCAGTATTAGTAAGGAGCGAATCCAAATTTTTATTTCTGTTACAGCAGCGTAAGCTAAAACAAACAGTGTTGACAAAAAATAAATTACAAAATCTCTAAAATGGATGACCACGGTCTCGCTCGAACGTCGTGGTCCATTTGAGGCGCAAGGTATCAAAGTGACACAAACTAAATTATATAATTAATTAATAAACTTCTAAACTTTCAATGTTTTAAAAATGAGGAAAATCGCTCCAAGTAAACGATTATCCTAAATTTACTATAATTATTGCAAAATTTGTTTGTTTGTTTACTTACAATTTATGTTTTGAAAAACACTGGTTTTTTATAATATTTTATTTTTTGTGTGTTTTTTTCAATGCCTTTTGGATAGTTGACAACTTTTTTCTTAAATAAATTAAAGGAATAAACATTATTATTTTTAAATTAATACAATAAAAATAAAAATTAATTCTTAATTTCAGATTTTAGCTATTTAATCAAGGCACTGCGTATTGTGTCATAAATACGTTTTTATTTGTTTTTTTTTTAAATTATAATATAGACATATTTTTTACATTTGATGTAAAAAGAGTTGATAAAATACACAAGAAATTATATATTTAACAAAAAAGTTTTTTAAAACATAAATTGTGAGTAAACAAACTGACAGATTTTGCAATAATTTTGATAAGTTTATTAGAATTGTTTATTTTATAAAAAAGACATAATACGAGGCCATTCAGTCCTAAAAACTAATAAAGTGGAGCAATTTTCTTAATTTTTAAAAGATAGTAGGTTTGATAATCGATTATTTAGTTATATTACTTTGTTAGTGCCATTTAAACAACATATCCGCGATGAAAATATTTGGGTCCTGATGAATAAATTTTAAAATTATATATTTCTATACAAAAATGCGATAAAAACGCAAGAGAAGATAGAAAAAATTGTGAAATTTGCTCACTCTGCCGGACGATCGCCTTAATATTTTTCGGTAGAACATTAAAGAATAATTTGTTGATACTCTAGGAATGCACACATTCTAGTATTACAGAGTTCTTTTGGCAATAACTTTTTTTTTTTTAACTACACAGAATCTGAATAATGAAAGGCTACCTGACATTATTAATTTTTTAATAATTTTACATTCACTGTGTAAAAATTGTGATGTGTATAAAAAATTTTTTTTTAACGTAATTTTTATGATCAAATTTTGCGCAATGTTAAAATACTCAAGAATGGTCTTCTAGTAGTTTCCTCAGCCAATGACTTGAAGTTAGTAATGTTTGTACAATAGCATAATATACTTTGAATATTTTTATTATCATAAAAAGTGAAATAGGTTTTTTAGGACATTCTGTAGAAAATTGGGTAGCTGTAGTGATTTATGCCACCCTGTTTGTTACGAGGGGTAAGTGACCAGCTGTCCCCTCACCCCTCTGTTCTAACGTGAACTGGGGCTAAATAAATCGGCCGCCATGAAAAATAAGGGATGTAAAGTGAAAACTATTATTCTGGCTAAGTATATTTATGCTAACAGCTGCTGAATAAACTTGCATAACATTAATATATTAAACATTTAATATATCCACATATAATTGTATGTTACTTAAATTATAATACAATATATATGTATTTTTTAAGGGCTTTTTAATTAATCCATGCTCTACCATTTATAACACCTATTTCTATAATAATAGTACGTTTTATTACCTCCTTCTCTTCCGTATTGCTTTTCTTTTTGGCACCATGTTCGTTGAATGGATACTGGCATAATTTAATGGGAGTTTTTAGAACTTGTCTCTGTAAATCAAGTTTTTTGAATCCGATTCTCATTCTTATTCATATTTCTATACCTTACGGGTCCAATTTTTGTCAATCTTGCTTCGTGTTATATATTTAAGGGTACATTTTTCAGTTTTCTGTATAGTCCGTCTAGCTAATCTGGAGGATGGATACATTTGGACCTAACTACGTCATATTAACTGGTCAACTGTCAATTTTTTTAATATGAGAGTTCACGAATAGTAAGATCATTTTTTCAAGTTTTTGTATGTCACCATGCCAACAATGACTAAGAATATACTCGTGGAATTACTTTGAAAATGCACACTTTAATTGAAAATTAACATTTTAAAGCCTCAATTTTACCATTTGATTACGTTCATAAACGTATTGCCACCGTTTTAGATTAGTGCTGCCATGCCGTTTTAATGATTTTTCGTATTTATTTATTTTACTATTATTTACTAAATTTTTTTTTCAGATATTTCTGAATCGGCAATTAAAGTTAAGCGGCCATGGCAGTAAGTAAAAAAATAACTTAACCCTGAAAAAAACAAGGATTAGTGGAAAAATTGTTGTAGATGACTTTGGTTTGGAAGTCATCTGGCGAAAAGTGCATGAATTTTATATATTTACTCGTATATTTATCAGATAAACACGGTGTCGGTAAATAAACGGCTATTTATGTGCCAAGTGTTCTATCTTCTACGAATTATCCGACACTATGGTAGGTACTAACATTAAATATAATTTTTAATGCATCACTGTTTCGCACGTTACGACCGGTTGCATCAAATTGATTTATAGTAATAGTTTTTTAAAGTATAGATTTAGTATGATTAGTGGAACGCAATAATCTATGCTTTGAATGAAACATTCTATAAACCAAGTTGATAGAACCGGTCCTTACCCGTATTACTGAGTAAACATGGAGGTCATGATCCTTCGGCGTGAGAGAAAGAATAAGAGGATTATTATTGTGTTTTTTTCTGCTGAAAATTATGATGTTTTTCTTTAATTTTTAAATAATCGCCATTTTGTGACTGTGTGTTGGTTTTTATTTTATGTATCTGTCTTGCATAGTATACCTACTGCCCAATAATTTGATTAAGGGGGGGGGGTAAGGTTTTTAACTTTATTTTTTTGCAATTTATTTTTAATTTTTTAAATGAATGTATAATATCGCAAGAATATTGTGTCAAAATATCAAGTCAATCGGAGCAAAATTGACGAAATTATGAACATTTGAGCGATACTCAGACTGATTTTCTATACCTGCTCGGGCAGCTCAGAAATTTCAAAAAACCCTCCCAGCGTTACCTGGGAAAATCTATTATCTAACGAATGAACTAAGATTTTTTGATTTCAGATGATCTAGCACCAAGTTATGATGGGCACCGCAATTCTACTTTTTTCCGAGACACGTCCGAATAATTGCTGCCATTGCCGTATTTTTTAATATTTCGTCTTGAAAATTTTACACAATATTCTTCAAATGTCATAATTTAATGAACTATTAGTTTTAATAAAGAAATTTTAACTGTGTCGTCACAAGAAATTCACAAAAACATGCCTTTTTTGTACGAATTAACCTTACTCCCCCTTAAGAAATGACAAATTGGAAAAAATCCCAAAAAATGAGAATTTTTAGAGTGTGGGCAACATTATATCGATAGGGGAACCCTCTTCCAGATAATTTGGATGGACTATAAATATACGACTTTATAGATTGATATTTAATTTATATAATACATTTACTTGTATATTTAAATTATTTATTCTATGTATTCTTTCAAAACTCCTTCTTTCAAAGTAAGTCTGCAGATCCACTTCAAGTCGACTCTGTATTGATTAGGAAGTATCTATTGTATTATCATAACAGTATTGAAAACACAATGTTTCGTATCTTTTGTGCTTTAAGATCAAGATTGTAACTGCAGACTATCTCTATCTCTATATCTAAGCAAATGAATGTTGTATGAATATGTTCAACGTCCATTTCTGTAGAAGATTCCCAGCTTACGTTAAACGAAATTAAATTAAAAAACAGAAAGAAAGAATTCTATTTGACATTCATGAAGATTTCCCTATAAAAAACCAAATAAAACTAGAAAATAACTCTCCTATGGTTGTGGAAAAGTCAATTTAAATAAATAAATCGTTTTATGCTGTCATTAATATACAGTTCGGAGACTACCTGTATTGGAAAGGCATTGAATATTCCGCTTTATGGGTAAACGCCATTATTTTAAGGGTGCTGTGCTCGTTAAAAGGTTCTAGCGCGTATAAAGTGATGGGTGCCATCCGATAGCTTTATGGTAAAGTGCGAAATTGCCATACGAACTCATTTTATGAACCGAACAAAATTGAATTTACGAGAATAAAAATTCATGTCTTTAATTAATTTGGTGTGCTTAAATGTATAGCATTACATTGGTGAGGGGATCCTCTATCACGAGGCCCGGCTACAACAATAGCATTACTATGCAGTAAAGATGTGTTTGTATAATAAAGCAAGTATTTATTTAATACATGAATTTTTATAAAAAATTATCTATTAGATTGTAGGTATATCACATCATAATAGATGAATAAAATAATCGAATTTTTAAAATAAAAAACTTAAAATGGCTTTTTTTATTAATGGGCAATAAGTTTTCTTAAATAAGTTCGTAAATTCAGTAGTATATAAATATAAAATGTGGGACAATTGGTACCCGTTTGGTTTTACATAACTGTCACGCACATGTGTATTTTATGTAAGAATTTCACCGGGGATTAAGAAATAAAATGCAATTATATATAGCAATTGTTAAAACCTTTTTTAGGCATGTTGCTTAAATAGAGGTAGAAAAAAAGGATGGAGTACAGAAGATCGGTATCCAATGAGTCCAAAACGTGGCGGAAACCTTGCCAGTCATTGCTCTAAACAAGGTCCAGGATCGAAAACTGGAGGGCGACAGTTTTATGGAAGCTGTGGAAAAACTGTGGAAGTAGAACCAAAGACCGCGCTGCTCAGACATCAAATGAATAAATAACTAATTACACTCCGTGCCACTCATTCAAGTAGATAAGTGTCATTTATTTAAGTATTGATTTACTTAGCTGTTCCATTTTGTTGCAATATAATTATTTAAACTTTTCAATAAATAAAAAAATGTTTAACACTTATATTGAGTTTCGTTTTGTCATGACTGTAGTTTCGTCGAAAATATGATGATGTTGCCACATGATTTTGTGATGGACTGCAATTGATGTTTCAATTGTTCACACTTCTGTCAACCTGGATGAATACAGATATATACTATCATTGAATTTTGAAACTATACATATTGAAGATTTGTTTGACAAATTGCGAATATAATATATCAGCGAACTGTGAATTCATACTTATCGATAAACGGCTTATTATAGGCAGTGAATATTGAGTGTACCAGACACAAGTGTAATATTCCATAATACTACTAACATGAATGACAAGCCGACATTGAGATGGTTTTTTACTACTACAGATGTAATTTTTCTGATCTGATCTCGTTATATACCTCCAAACTGGAAACCCTGTCCCATCGATACTATATTTAATAGTAATAATATAAAAACTCATACGCTTATTCCATTTTCAAAAAAATGACTATTTGCAAAAGCTAAAAATTTTCTTGCGACAGCCTTCCTCGCTTTTTTTTTAAAAATTCATAATATTACCAAATAAAACTGGTTTTCTGTGACTGAATGATATTTTTTCCGCGCCAGTTTTACGTCAATATTTTATCTGTCAATTTTTATAAAATAAATTTTACACACAGAAAGCGTGTAAAGACGCTGAAAAGATTTAAATTGTTTATTTCTTTTTTGTCATTATTTTAGAAAATACTTCAACCAAACACGAAAACGAAACACCCTTGAAAGAGAAAAGTCAAAACCCATGAAAGTTTTGTTTCTTATTATTTGTTTCTCATGAGAATAGACACACCTGTCGCCAAAATTTAATATACCTTGTTTTCTTAAAAGGAATAAAACCAGGGAGGCATTTTCTTTACCCTCCCTTATTTTACATAATAAAGTTGCTTATTCAAAAAACTATCTGATATTCTCGTTTGATACTTGTATTATTTTTTTATTACTAATATAGTTTGGTAAATTATTGACATATGACAAAAATAAATTAAAAAAGTTTTCGTAGCGTATTGGCGCAAGCATACCCAGTCTAGTTGCCACAAATTCATGTTAAACGACGTACAATTACATTTTAATGAGAACGAATTTTTATTGTTAATACGATTTTTAGAACAAAAGTTTAAAATGAAAACGTATTAATGATCGAGAGTAAGAAGCCTCAAACAACTCAACTATCATATGAGCATCTCATTTAAATTCTTGAAAAGGCGCATATATTTAGTTGAGATCAGAGTTTGTATCAGGTCATAGGAGTGTACCGCTCTATCGTCTCGATTTAAAGAAAATATTTTTCAATACCCTTACAATTGATTTTGTAACATCTTTATCAAACAATCTATTTTACAACAACGGAATTAAATACTATAAATATGTAAATTACAGATAAGTATGCGATACGAATGTTCAAGGCTTGTAATTAAAGAAAATGTTATATGAAGAGACTGACTAAAAGCTAAAAAGGATTTGAACACTTAATTTATAAAAAAGTGTATAAACTATTTCATTGATATTTAATTAGGTAAATGATATAAATATCATCACATACTAATCTAATAATGTTATCATCTACACCACCTACTCTACATTTAATCACATTTTTCACTAGTCTAATTTTACTTATCTAATGAATATTGTGAAATTGGTTGCATTTAAAAATGACACTTTGCACAAGTATAATACACAAAATGAACTCATAATGGAAAGTTTATTTTTATTTTGCTCGTATTTAATTTATAAATTAAATTTTTATAATAATCTTTGAAAAGTTGATTCAGCATTCATTCTAGCAAAAATCTCCTTTACTGATATTTTTTTATCCGACAATTTAATGTAATCGCTTTTTTCAACCCCTCATAAGTATTTTTATTTTGATAAAGCATAATTAAAGAAAATAATTAAAAAAAACAGGGAGGCTGTAGATGAAAGCTCAAAACAAGAAAATAAAGAGGGTTCGTATCAAGTGGTTATTTCGAGCATATAAACCGTCATGAAGGTGAAAGAGGAGTGAAAAGTTATAAGTTCTTGACTTACATTATCGGATACTTGTTCAAAGATGCTGCAGGCTACTCCATTTTTGAACTATGACATCTCACATAGCAAAATGTCTAGCACAGTATAGTCATTACACAACAACCAAATATTACACATAACTTTACGAGACACTACACAATTTGGGCGACATCTCTTAATGATCTCACTTGGTTAAAAGTGAAATAAAGCGTCCAATGAGTATGAATATCGAAAACACAAAATCAATTCCAGTTAAATACAATCGCCGTAGGTAACTTTTATTAGGTAAACATAAACAGACGCTTCTTCCTCGACAAATTGATGGCAACTAACAGTAACGGGGCGAGCGTGGTAGGCCAATTTTTTTTGGGAACAATACTCTATGTTTCACACACATTGTTAGAATAATCGTTCCGTAAAAATCTATTGTAGTTACAAGATTTTTTATCATTTGCATGCATATATAAAGTATGTATTTATTTAATTTACTTTACATTATTTTATTTATTTAAATTACATGAAAAATTAAATTTTAAATATAATATCAACTTTGCGAGAATTTCGGTTTGAGTAAAAAAAAATCAGGATTCAAGTCGACCCTTGTTTGTTGACCCAAGTTTGCAAAAAATAAGAATGTTTATGTACCATGTAACATATATTAAATCCATGCTTTACACAGTATCTATAAAAATGATTTTAATTGGTTATTTTTTTTTTTTTCATACATAATTAAAAAGATCATTTTTCAAACATAATTAATAAAATAACTCAATAATTTAATACAAAAAAGAGTGTTTACATATCCGAGTAACCTATCTCTTTTGATATGAGGGCAGAACCATCACCATTTTATATATCGGTCGTTCACATTAACCACCTGTTCTGCATTTTTTAATGCCAAAAGCGACCGTGCGATCTGTTATTGTAAAAAAAAATTTAAGCCAAATGGCTGCCATCCAAAATTTGCCACTGTTGTCCCAGCTATTCATTTATTTATTAAACATAAATTACATAAACGTAAATAGAGAAAAAAAGCATAATATATAATTCACGGGTGAGGAGACCAGGGCAACAAAAGGGACTGGAAGAGTGCACTCCCTTACTGCTGGCAATTGCAATCCAGCAAAAGCACTAATCCATTAATGTCGGACTAGCTGTTAGAACCCCTGAGGATCTCCCACCTGGAGACCCGTACCCGCAGAAAGGTCCTAAATAGTTGTAGGTTCCTAGCGCAGCTTAGCAGATCGGAGTTTCGTATAGGGCCCCGATCTGCTACTTCTAAATCATCTATCGTGTCTTCTCTGGCATCCCTCAATATAGCGCAACTCCAGAGGATGTACTCCGGGGTCTGCCTTACTTGGCTGCAGATACACAACGGGTCCAGGACAAGCCCTAAATCGTGAAGATATCACTTGATATATTTTTTCTTCTTATTTTTAGTTGATACGAGTACATATATACAAAGTTACGAAATACCCGTAAAAATATTCTTATATACATTTTACAGTAAAATCTCCAATCTCTGATTAAATGTTCCCGAATAAATTTCAATATTCAGCTATTCCTACCAGTTATTATCGAAGTCGTGAATGTGAAATACCTACCTACCAATATGGTAAAAGATTTATTTATTTACTTTATTTATAATTATTCATTCATTCATCTTCATCCCATTGTCCTAGTAGGGTCGGGGGCCCAAAGACTCGACAAGGTGTTTCCATGTTCCCCTGTATTGCGCTGCTTCTGTATGAGTCAACCGGTCTAGACCCATCCTGTTTTCGTACACATTTTTCTGTTGTCTCTCCCAGAATATTCTGGGATGACCTACCGGCTGTCTTCTTTCCGGAGTTGAACGAATACCAAGAAGGATTCTTCTTGGTTTTTTTATGGTTTTTGTGTTTAATTTGTAGAACTCCTTATTTATTTTTAGTGAAATTTATAATAAATTAAATTTTAATAAATATTATTATTAAGTTCTACGGGCTAAGTATTTTCATATAATCAACAAAAAATGATCTTCTCTCCACTTCTAAATGTCTTAAAAAAAACAATAATCAAGGACATAAATTAAAATAATATTTATAAATAACTCTTGCAAAAAACGGTGAATTTTGATAATTAAGCATAACGTTAACCGAGGCACCTTTAATGATAAGTGCCCGGGAAAAAACGAACATTAATACAGGGCTTCAAATATCTAATTACTTTAATGGGGAAGGGGTAACTTAAAATTTTATAAATAAGTCGTTTGTAAGTGGTATATCTACTGTTTGATAATGGCCTTACAAGCAGAAACAGCTGTAACACCTAAAAATACTTAACCCGTAGAACTTAATAATAATATTTATTAAAATTTAATTTATTTTAAATTTCACTAAAAAAAAAATATTCTTGGTATTCTTTTCTCTGGCATTTTTAACATATCTATGTATGTCTACGCTGATAATAGCGTGTCTATGCTGAGTGTGTGCCTTATGTCGCACTTTTCACTCTGTCCATCAATGTGACTCCCGCTTCCCCCCTTAGAAAACTCATCTCGGCAGCCTGGATCCTTGCTCTCACTCTCTCCGTGAGGATCCAAATTTGATAGCCGTATATAAGGGTGGGTCTGTACACAGATTTGAAAACAGTCAGTTTTGTCTTGACACTAAGCTCGGACTTTTTTTACTCGGATATTTATAATTATTTAAAGAGCGACTTAAATTTTTAAAAGCTCCAGAACCGATACTAGGTTATTCCAAATAACGGTTTGAGATTTAAAAAAAAATTAAAGAAAATTTCAAAAACACTTTTCGTGACGTACTTTTACTGAGGGGGCGTCTGATAGAAACATACATATTTTTTGCGAAAAATATTAAGACTTAGTAAAATATTTAACGTTTCGCAAAAATATGTACATATTTTACGATAAAACTATTTCTGATCCAGGTCAAAGTGTATTATTGTAAGGAAAATAATTGCATAATTGCAAAAGCAATAAATTGCAAATAATAATGTCGAAATAAACACCAGCACACTGTTATTACAGTCGAAGAATACTTTTTTCATTTTGGCAATAAATGCAATGCTTGTACCGTTAAAATATTCACATTTGACCTATTTTAAAATATAATTTTGTAGAACTAACATATTATGAATTTTATATTCACGAATCTTGGCTCGAAGAATCCGCAAAGATTTCAATAAAGGCCGGAAAATTTCAGAAGCGCTTTGCCCAAGTCCCTCAATAACAAAAGGCGTAGCAGCGACCTTGTACGTGAGGGGGCAAAGAATTGCTTCCATAAAAATATAAAACGAAATTTCGTTGTAAATATACCAAATAATATGAAAAATCTCATTGATTCAACAGAGTTAATAAAAAAATGTGCTGAAATAACTGTCTAGAGGCTGACTTAATTTTGCTGTAAACTTTTATTCTTATTATATCATTCACTTATAAACAATGTTTTTTTTACGTATTTTTAGTACGTAAATTTAGTCTACATAAGAACAAAAGTTATACTAATTCTCAAAATCTCTAGTTGCGATGCACTTTTAAACATACTTCCCATTGTTTTACATAATATGGGGTTCGGGAGAGGGATGTGTTAAACCTATCCACGGCTTAGGCCCGGTTGTTTCAAATTCGATCAAAGTAAGCGTAGAGTTTAAACTGAAATTTTACGTTCTCCACCAATCAGACGATCCGTTTTCGTAAAAATCTATGCTTTTATCGACCGCTTACTTTGATCGAACTTGAAACAACCGGGCCTTACTGACGCTGCATGCAGTAACATGTTTGATCTGGAGCAATGCAGTCATTGCCATAAACGGCACATATTTTCGAAACTTTGATCAATGGTAGCGACCCCTAAAATTAATTTTAAAAAATACATGTTTCTTTTTAGCTACTGAAAGCATACTCAAAAGAAAAACTCTCATCAATGAATATTCAATTGATTAAATACCGCTACAAACCAAACTCTAACCAAACTCTCTAATCAAATGGAATTTTACTCGATAGTAAATCGATATAAAAAGATAAAAATAGATTTTCAATAAGCACCTCGACAACATTGTCACTAATGAATCAATTCATTAATCTATGAATTTAAAACTCTTGGATATTCACCTCAGTCATAAATCATTTTATTTCCTCTTCTTTAATTTTCAATCCATCTTCTTTCTTTTAAACAGACTTCGTATATGTAATTTTCATCTTGTATCTTTCTTTAATTCACTTTTTTTTTGTCCAGACCTCGTATATATATATATACATGCAGATTGTTGATCAGATATCTTAATGCTATATGTAATAGATCTGAGGAACGTATGTCGCGACGCCAGAAAGAGACTGCATGACAGAGAGAGAGAAGGTATAAAAGGCGCGTGAATGTCGAGTCGCTCTCTCTTTGACTACCATTGTTATTCAGACCGCATCTTACTGTACACCGGTTGTCTAAACCGTTATTGTCACCCAATAAATACTTATGGGAACAAAGTCTTTACTTGGAGTTTCCTCATCCCGAAATAGGAGTATTACACTATATATCGTTTGTACTTCTTTTTATTCTTATCTCTTCTTCTATTTACTAAGTAGATTTGTTTACTTTCACTTTTTTTGGTTTTATTGTATAACTATGTTAATTCTGTGAAAACTTTTTAGATGGTCTCTATACTGTTCAATAATCATCTGTAATTTGATTTTATATGTACTGTTAGTTTCTCATGAACAAATAAAATAAAATAAAATAAAAAATAAAAATAAAAATTTATGCTTGGTTTTATCAACCTTGAGTGTAAACAGTTTAAAGATCTTTGAAGACACCATATTTCTCATATTTCCGTAGTATATTGGAATATGCTTCTCAGATAAGGAACCCAGGCTACACAGTACACAAGAGCAGAATTTAAAATGTTCAATAGAGATTCTTAAAGTATCTTAACTATCGTTCGTTTTGATCACACGTTAGCAATGAAGACTCTGAAAAGTTTATTAATATACAGACATTAAAATGCCATAGAAATATAGCGGTATAGCTAACTCTGTAATATTATTTAACATCACACACAACAAAGTTGATACCGCTGATCTTCTTCAACGTCTATCGTTTCATATTCCAAATCGAAACAGCAGACAGTCACCTACTTGTCATCTCCCTCTTCGCAATACAAATTCTAAACAAAACTCATTCATCTACATACCCACAAACTCGTTTAAATTAAATAACAACCATATTGATATTTTTGACTAGACTATTCGGGACATTAAACGAAAATTAATTTCACGACCGTACTTAAACTAGTTTACTCAATTTATGTTCCTTTCTATTTCAATCCTTCGTTCTTTAATCCTAATCCTACGAACCACTCCACCCTTCCCACACCTTCTCAACATATTTGGTAATGAAAAATTATCTCACATTGTTACACTTTTCTTATCATTAACAATCATAACTGCAAAGTTTATAATTAGCATATTTTACTGTTTATTATATAATGAACGTTAATTTGAAGATTTTCTGTTTACTTTTCTTAAAAAATAAATAAAATAAAAGAAAACATATGGAAGGACCCCGATAAATTATTTTTTTAATTTTTTGATGCACCATAACCAACATACGACTAAGGAACAAATACTGTACTGACAACAAAGAAGTAGAGTAAGATAGGAGAGTACAGAAACACCTTTTTGAGACCATGACCACCGAATCAACTGACGGAAAAGTAACAAAAATGACGATGAAGATGATGACAATCAATCATTATTATAAAATTTTCGACTACCTAATAGAAAACAATAGCTTTCACAGGCCGAGAGGCAAAGTTTTTGAGTTTTTAAACATCAAAGAAAAAACTAGACTTATGTAAAATTACTTGATTTAATGTAAGCTCTGCGAACATTGAACCCGAAACCCAAAGTCCCCCTAAGGGCCCCCATATTTCACCAGATTATTATTCCTTGGACACACAATATGAATTCTCAAGGGTCATTATTAATGAAGGCTTTCATCACAATCTGAGCATCACTTTGCAGTTTAACATCCACTATGACTTTTAACCTCTGGGAACTTGTCTCTAATGTAATTCTATTTGCAGTTGAAATAAATATTGCATAAATTTCAACGGGTAGGGGAAGGAGAACTTAATAACAAAAGCATGAATAGTTATTGTACAATGATCTCTTACGATACGTGTACTCTTCGCAAGAGTTAAAGTAGTATCGAGTCATTCACAATCTAAATAAACACGAAAAAAATCGTACCAGCTTAAAAATAATTATCAATTGAAATAGACTGAAGTATAATTTAATTTAATGCATTTATTTTCTATTCTTTTATGATGTTTTGAATTTTTCCTAGTTGGAGCACCTCATCTTTTTTTGCCTGGACAAAATTTAACTTACATCGTAACCATTCAGGAACTGTGACAAGCAGTGATGCTTCCCCCTTCCTAATGGCTAATTTAACTGATATCTATTTACAGGTGTTTTCAGGACTCGATACAATATACAACAACATGGTATGGCAATCTGGAATGGCCTCACCCCATTACGAAACACAGTCACATTCACGCATCTCTCGTCCCTTTTGCGTATACTCAGACATTCGTCGTATACATAACAATTATATATAAGGCTTTCTTTGAAACGTGTAGTGCACTGAATTATAATTATTTTTAAATATAGGTTAAAGTAAACAGATTGAACCATTTGGTAATATTTGTAACAGATAATTTCTGTGAAATTGACAATCTTAAAATAAGTATTATTATAATATTCCTTTCTGGGAAAGTAACTTATTTTAATGTATCAGAATTGTTGCAAAGAAATCGTACGCCACTGTTAATATTGTTGTATCAGCGCCAAACCAATAATATTCTTGGCTCCAGGCTCGTCAAATCATATAAGTTTAGTGAGGTATATTGTATTAAAAAAATAAAACATCCGAATTAATTCAAGTGAACTGCCAAAAAAGTGCATGCAATTTACATCAAATAATTTTTAATTTTATTGCATTTTATGATTACGTTGATTAAGGTACCCAATAAATATTTTTCAAATTAACAGTGTAAAGCACAATAATATTAAAATATTTAAAATAGTAATTTAACAAATAATTAAAAATTAAAAAGAATGCAGTGATGAGTGAATAGGAATCCACCACACACCTAAGGCCATTTTATGAGCAATGGCTCTCATTTCGTTCCTACACTTTCGCCACCCAGTTCGTCATTTTTTATGCTAAATCGGTCATCCTCCGCGTGTTACTTAAATTCATATGAGTGCAAGAGGCGCGGGGAGGCGTCCACACAAAACCGCTTCACTGTCATCAATGCATGCAATACAAAACAATATATTGAGATATGATACAGTGATATGCATACATGTGAGGAAATACCGAAGTGACAGTTTAATTAAAAATAATGATGGAATAATTTTTTTTCATTCATTTATATTTTATGGAATAGTGCATCAACCCAGCCTTGGAGCCTCTTAACTTTCCGCCAATATAAAACTTGATATTTTGTGTTCTATTTCTAGTTGTTTATTCTGCAAATTGTCTCCCTAGCAGAGTGCAATCCTGATATTTCAATCAGTCTTTTCTTGCATTTTCAAAGAGGGATGTGAGATTTGTGAACCGTGCATTCAGTGAAACTATCCCGCCCACCTCAGTCGGGGGATTTCTGTGTACATTGAAAAGAAAACACTGGAAAATCTACTGTGTATTGTTTTCTGCCGTATATATGTGATTTCTTTGGCCATAGAGGTCACATATACATGGCAGAATATTCCAGAAAACTATACACAGAAGATTCTGAACGGCCGAGAAAACCTAAGGACAATTTACCACTGGAAAATAATTAGCGATTTATTACTTAGTGATTTATACTTGGTGATAAATAAATTGACAAAGTTACTGAATACGAATTTTATTAATACATTATTCTATAATTCACACTATTTTACAATTTATCACTCGTATATGAATATTTTATTATCGCTGGGTAACATTTTCGATGAAATTCTGTTCACTATCGCTCGTAAGTGAACATTTCGCTTACTATACGTCGCTTTGAATTCCACGATTGGCCACTCTGGCCGCATTTCCGTTACTGATATCACGCCGGTAAAAAAGTCAAACTAAACAATGACGCGCCGTGGCTTGGCTCCGCTATTCGAATCCTCGAATTTTCATTTCCAGTGTTTGCGAGAAAGTTCCCGTCGCTAATAGGCCGTTCCAGGCATTTTCAGAATGTTGCAGATAATCCTAGAGTGCTGTAGGGTATTCTAGAGGATTTCATATTTTTATTTTTTATTATGTTTTTTTACAGGTTATCAACAGGTCGGATGACCCTTACAGATAAAAATATAAGACATCATTAATTGAACAATTTACAATATTTAAAATCATGTTACTAACTAACTTATGTTATAATAACTAATTATGTTAAACAAACACCACAATAAACAATATTGTGGCATTTGTTTAATGGATTACCTCTCGCCATAGGTATGCTTTGTTACTAGGTCAACGAAGCCAGAGCCCTTGTTTTTGTGCCAATACTTCTCAATTATGTTGTTTACGGAGAGCACATATTACACGCTTGAGTATTCCAAAGTGACATATTACAAGAGATTTGAACAGTGAGCAATTGTGGTGTATGGATGCAAAACCGCCACTATCCATATGGGCTCCAATATGGATAGTGGCAGTTTTGCATCTATACGCCACAATTCATTTCGTTACTATATTACGTTACGTATATTATCCATCAGCTCAGCTTTCTTCATCGATAAAATCCACGTTTTATCTCCATATCTGCTGCTTAGCTATGATTGTAATAGTATTATTTCAGTTATAATAGAATGCCACTTTACTGGGTATATCTCTTAGTTGTGCGGTTAAAAATTTGTTAATAGTGTCTATTAGAAACAAATGAACATTTCCGAAGAATTAATGTTGTTTGAGTTAATTTTAGTAGATTTTTTCGTCTTTTGACACAAATACGGTACACAATACTAAATATTGCTTAATAATATAACCATCACTTTTGAGATTTTAAAATAACTGTCGTTTTGAAGCTGCAGTGCAAGAAAAAGTGGCATCAAGTAATTTTTCAGCTCACTGATAACATAACAAAAGCGGCTATTGAAGAGCTTGAAAATTTTTCAATATCTACCCTATTTTCTCGAACTTCCTTCATCAAATTTATATTGTTTTATTTTTTTATCCAAAAACGCTTCTCGGCAAAGGCACAACAACCCTTAATCTTTAGCATGACGACTTCATTACTTCTAACCTTGTGGATTTTACTTCAATAGTGAATAAAAAATCAATCTATAACCAAACTTTATATGCATGACGACTTCATTACTTCTAACCTTGTGGATTTTACTTCAATAGTGAATAAAAAATCAATCTATAACCAAACTTTATATGCATGACGACTTCATTACTTCTAACCTTGTGGATTTTACTTCAATAGTGAATAAAAAATCAATCTATAAACAAACTTTATAACCACAAAGGAGATTTAGATAACGTAGTTAAACGCGTTCAAAAGAAAGAGTTATAAAAAATATGCCTTTTCGATTAAAGTCATCAAATAGCGAATCTAGTTCACTATATTTACAGCCTGATGCGCTTTGTGTATTTTATCTTTAAATGAAACGGTAGGAAAATCTTTCTTCCATTTAAACAGTTATGTGTCAAAATGCCTTTCGGCAAGACAAGAACAATGCGCTCGCAGAAATATCGCAGCCTTCCAGAACGCCGTAGAATTTTCATGAAGAGCTTGACGGGCAAACAAAGGATTTTCTTTTAACAGGCTGACGCTCGGGAAACTCAGAACTTTTAAAAAGCTTCCGAATCTGGATTTCCTTTGAGCACATTTAAATTTGTCAAAGCTGTTTTTTTCACCCGAGAATGGGCGAATCGAGGTTGGCCGAATATTGTTTTGCCGTTAGAATATGAGAAAAACAATTTATTAAAAAATAATCACATTCTGTCCATCACTTACAAAAAAGCTTAAAAAATATTGAAAACTTTAAGGTTTTAACTTTAAAAAACATTTTTTTCGTGCCACAAATTTTTTTTATGATATGTTAAAAAAATTGTGAAAATTTGAGAGTGTTTTAAAATCAAATAATTATTACTTTCACATGCATATAATCCTTTTTTATATAAAAAAAACGCTGTTGCAACAAATAATTGACGTATTTTTTTATCTTTTACAATAGTTTTATTAGGAATTCTTAACATGTAACTTCCTATGCCCAAGTAAAGATTTCCAAATAAAAAAATATATATACAGGGTTGTTCTCATTTTTAATTTTTTTTAAATAAAAACGTAAAAAAATGCTTGTAAAGAATATTCCTATAATTAACCTTTAATTAATCCTTAATCTTAATCTTAATCAACAGACATCAAACAGCGCATTGTAAAGAGAAAATTACATACTACATACTTCAAATTTTAAATTTAACTTTGACTTTTTTAATTGTGAAATTTTTTGGTAGATATTTTTGCGAAGTTGATTTAGATAAAATAACAATTGACGGAAATTTTGACGTTAATAAAACGGTCGAAATATTTGTGGTGGACAAATGAAGAAATGTTTGGAAACCGAAATAACCACCTCCCTCCCACCATCATGAATTTGAAAGTTTTGGGACCGAGTGATGAAATGCCTGGAAGATGAAACAACCCCTCCCCGTGGATTTGAAAACTTGAAAATTTTGTAATAGTACACTTATTAAGAAGTATTACTTCTTGTAGGTCGTTGTAGTAGCTACAATTATGTACAATTATGGTACTATAATTACATCACCTCATGTAGTTTATTGAAGTAGATGAAGTGTGTAATGTTTCCTACTACAAATGAAGCGCACACTTTGTAGTCTTCAAACTGGTGAAAGTGTGCGTGTGATAGTCTTTATTTTGAAATGTAGTTTTTCTCTTCGCTAGTAGAGAAATCTCATGCGCAGGTATATTTTTTCCTACCGGCAGAAATCGTCATGGCCCGGCTGGACCACAAAAGATGCGTTAGTGTTTCTAGAGAAGTGTTTCTAACATTAAAGGGACTGCTGGGAGAATTGTGTATGTATTATTACCAAGGAGTCTACTTTGAAGAATATAAGAATATAAGACAACAGTGTGTATGACTAAACGTGTTTCTGCCGACCATATAAGATCCTATATTTTTTTACACATTTTTTGCGTACATATACATTCATAAATACCAGAATTGCTCATTTAATATTATTTATATTATAGGTAGTTAAAATATATATAACAAGATTTTTGTATGAATTGCACTATTGATGAAAAATGAAAAAAAAATTGTGCCATCTCTTAATCAGAAATAAAAGCTTTATCATTTTCATCTCCTAACAGTGAGTATGAATAAAAATGTTGAAGGATGTAATAGATATCGCAAACTCAACAAAATATTTTTCATTATTTTCTATAGAGGTCTAATAATATTTTTGTTAATATTTCGAAGCTTTAAGAATCAGAACGCCGTATTTATTTTATTTAATTCTTCATTTTTAATGAAAAAATTGTGGACGAACGTAACAAATATATCAGGAAAAACATATTTATTAATAGAGAAAATGTTTAAGAATGGTGCGACGCTACCAACCAACGACATCTGGCGGAGTTTTCATAAACTTTCAGATGCGCTGAAAGCTAAGGGTAACTTTATTTCTATTTTAGATTCAATATTTACCCAAATGATGTCTCTGTGGTAGATTTTATTTTGAAAAAAATCATAATTTCTGTTACATGATGAGCTTGTATCTTAATGCAGCTAGGTACTGTAATAATATTATTTTATTGTGATTTTAGAAAGAAAGTGTGGGAATAAAGTATGTTACAAATTTTGAATGGCCTAAATATTATTTTAATTTAAACTAAATTAAATTTGTAATGCACACACGTTGAGTTAATTTAACACGACTATAGTTTCGAGAGGAGCAGTCCCTCCCAAATATTAATCAAATTTATCAAAAAGTTGCAATACTTCAAATGCCTTACATTTTTCATTATTTTCCTCAATGAAATGAAAACGGGAAACAATTATGAAAATTTCAAATTAAAAAATGTTATCAAAAAATTAATCTTAACAATGCTATGAAAAATAAATCTTACCAAAAACAATCAATATACATATACTTATATTACATGTTATAAAAATACCATTATTATAATATAATGCAACTAACGAACACATTAAGAATAAGAAGATATACGACAACACCTTTAACATTTAAACAGGAGAATGATTTTTTTTATTAAAGATGGGTAAGCGTAAATATTATCTCTTTTACAGAGATATATTATATGTAATTAATACACTTAAAATAAAAAATTGTAAAACTGATTCTTGTCTGCCAAGGCAGATTGGTTGTGGGCAATGGAGTCTTGGTACCAATAGTTTTGTTAAGAAGTAAAATTCAAAGGCACAACGTTTTGTTGACCCTGTTTAGATAGGCTTAATTAAATACGTAATAAATTTAATTTATATAAGGAAAATTGAAAAAAAAATTAGATTCAGTGATAAAGTTAATTTTTCAATAAAGTAATGTTAATAATGTTAAGTTAATACAGCTTAGGGGATAGCTTTAAAAATTGTGTCTAGGTGATTTGTGCTCTGGAAACGCAGGTATATTTGTGATTTAAAAAACTTATGTGATACCATTACAGGAAAATATGTGAGAACCAAAAAGGTTAAAAAACCTGTAACATGAATAATGCTCTAAATTTACAGGGATTAGTAGTCTTCATATAAAATACAAAACAAATCAGATGTACAATGACTATACATAGGTTAATAAATTCCAGAGAGGAACAAGAGAGGAAGAGAGGGAAGATGGAGTGGGGTTAGGAATGAAAGATTAAATATAAATAAATAATCTTGGTACGAAACAGAAATATCGTTGTTTTCGTTTAATAATTCGTTTGCCTTCCCGACTGAAATGTCAACTCACGGTTGTCGGTTGCGGGTGTTACAAAATTCATGTATTTCGAAGATCGAATTTGATTACACAGAGCATTAATGGGGAGTAATTCCTTTAAAACTAGCAAAAATCAAGTAGAAAATCTTGGTATTATTATTATAATTATTATTTGGTATTATTATTATTTAAAAGCTCTAGTTTCTACTTTTTCTTTTTTTTTCTCTATTATATGCTTCAACATAACATATATGTGACGTGTAATTAATATGGCAAACCTGGTTATGCTGGAATAAATATTATTATTATTATTATAAATTGATAATATTAGTGTATATGGTCGCTGTATATATAATTAAGCCTATGTGCCGTTTAATACATTCTCAGATGAATGAATCCATTTTTTAAATTTTTTATATAAATAATAGAGATATACAAAAAAACAGCATTGCGGTTCATCTGGCAAGTCTGCCTAGTAATTATTTAAAATATTTTTTATAAATCTAGTCTGTGCAATTATTTTTTAAAACAGTTTCATTCGTTTATCTCAGAAGGTACTAAAACGGCACATAGGCTTAATCATATATACAGCGACGATATGATGAAGATATCCTTGAAACGTATCTAAAATTTTAAATTTATTTCCTTTAAGGGTATTTAGGCTAAAAATTAGAAAACTGTAAACCTCATGTTTTTTTCTGCACTGACGTATCAGCTTTTTATTCACGGTAAATGGTTTGAGCTGGTTTTAAAAATCCCCGTCGGAACAACTACTAATATGAAACGACATTCAGAGTAGTTGTTCCAAAAACCCTTATTAAAATTTCCCCTGAAATTAATATCAAATCTCAATAAAAAATTAAGCGTAAAAAATATTTTTTTAAATTTACCACAGCTTAATTAATATTTAGAATCAGTTTTTTTTTCATTAAAATAGAGAAGGACATAATATTCATATTTATAAAAATTGCCGAATAATATTTGTTTGTTGTTGTTTTTAAAAGCTGATGTTTTAATTAAAACAATGTATTATTAATTGGGATATTAGTGCAGATCTGTGTGAAAAAGATAAAGGGACATATTAATCTCTAATACCATATGCATATATACGTAGTCGGGTGTTTTGTTAAATACTGTTCAAAATGTAATTGAATAAAGTAACACATAACACATAAATGATTCGCGATTTTTTAAAAAATTATGTTTAAAAATAAGTCTAACATAGAAAATGATAGTGTACTCGTATATTCTCTTTAAAAGAAATAATTATCCTTATTCTTCAAATGCAACAAATTTATTTTGTGGTAACATAATTATAATTGATATAAATTAACTTTGTTTAAATCACTTATTTATTGAAAAAAATCAACATGTTTCGAAGCCAATGCCTTCTTCGTCAGGAAAACAAAAAAATATTTAAAAATCGAAAAATAGATCAAAATATTAAAAAGTTATATATGGAAAATGATAATATAAAGTACCTTAACTTAACATACATAACTTTTTAATATTTTGATCTATACTTCGATTTTTAAATATTATTTTTGTTTTTCTGACGAAGAAGCCATTGGCTTCGAAACATGTTGATTTTTTTCAATAAATAAGTGGTTTAAACAAAGTTAATTTATATCAATTATAATTATCCTTATATTATACAGCTCATCATTATGAAAATGGACATGGACAAGCCATGTTTGTTTCCTTTTGAGATAATTAAAGGTTTGCGTTTGAATTAATTAAAAAATATTTACATATTACGCAACTCAATGTTTTCAAATTTATAGATTTATTATTTATTTTAACATATAAATTTTGCGTGTAACTTATAAGGAAACATAATAATTAATGGTTGAAATGACTAAGACCGTTTTCAAAATTAACGGAATGTATTTAAATTGACTTAACATAATAAAAAAGTTCTTTTTTCATCTAAAATATTTTTTTATTAATCCATGTTAAGAAACATTTTATTAATGCTTTACTCAGAAATGCTTACTTTTGTTAAGTATTTGATTATCATGTGTGTTATTTTATTTTCTGGAAGTACGATTTTAGTTTTTAAGATTTTAAAATTATTCATGGTGAAATGGTGGAATATAATGTAGCATACCTGTCATATCTTAAATTTTTTCTTTAGTATGGATCTGATGATGGAGTACAATGGAAGTAAGGAAATACTTTTGTATATTTTTGGTCTTCCTCTTTTGGGTGAAAGGCTAAAATATGGAAGTCGGCAGCATCATTCAAAAAGTTTTATAAATTATCTTATATCTATGGGGGATTTTAACGGATCCATTGTTTTTTTAGCCAAGAGACAGATACCTACAATGGATTTTCATAAAAAATGCTTAAAGAGAAATCTTGATGAGTTTCATCAGAAAACATTAACTGTCTTATTCGTTTCCATCTTTACTCCCTTAATATTAACTCGTAGCGTCTGCTTG
Organism: Agrypnia vestita; assembly: GCA_016648135.1. Lineage (NCBI taxonomy): Eukaryota > Metazoa > Arthropoda > Insecta > Trichoptera > Phryganeidae > Agrypnia > Agrypnia vestita. The sequence goes on along the minus strand of JADDOH010001107.1, from coordinate 82,522 downwards.
CTTGACGAAAAAGCTTTGGATCGATTTTTAACCCTTTTCCCGTGATCCAATCGAGCTGAAACATTGCAAGTAGACTCGTGGCTGCGATCAAGAAGATCTATCAAATTTTCGTAAAAAAATAAATAATTATAGTATAATTTTGGATTTTTCAAATTTTTAATGGTTTTTCATACATGTTGTATGGAGATTCCGACGCATATGGTAGACACGAAACCCGAAAATGAGAAAGGGAGTATTGTAAAAACTTGGTTTTACTGGATTACTTTTTTAACGTTTCATTTAAATTTCACGGTTGTATATCTATAAATCACATAAAAATAAATTAATTGTTTTTTAAAATTAATGGTTGTTCGTTTATAAATCGTATAATAAATAAGTTTATCAATATTAAATCGTAATATATTGATATTAATTACTGGAGTTACTATGACATAATGCAAAATAAAATTCAGGTTTGCAAGTACAACAGAGGTAGGAACAACGAAACACCGTGTCAGGGAAGCTGACATGCGGCAAACTGACTATGTCCACTATAAAAATAAACATTAGTGGAATACCGTTGAACGTTGAAACAATATACTACGCATAATGAATGCTTCATATTTTTCACTATGTCAATTTTTGCAACATCTTATATTAATTTAAAGCAGTGTGACACGAAATAATAAATAAACTCAAGTTTTCCAAATTCTTGACTTGACCACTTTCACAATTATGGGCTCATATATTAATGCGTGAATATTTTCTTGATATAAAAATAGATTAATCAATTTTTTACCCGCATTTTTGATTTATTTAACGATACACCCAACAATATCTGGGCACATTTTTTAACCGAACCAAATAACGCAGCAAATTTTCTCCCTCAATATTTAGCCAACTGGAATTCCAATTATTTCAGAATTTTGTCGGTACGAAATACTCGAGTTCATTTTGAAAGGGAAGATAACATGATATAATGAGTGCTCGGAGATAAAAATAAAATGTTCAGCCATGATAAAAGCCCCTTTGCCCGATCGCGAAGCCTCAGCCGAGCCTTCAGCGACGAAATTCTCATTCCAGTTGTATCGTTAGCCTAACGGAGGGAGCATTAGCCGAAATTAAAAATAATAAATCGCCCTGCGGGCGCAAAGTTTTGAGAGAAGTTCGTATGAAGTTAGGTGACAGTTAAGTGTTATGTTCCCCGCAAAGCCTCCAATGGCTGCACATACCAGAGTTGCCCTTTCAAATCCTTAAGAAAATCTTTTCAGAATTTTCATTCGTTTATTTTGGTCTTAATCATGCAAATAAAAACCAATTTATTATACTTTAAAATTACTTACTTTTACTGTCAGTATATGAACTTTTTTATTTTTCCTTGATGCCTTCAAATAAATAAAGATATAACACATACATTCTCGTAAAAAATATCACATATTAGTATTTTCTAGTGATGGGTCCGCTCTGTACTCACTACTACAATGTAGTACTACATTACATTGAAGTGCACACTTCGCACGATTTGAAGTATAGTGCACACTACAAACACCAAAGTTATTGAAAGTGTAAACTTTAAATAGTACCTACACTACATAGTACAAAATACACACACTTCAATGTTATCGAAAGTATGAGAAATAGAAATATACTTTAAATAGTGCATTTTTTACGTGAAATTTTTGGGAAGTTGATGTAGATAAATGAAGAAATCTCTGGAAACTGTAACAACCCCCCCCCCCCCATGGTTTAAAAAATTTTGGGATCCATGAAGAAATTTTTGGGAAGTTGATGCAGCTAAATGAAGAAATCTCTGGAAATGAAAATTTTCTGGAATCGATTGAAAAAATCTGGCTGGCGATCTTTTTTTTTTTTTGGGAATAAAATACTTCACTTTATTTAAAAATTTACTTCACTAGTACTACAATTACTTCATTTCATTACTTCACTTCATTAATATTACAATTACTTCATTACTTCACTTCAATTACTTCACTTCATTTACTTCACTTCATTTCGTGGTACTACAATTACTTCACTTCAAGTAGTTTTTACTACAATTGTAGTGTACACTTTGTAGTCTTCAAACTGGTGAACGTGTGTGGTTTGTAGTCTTCATTTTGAAATGTAGTTTTTCCCTTCGCTAGTATTTTCATGAGGGTAAACGGAAAAGGATGAGTTTCGTCCTACAATTCTATTATACCTAATGCTCGACTACTACTCGTAAATCATTTTTTAAACAAAAAGTTTATAAGAAATTGAAATCCTAGCGTTGAAATTAGGTCGGAACAAAAAATCAGTAACGATCTTGGTTCGGCAACGTTCGGCAGATCTCGAAATTACCCGAACGTAAAGGGCTTTTCTTAAAGTAATACTTATGAAGTTAATTTTTGCAAAAATACTAATTTTTTTTTCGATGTACGAGAAAATTCAGAAATGATTCTGAGAAGTCTTCTTCATTCAATTTCGATTAGAAAATATTATATTTACGTTGGGTGAAATGTCAAAAGTTACGGATCTCAGCGACATCAAAGTTTGCATTTTTATATATTTATATATATATATATATATATATTTATATATATAAATATATAAAAATGCAAATATATATATTTATATATATATTATATATATATAATTATATTATATATATATATTAGGTCCTTACATATGAAATTGACGTTTAGTATGGGAGGAACATAAAGCCGATTTTTTTTTATTATAATATTTTTATTTAATAAAAGTATGTACCATTGCTATCTATGCACTTTTGCCATCTCATAGGTAGTTCATCGATCCCTTTACTAAAAAAACCATTCGGACGGGAATCAATAAAATCTTTGAAGGCGGTTTGGACTGCCCCATCGGAGTGAATTTTTTCCTTTGCAAGAAGTTATCCAAATTTCGAAAAAAATGGTAATCTGTTGGGGCAAGGTCCGGAGAGTACGGTGGATGTCTTAGGCATTCCAATTGAAGCTCCTCTAATTTGGTAGCCGTCTGTTGTGCAGTGTGTGGTCTAGCGTTATCATGAAGCAGCAGTGGCCTAGAGCGATTAACTAGCCTCGGTTGTTTAGCAGCTATCTTTTCCATCATGGTTTGCAGTTGCTGACAATAGACATCTGCCGTAATCATATGGCCAGATTTAAGATTTAAAATCCCTTCATTATTGTGCTGGTTGAGTAATGCAACGCAGCAGTCAACGCGCGTTTGCTGATTTGCTTCACTCAATTCGTGAGGTACCCACCTTTCAAGCTTTTTCACCTTACCAATTTGCTTCAAGTGGATTAAAACAGTTTTATCACTAACACCGCAGCCTGAAGCTAACTCGGATGTGGTTTGCGATGGATCCGCTTCCACAATAGCCTTCAATTCTTCATTATCAAATTTGGTCTCCGGCCGTCCACGGGGCTTGTTCTGCAGGTCGAAATTTCCAGAACGAAAACGTTGGAACCAAAAACGCACTGTGTTTTCTTTAGCGGCACCGTCGCCATACACATCATTAATCCTTCGAGCCGTTTCTGCAGCACTGGTGCCACTGTGGAACTCGTACTCATAAATAACGCGATATTTCAAGTTTTTCATTTTGTAAACTGAGTGACGCAAAGAAAAAAACAATTGAGGAAAAAACAAATGGATTATAATTTTCAAAACACAAATACATGAGTAAATAGCTGTATAAATTTGGATTTGGAATTCCTAACCAAAGAGAAGATATTTGAGATCAAATTTGCCAGTACGGCAAAACATCAATTTCATATGTAAGGACCTAATATATATATATATATCTAACTTATATTTTGTAAAACATTGGACTATCAAAACAATTATACAGAATATTTAAAATTTATTCGCTTAGACACGAGTCAAAAAAGTTATTTAAACATTGTAAAAATTTTAAAATTATTTTTTTGTGAAGTTTTTGTCATTGCGCTTCTATGCATTGTTACAAAAATGTCGAAGATGTATTTTTCGTAGAAATCGGAGTCAACGTAGGGACCATCGAAATTATCGTTTTTTTGTTATCTTTACACGTATAAATAAAAGACTGATAAAAATCAATATTTTTTTGTTTTTCTTCAATAATGGTAAAATATCTTTGAAGTAACATCTAAATATAATAATTTCGTTGTCTGTCCGTTTATCCGTCCGTCTGTCTATTTGTTTCCGCAACTTCATGTAATGTAGTTAATTTCTTTCCAATTCACGACTGAAAAAAACAAATTTAACGGCCGGAGATGGGCATTGAACCCCGGCCCAGCAAATCCGAAGGCGGTGACGTTAGCGATACTGCTACCGCTGCCTCTCCGCAGACCGCCAAAAAGATACTACAAATATATTACACTAGGGCTTAGCAAAGACTCGAATCAATGTTTCGTCATTTCTGACAGGTGACAGCTACTTTTTAATATGAATAAAAAGAAAACACACTGAATTTTAAAAACATTGCATCGTACCTTTTTAAAAATACACTTTCTATCACATTTATGACATTCTCCTATTCCATACACAAGTTCTTACTTTCATGGGACTGTAAAAATTTGAAAAAATCCATAAAATTACATAATACATGTCATTTGTGTGAAATATTATGTAATCTTAGATAATAAAAATAATGAATGTATGTTGTACCCTAATGAAGGGAACATTTGTTCCCAAACATGTTGATAATTCAGTAAATAGTGGTTTTGTACAAAGTGATTTCTTTTTATTAACATTTATTAATTCATTTCTGTTAAGTACTACTGAATTGTTTAACAATAAAGAAATTAAATTATTAGCTTTTGATGAATTAAAATGGTTCAGTGTTAGAGTGAAACTGCTTAGAGAGAACCTGGATTCGATACCCGTCAAACGCAGATACTATTTTATTTATCTTTATCTATACCAATGTCTGTCTGTCTGTTCTCTATACAAATCTACACCATTTGTCCGATTCGATTTAAATTTTCATAGAACCCGGCAGGTAACAAAGGCGACATTTCCCTCCTATTATTTTACCTCTTCCCCTCCCCTGATATATTTTCGATGAAAATCTGTAGCGTTTGACCGATCGGACTAAAAATTTGGAAACTTGTTCTTTAGGACTCGGCGGGTAAAATAGGCGATATTTCCCCCCTATTTTTTACCCTTTTCCTTCCCCCTGATATATTTTTAATGAAAATCTGTACAGTTTGACCGATCGGACTCAAAATTTGCAAAATTTTTCTTTAGGACTCGGCGGGTAACCTTGGTGACATTTCCTCCCTCTCTTTTACTCTTTCCCCTTCCTATGATATATTTTCGATGCAAATCTATACCGTTCGAATCGAACATTTGTTTACCCTCACAAATTTATTTTCAACTTTTATTTGGCGTGTTCCGTCCATATGATGCATCCATACGACGGTAACTATTGAGACTTTACATTTATTCAAAGTTTACCAAAGACGTTTTGCTTCACGTTTTTTTAAAAAGTGTTTGAAATGTAACCCAAAAATTTCAGTATTTTTAAGATATTAATATTGTAGTGAATATTTTTAAGGGATTTAAGGGAGGTGGCGGAGATCCCCAGCGTTGCAAGGCACCGGAAACCACAAATGACAATCCTTCCGCCGGCGTGCTTCCGGTAATAACGGAGAAATTTTTCTTGAAAATGTTCACGTATAAAATTGTCGTGAAAGTTCCTCGGCGGTTTATATTTAAAAATGCAAAAGAAAATTCACCACCTTTAGAACTTGCATTAAGTATTGCTTTGGTGGGCTTGGGGGCGTAAATTTTTATCGCGTGATCACAGGATCATTATTATGTATTCGTAACAAACATAATAATTTCCTTGTTTGTTTATAACTTCGTGTAACGTCCGCAATTTAGATCAAATTCACGTCTAAAAAAAACAAATTGAGCGACCGAAGATGGGGCTTGAAATCTAGGCCAGCTAAACCGAAGGCGGCAACGATAGCGATGATGCCACCACCGCATGTGCGAGATACGTAAAAAATACAGTACATACAGGACGTAGCAAAGACGCAAACTATCTGCAGCATTAACTGCCGGCTGGGGAAATATAAGAAAATGTACAAACATTTTGAAAAAAGTCATTATTACTATTTACTAAAGTCTTCAAAGAAATGCGCCACAATATTTGATCGACCTCTGTATCCCATACAGTATGACCGAATACGGTAAGCTTAATCGGAGGCACTCTGCAGGCTGGTACCAAGGCGACCTGGAGCCACCAAGTTTGCGGAACGTGCTTCCAGCTTTGCGGGCCTAGCTATGTGGAATCAGCTGCCTCCAGTGTTGCGATCTATGGAGAACCAGGAACTCTTCAAGAAGAGCTTAAAAACTCGTTTTTCGGGATGTCGCACCTGTACAGCGCCCTTGAAACGTCTCTTACGCAAAAACAGCGCTATATAAATTAACATAAACATAAACATTCACGAGTGTCGGCTATAAATAAGTAAATATCTATTCTTTGGGAACCGGCATGTAAAATTACTATCATTTTTGCCTATGGTTTTTTAATAAAAACACATTTTATATCAACGAGATTACAATTTGAGAGGATATTTCTATGACATTTAAATTGAATAACATGAATCAATTTGAAACAGATGCAAAAAATCTGTCATTCGAAAAAACATTTGGTAAATTTTATAAAAAAAAAATTCAACCCAGAATTTTTCCATTTCCGTAATAGCGATGTGAATTTTATTATGTATCAAACTATGGCTAAGAAAAATTGAATACTTACGAGTATGGACCTACCAATGACAAGAAATCTTCACCATCATTCACTAGGCATTCGGCCGGACGAAGATAATTTTCAAAAATTTCGAAATATTTATGTTTAAAGTTGATCGTTTTCTTTCAAGAATGCCATTTATAATATAATCTTACTAACTAATTTACCATCACACCGTTTTTTCGCGAGGGTAAGCAGAGAGGATTCAGCGCCAAACTCTTCTGTCTTGACACACAATGCTCGCTTCGCATGCAAGCATGTACGATTATTGAGGCTTCAAACTTTCTTCTTCAAGTATCTGGTCGTGCCAAGTCTTTCACGGTGGCCCCCCTTTTCTAGAACCCCGTCGTTCCTTATTCTAAAAGTAAGAGAGGAAAATAATCTTACCAAGAATACCAGCATATCGCGTATATTAAGCAGTACCAATTGAGTTTGTTCTGACATTTCTATCAGTGCGAAATAAGCCACGATGACGGCCAATGTGGCCAGTCGATAGCGACAGAAATTAAGCAAAATAATCAAGCCAGTTCTTACCAATAAGTGAGCTACTAAATATATGTGACTATTATGAGCGAGAATTGGATAGAATATACTAGCGAGTGTTAAAGAGAATAGTGTTTTGATTTAATTCGTATAAGGTGACTGTTTATTTAATAATTATTTAAACATTTTTTGTAATATTTCAATTACCTCCAAGCAGTTTACGGAACAGTTTTTTTAATTATCAGTTTTATAAAATAAGCAACAGTAGATTAGTCATAAATAATGGAAGCGCAATTTTCAGTGGTAAGTGGTAAGAGTTAATGGGTTAGGTAAGTGGCGAAATGGGGAGGGGTTGAAGGCTGTACGCATAAATGATGAGAACATGAAAAACTAAGCAAGCACAATTTGAGGTATGAAATTGTCGTCCTAGTCAAAATTCCACAGTGGCAGACTTTGAAATATGGCCTTTATTTAATATACCTACCAAAAAACGTGAAAAAGGTAAGTGACGGCTGTTGAATGAGAAATTTTAAATAATAATCAAAGTAGCATTATTATTCATAACTATGTCTTTTTTACTTACTTTCTTTTAACTCTTAACCCTTTTACCGTGATCCAATCGAGCTGAAACTTTGCAAGTAGACTCGTGGCGACGATTAAAAAGACCTATCAAATTTTCATTAAATAATAAATAATTATAGTATAAATTTGGATTTTTCAAATTTTTAATGGTTTTTTCATACAATTCAGTAAGTTGTATGGAAATTCCGGCGCATATGGTAGACAGGAACCCCGAAAATGAGAAAGGGATTATTGTAAAAAATTGGTTTTTAAGGGTTTCTTTTTTTCTATACAAATCATTCCAAATTCTATGAAATCATTGTTAAAGTTATCTAATGAAATTTTTTTAGAGTGTATCAGTATTTTGAGTTAAAATTCGATTCAGCGATTCAATAAGAAGTTAGGTTTTCACGGCCGTTCAGAATCTTCTGGTTTGTGTTATCTGGAATAGTGTTCCACGTTTTTACGACCTTTCTGGCCATCCATCATCAAATAATTCCTGATGATGCACCTGCAATGGGATCGGGAATATCAGTCAAAAAAGTCGCAAAAACACGGCACACTATGTCAGAAAACACAAACCAGAAGATTTTTCTTATTCACATTCACCCTGATGATGAATCCTGCAATTGAATCACAAATGTTGGACCAAAACGCCATGAAAACACGGAATTTTATCCCAAAAAACACAAACCAGAACACACATAAGTCGTTTATACAATATCCAATATACAAAACAAAATATACCCAACCACCTTTTTTTAGATTTGAATTATTTCATGAATACATTTTCTAAGCTCAGTCCTACATTAAAATATTAGGTATACCAAGTATCAATCTGATATTGTTTATTAAAAATCAACTTGTACAAATCATAAACAAGATTTTAAACTGTTGTCCTTGATTTGCAAAAAAAATAGCTCGTGGAATTAGGTAGGTTTATTATATAATACCTACTCATATTCTATTAATTTGAAAATAATGCCCTTACCTTCCTTTTTCTCGTAACATCAAAAAAAATATACACAACTTATTAACTAATATTTAAAAATAAATCTCTTATGCGTTGACCTAAATATTTGGTCAAACCTCAAATCTGAGCTAACCCGAGGTTAGCCTAATGCTATAATTTTATATTTTAGGATTTATATGTAACATAATATGATACATATAAATCCTAAAATATTAAACGATATTATCATCGTTTTGAATGTCGTGCTATTAGTATTTATACTAATCGCACTACATTCAAACACAAAATATACAATACACATAAATTTACATGTAAAATATAATTAATTGCAAACATACATGTTACTAGAGTATGCTGAAGACACTTGTAATTGGGATAGTGGGCATAGTCTTCACTATAATGTTTATTATCAGAGTATCATGTACCTATTATAATTAGTGTCTCTAATAAATAAAAAATAAAAATAAAATATATAAAATTGTGACAATATTTTTTTACAAGACAAGATTTATGTACGTACAATAAAATTATGGTATTCAAACGTTTCATTAAGTAGATAAACGAAGGAATTAAGGAATCTTAATGATTCTTAAGAATCATTAAGATTCTTATTAAAACTCAGCACAATTATTTTTTTCTCATTTTACACATAGAAGGCACTCAAGATTGACCTATTTTGTCTGACTAGCGAATGCTACGAGGAATCATTATGAGAGAACTTCTTAAGACGTGCTGGAATATATCCTGGTTAAAAGATAAAGGAATCGCTTAAGCATATAAATGAATGCAAGATGTCTTAAATGGTGTAATCACTTTTTCCACATTATTTTTGATTAGGAGCATTTAAATCTTCGTCATTAATGCAACGGATCAGTCGAAATGAATTCCTGTGGGAACGATTTCTGGTTTGTAACATTAAAAACACATTAGCGCCGAACAAATTGCCAAAACCCCCCAAAAACAGATAGAATTCTTAGAAGTAATGCAAACAAAGGACTACCACATTTTTCGAATTAAACATACTTGGTTTTGAGCTATCGGCCTTAAACAACGTGTTTTCACGAACGTGTAAGAGCGACACTTCGGTGACAAGTCACCCCCCCTGAAGGTGAACAGTGTGATGTGTTTGAAACGTCGGGAGTACAACGGTCTTTTTCAAATCATCTGACGCAGGATAACCGAGAAAATTTACCTCTTGTATATTCAACCCGTGAGAATCTCAAAGTTAACATATATGGATACATACATACATATATATATATATATTTTATTTTTTATTTTTTATTTTATTTATTTAAACAAATCCTTGTTTACAAATAAAGATACTTAATACTAATTTAACAATAAAACATAAGATAAAACATAAGATAAATTACACATTTTTTTTGTTTTGTTTAATTTGTGGATTATGCCACTCTACTAGGCTACGCCTGTCCCAGAATGGCGTTATAGAACACAATTATAATATTTTTTCGAGTTCGTCAGTAGTATTTATTTTCATAAGGTAGTTATTATGTATCTACAGAGTATCAAGTGGAATGTTAGTGAAAGTTGAGTTAGTCATAAGTCCAAGTGTAAATATGTGTAGAATAATTGTTTAATGTAAAAAGGGTTAAGGTTTTGTTTAAGATTATTTTTTATTTTCCTTAATTAATTAATTAATTTATATAGGTATATATTTTTATTTGAAGACATTATTATGCAATTACAGTAAGTAAATTTAAAGTAAAGTAAAAAAAAAAAAAAAAAAAATATATATATATATATTGTCACGAAATGGTAAAAGTGGAATGAATTGCACATAATCGAGGATTTTATAGAACTCTATAATATTTGCATCGGGTTAGAAGTTAAAAGAAGTATCTAGGATGGGGTACTAGGTTTTGGATTCTTCATTATTAGTGACATCGACTTTTGATTGATACTAAAAAGATTGACCACGCCACTGCGCACTTACTATTAGCGTTGTAGTGACAGAATGCGAATCATAAAAGCTATCATGAACATGTGATACACAGAAAAAGCGGTGATGTAGTGTGACCAAACGACATTAAATTAAACGAGCGATTTCTGTGTAGATTCCAACCAATGATAAAGTACCTACCGATGTGTGAGAAGTGTTCCATAGTAATAAAAGGGATACAAACCAGTGAATTAGAATTTATGGATACGAGTAGAAGATTTTCAATTTACTATTGCTTATTTAAGTATGAATTAAAAGGTGCTCCTAAATAATTAATTTCCAGTGTTCCATTGCTTTCCACAGCCACAAACGCGAGACACTTTAAAAAAAAATTAACTTACGTATTTAAACACACGTCACACCAATACTTTTATCACTTTTCAAATACATTTAAGAATACGAGATTGAAAGAAACTACCCTATAAGTGTCCTAATTGAACAAGGATACATCCCCTAACTTCTTGGTCATTCTTCAAACATCATCCCTCCTCTAGGGCTAACAAGCCTTTCAATATGATTTCATAAATTTCTACAGAAATATTTGTGCTCCTCGAAGAAATTAAAATAATTCTCAAAAGTGATATAACATTTCACTTTGATGTATTTTGCAAAACTGGCACACTTCTAATAAACCCGTTTACGTAACACTCTGCTTTATTTTAATTCCCTCTGACAAAATTTGAAAGCGATTTATCCTTCGCAATCATTAACAAGTTTGTACCAGCATGGCGCCCCTTGAATTCCAAATGAAAAAAAAAGGCTTTACAAGCCCTACGCAAATCAATCGCTAGGGGTAGTTCGCTTTACATTCAAAGGATACAGAAAGTCTTCTCTCGAATGCTTTTTGTGTACGTGCCGGGAATATCAGGCTAAGGGATGAAATTTTTATCGGTTTAATCGTTAGCCAGGGCAGTTTAGGGCTGAATTAGCAATTAAATTACCTGACAACAAAACATTTAGATAACCTTAAAATGACAAGAAATAAATAAAAATAAAACATGACTCATTTTTTAATTTATCCATGGTTATTCTTCATATATGGTTTTCACAGGGATGTATATACAATATCTAGATTATTTAAGTTTAAAAGTAGTTATAACGGATTAAATATTTCAGATAAAATAATTTTTCATTGTAAGGATAAACGGTGAATGAAAAAGTGAAGAAAAAAAAGATATTAAATAGAGTTTAAATGATCATTATTCCTATTAAATAAAAATGGATGCCACGAAAATCTGGGTATGATCCTTTATGTTCATAAAATATTCAAACAGTATATGCGTCAGAACAAACCTACAAAAACTCACGTCTAAGCTACTGAGTTCCTGAACCAAATCGCATCGGAGGTATTACGAATTTCTTATGCCAATAAATTCCATGCGAATATTTTTATCGTCCTTTTATATTTTTAATATACCTAGCAGTATTTTGTATAAACGTAAACAGATCGGGAAATGGAAAATAAAATAAAATTGGTTGCATAAACCTAAGCATTCGAATCAAACATAAAAATACTGCAAACATGATATTTCTGATATTTTAGTACACGAGTTAGTTAAGCGCAGAAATTTCGAGAACTTTTCAAGGAAAACCTCCTTTTTAGTTATTTTATTAGTTTTTACTACTGAACTAATCTTCTCTGCTTTCTGTCTTGAAACAAAGGTTGCCAATCATTAATCAAAAATCGTCTTTAACTTTTTCAGCTAGAAATTCTGGCTAATGCCACGACTCATTTTTACATTTAATTTCTCCTTTTTGATTAGTCGAGGAAAGCGATTTGCTTTACTTTAATTATTTCCTTTAAAGAAAAGTAAGTTTCCCTTTTTTCCCCTTTATTGTCATCACGGTAGTAACGGTTGTGCATTGTATATTTGAGCTATTATTTAATTGAATTACGTGATCCTTCTGTTAAAATGAAATGCCATATTCAGCAAGCTCGTGCAACCTTTATGCGCATGAAAATAATGTTCTGCAGTCATGATCTCAACTTCGACAATTTTAGAATTAAAGTTAAACAATTTTACGAATTAAAATGTGATGGTTCGGAAAAATAAAGAAAAATGAGTAATTAGAAAATAAAAATTCTAAAACTTCAATATCTCGGACGTGACATTCTGAAAAGTACGAGATTTCGCACCACATAATGCAGAAAAAGATCGCCGTGGTGAAAGGCGATCTTTGATGGCTGAAAAATCTAAGACAGTGGTTTTGCTAGTCCACTGCAGAGCTGTTCCGGGCTGACGATAGCCAACATGACAGTAAACATCCGTTGAATGGGTAGGGAACACATGATTGTTAAATTGTGCTTTTATTTTAATAATAAAGAAAATATTTAATATACCTTTTATATAAACTCAAATATTCATCGTCATAAAATGCAGTCTAATTGGAGAGAAAAATATTATTTTTCCCGCTGATGATGTGAATTATTTTATTTATTATTTTGTACATAAATATGAAGAAAAATCCGTCGCCTGACTACGAGGAATGAAGTTGTAAATAATAAAACCAATATTTAATTGCATTCGCATTAGTGTTCTCTTTCGTTTTTATTTTTATATCCCATTTTAAATATTTATGTAACCGGTAAAATAATTTTGTCCTTGTTACTAAATGTTGTTTTTTTAGAGGCGGGAAACTTTAAATTGAAATAAAACAGAAAATTATCTTCAATTGACAGATAATTATATTTCATAAATATTTAAATTTGTTTTAGGGCATGTTGCCGTCATGGCAGGCGCGTACATGGCGTAATCTGGAGGTACAATTTTAACATATATATTTTACAATCCAAATGTGTTCAGTGATGAGTTTGATATGATATTTTGGTTAAATGGCTATGTCAATAAACAAAATTGCCGCATTTAGTGCAATGCTAATCCATAAGCCATTGACGAAACACCATGACACCCAAAAAAGTTAGCGTTTGATGCCCTTTACGAGCCGGTGGATTCATTGGTCTATATGTCATAAAAAATGACGATGGTCCAAACGTTACAGTCAACGGTGAGCGGTACAGAAAAATGGTTACCAACTTTTTCGTGCATTAATTGAAAAGCATTGATGTTACAGACATGTGGTTTCAGCAGGAAATTTATTCATTAATTCATGTAATTTCGTCAATGCACCAGTCGATTCGTGGGACAGCAATTTTTTACGCTAATCTTAGCCGTTTTGTTACAAAGCCTTTTTTAAACTGATCTGCAATATTGCGATTTAGGCTCCTTTTATTGTGAGTCTCTTATCCAGGTAGTGAACTAGGATGATTCCTTGGAAATATTAAGAGTAGTGACCAACATCACTCCTAACTTAATGGTCCTGGGCTTCTTTTAAGCACTTAAACTTTTAATTTACGTTAGTCAAGCTCTAATAGATGGTCCTTGAGTGGCATTAGAGCACAAAGTATAAATATTAAATGAGCATTTTGAATATGATAAAATTATACAATACACTTTTATGATAAATTAAAAATAAATAAAATCTTAATTAAAAAATAAATTGTTAATAACATTCAGAACAAAATAAAGACTGTCAAAAATCAGGAAATATAATTACGGAATGAGTTCCAGCTTAACAAATTTTGAACAATAACCAATTCATTTTTAATGATAAATTAATAATAAATGATAAATTATGTCTTTATGATAAAATGAATTGTAGATAATATTCAGAACAAAATAATTATCGTTCCAAATTAATAAATGTAATTTAGGAACGAGTTCTAGATTAACAAGTTTTACGATTACTTGTGCTATGAACACAGTTAGCATATCGTGCGTATAACAAATATCAGCGATATCTTCAAGACGGACCGGTCTGGGTATTTCTTGTGAAGGATCCTATAAAATAGAAAATCTAGGAAGGGTGCGTTTGGTAAGTATGACCAACCAAAAACAAGTTTCTTCTTGTTTTCGATTGGTCCTTTGTATCTACTCAATCTCTTATCCTATTTTATACACATCCTAAAAATTTTCTTTCTTGCTTCCAAACACACATATAATTGCATTTTTCATTATGTACTTTCGCAGAGTATTCGCAGCTATGCGCTTATGATGACTTTAAAACTCAGGCGCCATCTGCTCTGGTTTCTGCGGTTTCTGAAAGCTTGTTGAAAATAGGGGTAGTAGTTTCGCCAGATAATATCACTCAACTCTACCTGTATTTATAATCTCTCCCTAGTATCTGTGTGCCTTGTGGTTGAACAAAAGAAAAATTATGCTTGAAAGTTTAATTGAAATGAAAATATTTTGTGATATTTGTTTATAATCAAAGAGAGATTAAAGCTGTTAGCAATAATCAATGTATTGTATATAATGAAAATAATATCACGGGCTTTGGAAGACAAATGAAAATATGGAAAATTAATAAGCGATTTATTTATTAAATGATTAATTAATAGTATTAAATTAAAACACTATTCTTGAAATTAATCACTCGACCATGAACATTTTATTTTTTTGCAATTTATCACTCGACTATGAACACTTTATTATCGCTGGGTAACACTTATTGAACACTCATTAGAAGATTCTATTCAATTCTCTTACATAGAAGGTGCACTTCTTTATTTCGCCACTATCGGTAAGTGTAATATCGCTCGATATCTATAAAAAATACGAAGACTGACCACACCGGTCGTCGTACGCGGCACACTTTGCACCGATTGAAAAAAAAAACTCACGCGCCACGGCCCAGATCTGCTATTTATATGCAAACGCTGGTTTTTCGAACATCCTCGATTATTTTAGTGTTTAGCAGAAGATTCCTGTCGCTTTTAGGATGTTTCACATGTCTCCCGAATGTTGTAGATAACCCTAGTGTGCTGTAGGCTGTTCCAAAAAGTACTAGAAGCTTCGATTTTCTTTTCGGTTCTGTACGTAATCTCATTTACCATTACTTTACAATAAATTAATACATTATCATATTCATCTCAGTAGGTTACTGACTCTACACAAAAATGTTCTAGATCATTTGTAAAATATCATAATCTTCAACATTTTTGGCACTACAACCCCTAGTGGGTCTTGCTGCTCTCAAGCATTACGCAAGCAGATATGTCTCTGAAAACATTGTCACTCCACCTTACCTTTAAATTTCTGAAACTATTGTGTTCCTTAGCCTTATAGTCATGTATTTGGCAACGAGTTAACTTTGGTCATCCTCTCCGAATGGTCCATCTACCCTAGTCTTTAGGATAGCTCATTATGGTAGCGTGTACACCAAAGATACGCTTTAAAACCATTATATTCTCATTATAATAACTTACCTACCATCAAAACTTTACATGTCACGATCCACAACTATTTCATCTTGTACCTGGTCACGCCATGTCTTCCGCAGCCGTCCTTTCTTTCTGACACTGTCAACACTTGCGTCATATATTTTTCTTTATTTATTCGCTCAAAATGCCAAAACTACTTTTTTAAATTCTATTCACTACATTAAGCCCAGTTTTACATTTTTAGATATTTATAATATATATCTAACTAACTAACAAACCATCACACCATTTCTCATAGGGATAGTCAGAGAGGATAGAATGCCACACTCTTCTGTCCTGGCAGACCACTTTTGCTTTGTCCACTTTCATACATCTTCTCGTGGTTTTAAAAGCTTCTAACAAGGCAAACCTCAAATATTTGATTTATCTGTTCACGGACGCCCCCTGTTTCTGCTGCTTTTAACACTAGCCTTATAAATTTTCTTTACCATCCTTTTCTCAATCATCCGTTCCGCATAACTAAACCATCTCTGTGATGCTTTATTTATTCTATCTATTACGCTTCAACCAGTATTACACTCACTTCATATTCATTACTTTATTCTTCTTTACTTTATCGTAAAATGATTTTCCACATATTTGTCAAGGCTGCCGCATTTTTATCGACGTACAGAATTATTAATATTTTATTCAAAATTAAAATGTTCAATACCCTTCGCATATTTTTTGCTCCCTTTCAAATCACCTCTGTAATTAAACGATACGTAACTTTATGTACAAAGCGGTATTTTTTTTTAAAGCCTCACATCATAAAAAAACTCTTCACCAGCCCTGAAAAGACTGTTACAATTTGGCCCAAGACCAAAGCTTTGATATGAAAGCTCGCCTTTTCGTATTTGATGCAAACACTTGATTATGTCAACGTACTTGCTTTCAGTCTTGGAAAACTCAATAAGTGAAGTGATTCTGCCAGTATTTCTTAACAGTGAAAGGAAAACATCTCGAGTGATCGCTATTTGAAATGTAAATTATCAATATAAATTCAATAATTTACTTGGGTGTAAGTATATATAACATTATTATTTTCGTACACAGCGTCAAAGGAAACACTTCGTAGAAGCTTTCAAAGAAATGACATCGTATGTTAAAAATTATTTAGTGAGTTTTCCACTTTATCATTTATATTTTATTTTATTTATCTCTTATATTTTGAATGCATAATTAATTCTAACCATAATTCTTTTCACATAAAAATAATATTAAAGGTCTTCTTTGTCGTAGTTTTTGTTCTGTTGGCCATCTCTAATTGTTCACTATCAGCAGAATTAAAAAATGGACTTAGGGCAACCCCGTTATTAAAAGTTGCCTAATAAGTAGTTTCTTAACTTTTATGTAGTAAATGATTCGTATTAAATCGAGCAAGGGGAAGGATGAGAATTTTTCTAACAATATTCGATGTTCTACAATCTGTGGATCAAAAAAGTGGGCATTTACGTATGCAATAATTCTGTTTTTTTTTGTATATTTTAAATATTGTACATACATACCATTAATAAGAATACATATTCTGTTGTACTTATTGCAATAAAAATACAATGGAAATGTACACAAATAAAAAACTCATTAAAAATAATGTAAATGAGTTGCAGCACATCGGTTCCTTTGAGTGGAATAGAAAAATGTACTTCTATCATCATCCATAAACTATCAACATTATGTGGAAAATTGAAAATGAAATTTTATCTCTCGTTAGTTTATGCTTCGATTAAAAAATAAATATAAGAAATTAAAATCCTACGATCCGAGCGGCCGACCTAAATTTGATATTTGTATGTATTTGGGTCACTAATGTGTTGATAATAAATGAAAAAATCTTCTTTATAAACGCTTACTATGAAATCTTCAAGCGCTTGGCTTTTTTAACTAGATTTACAGTGTGTTAAGGTAAATTTTCAGAGGATGTAACAGATATTCAAAATATTTTAAATGAATTGTAATTTATGACATATTAGTATACATATATTTACATTTTTACATATAAATGTAGCCTACGCAATTTTTCGTATAATCAAAATATTTTTTTTTTTCATTAATTTAATATATAACATGAGTTTAATATAATATTCCATTAATTAATATTCAAATATGAGGTTACTACTCAGCAAGGGAATCAAGTTTTTTATAATTTAAAGAAAACCTGGTAAAATTATCTATAAAAATAATAAATTCATGCTAATAGATTGTGTAAAATAGGTATTTCTTAAAATTATTTTGAAAGAATTAATTACGAGTATATTTTTCGTTATTTTGATATACATATCAAAGAGTATTGATAATCGAGAATAATTTATTCAAGAATTTAAAAAAAAATCATATGCAGACTTGTATATTATGTATAAAAAAATACTAGTTTAGATGTGTACATATCATCTAACGTACTTTAACTACGTTTCCTACTGTTAAATGTTTAAATTTATTTTCTTAGCTAAATGTTTTAAACTTAAAGGTATATTTGAAATACATTTCTGCGAGAAGGCTGAAATGAATTTAAGAGTTTTTAAGGACAGAGTAGTAAAGCATTGGAACGTTTTCGATATAGCGTAATTATTGGGTATTTTGTTTTGTTCAATGGTTTGTGACTTAAGCTTTTGTTACAAAAAACATGTTTTTGAAACAATATTAACAGTTGACATTGATACGTTTTATTACCTCCAATGAATCGAAAAAAACGAAGGGGACTTACTTTATAGGTATCGATGTAGAGTGATACTTTTTTCCTCGTATTTTGGAAATGTTTTGTAATGGAAGTATATTTTTATTATTTAAAGATCTTTCTGTTTATTGCGAGATACTTTTTTAGTATTATTTTCCTTGGAAATAAATGTTATCTGATATTTTAAAAATATAGCTACGAACAAACTTAAACCCATTTAAAGAGCTCAGTTGGCTAGAGAGCTCTGTTATTGATGCTGAAATAAAATAATAGAGGAATAACTGCTTGTCTGTGGACTTAAATAAAAACAAGGAAAACTTTGTTCTAGAAATATTGAACACAAAACCTTATATTTCCCAATCAACAATCTACTCGTGTACATCTGGTAATTTTATATTTTATGTATTTTTTTTGTTCATTTAAATCAAAATCAAATTGATTTTAAAAATCTATACACAATGTGTGAAGACATTTTGCAAAGTAGTATGGAATTATTTGAATTGTATAAAAAAAAATATTTGCAACCTATTACAATTGTAATACATAAATGTTTAAAAGAAAATAAATTTTTTAATGAACTAGTATTCTAGACCCGGCTTTGTACGGAATTCAGGGAGGAGGTCAGAGGTTGGTGTGAGAGGGGTGCATTTATTTTGCGCAGAATCCAAAAAGTGAACAACCAAACATTTAGCCATATGTTGTAAAACATCATCAAGCCTTTGAATTTTCTTACAATACAGTGTCATTTAGCATGTATAGCATAATTTATTTTGTATAATTTGTATTCAAATCTCGTATAATATCGTCATTTCTAGTTTCTACTTTATCTATAACTATTACTGTATTACTAATTAACAGCCCTTGTCTGTCTACTGCTGGATAGGCCTCTCCTGATTTTTTCCAACTGCTATCAGCGACCCGCCTTGTGTCGTCGGACGATAGAGCTGGTGACCCGCACTTCTTGTTCCTGTTGGAAGTTACCATTCCAGCTCGTTCTTCCTCCAGCAATCGTCCAATCCTTAGCAGGGATATATGACCATTGGCATTACAGCTTACACACTCTTTGAATAATGTTGGTGAAATTAATTCTTTGGTGAATTGCATTCCTTTTGCATTCCTTATATGGCCACTTAAGGAAATTCCTAGCACTTATATTTCCATAGCTCGAAGTCCTACTTTTGTTTGTCTATGTTCGTAAGTCAGGAAGAGCGTTTAGTTGAACGGAATGGTTAAAATTTTAAGTTTCGAGGCATTGTAGGTAGAACATATTTTAGATATTATTAAAGAGTTTAAATTTACAATGTACAATTTGTTACTTATTAAAGAATTTACGCTACCGGTTTCGACACGTCCGTGTCATTAACGAGCGTTATTTAAACTAATCTAAAATGCGAAAGTACTGTATTAGGTGTCTTTATTAGGTGGGGGTGATTTGTAGAGTGGGAGGGGCGAGGGAGGGAACATGGTTAATAATGGTGACTTACACTTACATATTATTTTGTTAACGATGTTAATATTAGAATTTAATTTTTTGTTTATTTCTAAAGTTTAGCGTAAATTATTTTATAAGTAACAAATTGTACATTGTTAATTTAAACTCTTTAATAATGTTTGAAAAAAATTGTTACATTGTAAGTGCCCAAGAAATACAAAAAATTAAGAACATATTTTGATTTATATTCCTTTCCGAATGCTTTCCAACAAATCCAACATATCCAACATATCCGTATCGGAAATACACATCATTTTCAAATTATTTCAGAGTAATCATTGTTACTCTAACAACGCCTTTTTTTACCAAGGTTCTCAGTGCCGCTTCAGGCGGTTTCCCGTTGGCTTGCGCATATCGCGTTTCCGCGATGTGTATTCAAGGTAAAATAACACAAACCCAACAGAATCCCAAATATGCAATCAGATAATAGTAACATACGCTGGATATAAATTTAATTCAGGATAAATAGGTTGATGAATCGCGACTAAAGCCTTTTACTAATTGGGAAATGTATTTTGACAATTAAAATGAAAACGATGTGTTAAAAATCTCATAAATGTTGCAGTTCAATCTTTATTATAATTAAAACCAAATTAATTAATCAATTAGAAAGACATACAGAAAAATCGAATTCACGAAAAAATATTAGGCTACTACTGGGATTCGAACCCAGGTCACCTCCTTTCCTTTTATTAATTAAAAATGAGAACTACATATAAGATTGATATATTCACGGAAACATAGAGGGCTGCTGTAGCTTAGTGGTCAGAGCACCGGCCCCGGAAAGGAGGTGACCTGGGTTCAAATCCCAGTAGTAGCCTAATATTTTTTCGTGAATTAGATTTTTCTGTATGTCTTTCTAATTGATTAATTAATTTGGTTTTTAAAATTTCACAGAATTGTTCTGAAAAATTACAACTTCACAAATATGAATGTGTTCTTGAATATATATTTATTATAATCGTCATAATAATTGATAATTGCCCTTGAATGTATGCTTATACATTTAAGAATATATTTTTTGATATTCTTAAAACATTTTTTGCATGTTACGTATCAATTTAAAAATAAATTTGAAAATATGTTTATCAACACAATTTTATAGATACAGGCAATGTGGTTTAATTAAAAATTTAACTACTACAGTGATGGAAAAATTCGAGAATTTTTTTTATTTTATTTGTTGCTGGTGTAACTTGTTTAACGAAAATTAGATTTCGCTCTTTATAAATGTTGATATACAATATTGGCCACTAAACAATGGAATGGTAGAGTTCTATACAAACACAATATATATTAGAAAATAATATCAACAAACTTTTTTAACGTTTCGGACGTAAGTTTACAGAACTCCGTAATCACATATATAATCAAAAACCACTAGTTTTTTAATTGTTCATTTTTATTTTTATGAGGTGCGTCTCGACTTATTATTATTTCACATTCAACAACTTGTAGGAATTTATATAAAAACTATTGAAAAGAGATGCTTTATAATTTTAATGTGGTTTTTTTAATTGTTTCTTAGAATACATAGTGGAGATATACAAAAATCTACATTAATTATTAAAATTATACAGAATTTTTTTTCAATAGTTTCCATATTCCATATTTTCAAGTTGGAGAATTTAAAATATTAACATTGATGATGCCCTTACAAGGCGAAACATGTCTCATAAAAACTAAAATGTAGAACTAAAAAATAAGTGTTTTTATTTCCACACGTGTAAACAAACTTGTTGAGAAATGATTCATTAATAGATTTCAATGGCAAGTAAGTACAAGAACAAGACCACCTAAGATCTAACTTATTGAAACATAATTATTTTAAACATCTTCAATAATTATAACTTATTAATTATAATTATTTTAAAATACGAATAAACCAGACAGAAGGGGTAAAAAAATGTATCACTTGATTTTTGAAACTAGTAAATCGCTTTTCATATACCTCTTTCAAAAATAAAATTTTTTAAACTAAATTATATAACTAGAAAAAATGTGCACAGGAGAAACCACCTCACCACTATCCTTGATTCAGCACCCTGCTGGGAGAGGAAAGAGTAATATCCTGCTACCCATTTCCAGGAACTCGGCTATAGCCTTTTTTTCCATTCAAATGTTCAACCAGATCCTTGGATTTTTACTGAGCTGAAATGCGGAAGTCATTGTACAGGATGATTCGGGGTAAATTGTTAGCACTAAGGGATTATCTATAAAATTCGAATTTGAGCCACTATTTAATTTCCAAAGCATTTTTAGTGGATATTTTTAATCGCATAATATTAATCTAGAATACCATATCTAACCCAAATCAAATCATTCAAATGGAATTTTAAATGATAAAGATTATTAGAGTTTTATTTTTATTAAACCCATTAAATTATTGGTTAAGATTTTTGTACACATGTCATCATTTTATCAATTTTTTACGATTATGTTTTATTGTGCTAATATTATTAGTATTATTACTATAAAAACATATTTACGTATTTGTATTGTAGCGAGGCGGTGAACCTACCGAATGCTGGTAACGATACAACAACGTCATGTGAAGCAGGGTCAGTCATCCGTAACCGCGAAATTCTCGAATATTACGCACGCAACGCAGAGTCAGCTATGCATGACCACATTCTCTCTATCGAAGAACATAATTCTACGTGTGCCAGAAGGATATGAAGCGCAGGGTCAATGTACGAAAATCTCTCTCTTCAGCGACCGAAATATACGAATACACATCCACGAATACAAATGAAAACGCTATAAATTAATTATAGATGTATTAGTTAATGATTAATTAATTATTAAATGGACAAAGTCACTTAACACGAATAAAACCCAACATTATTCTTTAAATCACACCATTTTGTAAGGTATCACTCGTCTACGAACACTTTATTATAGCTAGGAATTCTTTATTCAACATTACATCAAATTCTCTCTTGTAAAAGTCACATTCATGTATTTCGCTACTTAGAAAACAACTCGCTTGATTATGTCGCTCGATATCTGTCGTTCGAAAATTCCACGACTGGGCACACTTCGCACGGATCGAAATGTCAAAGCAAATTCTCTCCCTTGCTGCCTTATTATATGCCTGATACGCTGTTTTTACGAACTTTTTAGATTATTCTATTCTTTTATCGTGTTTATGTGTATATTATTCACATTTTTTTTTATAAAAGAGAAAAAATATTCTCAAAATAATAAATACATTTTAATTTTTAATATTACTTTATCAAAAGTATACATCAAATAAATTTAAGAAGATTTTTTGGAAAATTCCTAGAAAAACTGCCTTAATATAATATCTAGTTTACAAACAAAAACTCCATGCTTTCAAATTGTTTCTTTATGTCGGCGTTAGTGGAGGGTTTATTGCAGCAACCTTTTTGCGGGCCTGGCTCTTTTGGGAGTGTATCTATCAGGCTTTCCGGGAGCACAAAGGGATGTTTTGGTGTGATGTAGTTTTTGCGTTCACAGCAACTGAAAGGGATCAGTTTGGTTTTCATGAAATACGAAAGAGCAAGGGTATGTTTAAAAAAAACGGAGTTTTACCTTAATAGTGCTCCGGAATATATTCATTGAAGGAGGCTGAGGACTAGAAATTATAGCACTGCCCCGATGCGATGGTTAGATTTGTGGGCTGAAAATATTAATTTGACTATGGTTCAATAAATTTGTTTTTAGATGTTTTTAGAATAATATGCAAAAAAAAAAAAATTTTTTAATCCACTATATATAGTATATTTAAACGAAAAATAAAATTAATTTTTTAAAAATGTCAATTTACAGAGTTGCTCAACCAATTGAAAAAAAAGGTATTTGATAAATTTAATATAAAACTTGCTTTCATACCATCGCGCTGTATGTATAATGTTGCTTTTCATACTAACTATAGCTGGAGAGTACCTTCCATAACTTTCATCTTACAACTTTATCGTAAACCTACTACAAAGGCAAAAAAAAATTAATTTCTCGCTAAAATACTTTATCTCAACAGAGAAGAATTGGTCTATTCATCCTTTTCAATGCAGAAAATCCTCTAAATCTTTTTAGATAATCACATTAATCTCAGTGAGTATCAAAGAAGATTCCTTGTTTAATTTATCTAATTCTTCTCGCTACCATATGTTTCCTGAAAATATTTCATCCTCAGTAATTAACATTTCTCGGAATTTTTTATTTTCTTCTAAAAAAATTGGATGCTATCCCGCGTAACATAATAACAAAGACTAAATAATATGATCATTAATACGACCCTTGCGTGTAACATAAACTTCGCCGTAATTGACGTGTCATACTCGGGGGCCCTGGCCTCATCATTGTTGTTGTTGTAATTCCAGCCTTTTCTAGTGTGTACCGTACAGACAGACATACCAAATTGGAATAGTTTCAAAGCTTAAAAGGACTTTTATTGATTTCATCAGCTGAATGTTTAAAACAAGGTCTCTGGATCAAAACGCTGTATATGTATATGATGTAATTTTATATATTATAACAACAAAAGTTTATACATTTTTTGCGCGGTATGATGTAAGTATTAACTTATTTTTACATTATTATAAATATAAAAGAGGTATTAAAATGGAACGACATGATATATGAGCGCATTTTTAAAAATGTAATGGTAGTTTAAGGAATAAATTAAGGAAAATAAAAAATAATCTTAAACAAAACTTTAACCCTTTTTACATTAAACAATTATTCTACACATATTTACACTTGGACTTGACTCACTCAACTTTCACTAACATTCCACTTGATACTTTGTAGATACATAATTACTACCTTATGAAAATAAATATTACTGACGAATTCGAAAAAATATTATAATTGTGTTCTATAACGCCACTCTGGGACAGGCGTAGCCTAGTAGAGTGGCATAATCCACAAATTAAACAAAACAAAAAAATGTGTAATTTATCTTATGTTTTATTGTTAAATTAGTATTAAGTACCTTTATTTGTAAACAAGGATTTAAAAAAAAAAAATAATAATAAAAAGAAAATAAAAGTTTAGTGCACTAATAGAGTATTATAAAAATTGGTCAAATTAATGATACCTACATATCTGTAATTAAATTAAATAATTGGATTTATTATAAAATTACACGTAATATATTATAGCATGTTTTATTTTAGGGGAAACACAATTTCAGAAAATTGTCCAATTTGGTTCGACATCAAAATGTGGGTTCATTGATTGTGTTTTCGTTACAATAATCTTTGACACGGTGCCAGCTGTTTTTGACTGATTGATTCATTTCCCTCGTCCACAGAGCTATCCAATCTATCGCAGGGTTCCGCGGTTACTACAGAATTCACCGCGTATATATACAAGCATCATTCATTCCAAAACCCCCAGGAATAGAGAGATGGACACAGCATCACACATGTATGCAGGTATAAATTTTTTACATCTTCCACAGTTGTCCATCTTCTTCTTTCTTCAAAAATTTTTTTTAGTTGTATTTATGTATTTTTTTAATTGAATAAAAAAAAAAATTTATTTATTTCCAATACATTATATACTGAGTAAATTAAAGGGTGTTTAACACTAAAATAAATAAAGCACAAATTCACTTGTTTTAAATCACGATATTTTTCATAATACTGATGAATGTGTTCTTGAATATATATAATATCTGTTGTATAAATGTATATCCAAATAAAATGAATTATTCAATTAATTCTGGCGTCCATCTAGCGGTTGGCAGTGCAAACTAATTTCAACTATCGTATCAAAAAAATGGATTGTTCTATGAACAAAAATAAAAATTAATCAATTAATAAAAATAAGAACTACATATAAGGTCGATATATTCAAGGAAACATAGAGGTTTGCTATAGCTTAGTGGTCAGCGCACCGGCCCCGGAAAGGAGGTGACCTGGGTTCGAATTCCAGTAGTAACCTTATATTTTTTCGTGAATTAGAACTAGAAACTAAAGAATACTCGTATTACAAAAAATGCGCATTTATGTTTTTTGGACCACTTCTTTTTTATGTACCTGCCGTATGACATTATTTTTAACGTTTAAAATTATTTTATTTTTTAAGTGTTTTTTTTATTATTATTTCTAATTAAAAGATTATTTGAATTTCAAATTGCGGTTGGTGTTACCATAAATGTAGTGGTTTAAACATCGTAAATTTGTGCTTAATTTAATTTGCAATGAATAACCACAAACGATTAACTGATTACAATTATATATTTAATATAAAGTTAAATTGTTGTTTATTTAAACATTGAAAGTAACTAGAATATAAGAATAAGAGATGTTCTATGCTGTTTGTTCAACTTCCAACTGTCTTTCATTAATATGGAAAATGTTTGTCTTCAAAGCGGTTCAGCAGTGCAATAAGTTTTCTCCGGATATTATCATTAGTACACCGTGCGGGCATCAGAACAGCATATTTGTTTAATTAATTAAGGATAAATTACAATGTGTATGAGCTGGCCTAAGTGGTGCATATGTATATTTTTCAACTTTATTTTTTTTGGCTCTATTTTGTATAATAAGTATATTTATATAAAGTTCCTATAGTAAGGGCGGAATTTTGAAATAAAAAAATCCTTGCGCATATTTCTGATATTTTTAATTCCAATTTAGCACAATATAAAGATTCGCTACTCAAAGCTCTACACCCGTCCGTCCTGAATTCATAATGCAATCACAAACAAATTATTAAACCTATATTTGTTTAAACTTATATATACTTCACATCTCCTTTTTCTAAATTATGTTTTATCTTATAGACTTCACACCTCCATTTTCTAAATTAATGTTAAATCTTTAATTATACTATTTCGGTTCCGTAATTTTTTTTCTATTCTACGTTTTGGATTTATTTTATATATTATTATGTTAAAGATACTTCTGTACTACATTAAATTATTCTAAATTTAATATAGTTATTAACGATCGTACCATACGTGGAAGCTTTATCATGTCAATTGGACTGCAACATCGAATACATAGTATATTATGCATAGCACTGCTATTCATTTAAAGCGTTACTGAATAGAGTACATTTCTTGTTCGTAGTAATTTGTCCCTGTGTGATGTGCTTTATATGTCGCATTTATGTTTCTGTAAATGCATGAATATAGGCGCCAACAAAAGCCAACGGAATTGCTGATTCATATTTATTTCCTGCCACATCATGGTTTGGGTCTTTAATTATTTAATATTTTAAAAACTGCTAATGAAATTTGCGCATTTCTCTCTACTCGCCACCGAGCGATTATTGAAAGTGCATACGAAACGAAAAACATACTGAAATCAAAAACTTTTGCGCCCTGTAAACGAGGAAATTTACCAAACTGCTGGAAATTTTATTTAACTTTCACCAAAATTTATCAGCGGATCCATTTTCAGGATCATCAGCGATGTTATTTGAAGTCATAGTAATGATTTATTTTATAACGTTCCATAAAAGTGCCGTTATTTTAAGAAAATGCATAATTTTATATGGCTAATGGTAAAATATTTGAATTATTATTCCGGTGGCTAACGATGCTTTGAATTTGCGCCCTAAAAATGGGTGTATTTTTTTTAAATATTTTTCCGAAAGATTGAATTGCTGGGAAAATATATTGCCGACTATAATTCCCATATTTTATTTATTTTCAGGGTCATTTTATTTATTTTTATTAATGAATTACTTTTAAAAATTGATTCTTACTGAGAAAAGACTTTTATTTCCTACCTTAAAACATTATAATTTATGGGCATTGTGGCATAAAATGAGGATTTCTCTCGTAAAGTCGTAGTTTCCTTATTGCAGACATTAAACATCTTCATAATTTGTTAGTTTAATCTTACACAGATGGCTTGCGTCATCCTCAATTGTCCACGCGCATCTAATAATATTAATAAAAGCGATAAAAAAACTGTAGAAATTAAAATGTTTAAAATTCAGGTGAATAATTTAGTTGGAGTATGATATGTTTTAGTAACATTTCCGTTGAAACGAATCTTAAGAAACTTATTTAAATTTCGATTATTTTAAGAAGAAAGTATATCTCTCATGCAAGAAAGCCTCAAATTTTATAAAACGTGTATCTTCGTTAAGTATTGGCTAAACCACAACATCATAAACTCACAAAATAACATATTAGTCCTGATTATGGACTCTGCAATGGAATTCGAAACGTCGGCCAGAAAGGTCGTAGAAAAATAGTAGAATATCAAAAAAAACTAAAATCTTAAAGTTATCAACGACTTTGAACATTTAATAACCTAATAAAATGAAATAAAAATAAAATATTATTAGAATCCACACAGAATGTACTCACAAACCAATTTTTTACATAATACGTTCTTATCTTTAAATATTTCTACATATCGTCGCTGTATATATAATAAAGCCAATGTGCCGTTTAAGTACATTCTGAAATAAACAAATGAAACTGTTTTAAAAAATAATTGCACAGACTAGAATTATAAAAAATATTTTAAATAATTACTAGGCAGACTTTCCAGATGAACGGCAATGTTTTTTTTAGTATATCTCCATTATTCATATGAAAAATTGACAAATTGATTCGTTCATCTCAGAATGTACTAAGCGGCACATTGGCTTTATTATATACACAGCGACGATATATTTATTTGCATGTGTGTATTATATATTATAAAAAAAACAGTTATCTATCCTGCTTGTGACACTCTTCGGTTCCATACATTTTATACTTTCATGGGACTGTAAAATTTTTAAAAATATCCATCCAAATTAAATATGTGTATCAAATGTTATATAAAATATTATCTGAACTTAGATATTAATAATAATAAAAAAAAATAATACGAGATATGGTATACTTTTAATATTTTATAAATATCATTTGAAAAAAAAATCTAATCAACATGTAATCTGTACCCAAGCATGCGCAGCTTACAAAAATAACAATAATGATTTCCCGATAAATATTAATTTTGATTTTTTTCCACAAAATTAAAGTAAAGACAGCACATTTAAATGTGAGCATACCAATACTGATATCTATTTCTAGCGCATGCAGTAAAAGTGAACACAAAAAATATACTTACTTACTTACCATCACGCCGTTTCCCCGTGGGGGTAGGCAGAGAGGATAGAGCGCCACCCTCTTCTGTCCTGACATACAACTCTCGCTTCATCCACATTCATACATCTTCGCATGCAAGCTCGCCGGTTGTTGAGGTTTCTAACGAGACCATTTTCCAGTATCTGATTAATCTGATCATGCCACGTCTTCCGTGGTCGCCCTCTCTTTCTAGCGCCATCAACACATGCATTTCATATCTTTCTTATCATTTTTTCCTCATTCATTCGCTCAATATGTTCAAACCATCTAAGGGACCCTTTTTTACTTCTATTAATAAAACTAAAAATATACTGTTTTTTTAAAATAAAAATATAGCCATTTGTTTCCAATCCGACATGGCTTGGGTGTATTTTAGTTTAGATTTTTTTTTAATTTAAAAGTCGAAGTATCTTATTAATGGATTTGGCGTTGACATTGTTAAGATTATTCAAGGTGATGTTTAAAATGGATGAAAAAACGTTATCTCTATTTGAGTTGAATTATATTTTATATTTTACTACTCAGATTCAGAGAGTATCATTATCACAGTTGAGGTAAATTATTAAAGTTATACCAAAAATATTTGATATATTTTCGGAATTTGAATTACCTACAACCAGCCAGTTATCAATTTAAGAATAAAATAATTAATTGTTATTTTTGGGATTACTTATTCACATTGTAAATAAATAATATGTGTATCAAAAGGACAAGAATAAAAATAACTCATAGATGTTCAAAATGAGAAGGTATACAATTAATTCGGACGTGAAAATTGTTATCGTGTAAGTAGTCCAATCTGAAAATTGTACTCAGTTTATTTAATTTTTAATTTTTTTTTTAAATTTAAAAAAAAAAAATAGAGATGCGAACATGGAATACGTGTAACATCAATATTCTTACTATTTTCAAACTAAGCTAAACGCTTGTGCTGTGAAAATAGGACTAACTTGCTAGTCTGGAGTGAGGTTCGAACCCGCAACCTTTGGATCTCGAGGCGAGTGTCCTAACCACAAGACCAACAATCTACTCTATTCTATTCAAGAAGCAAAATAAAAAATCATAATAATACTAATTATAATAATAATAGGTAGGTAGGTAATAATAATTACAACCATCATTAAAATAAAATATTTAGAATGTAATGACTAATTTGATAGTAAAAATTATTTTTCAACTACTTTATATAGCGGAGAAATAAAATTTTGGGACAAAATTTTATTCATGCACGAATAAATAAATCACAAATTTCATGACATCCTGAAAAAAAATGTTAATCATTTGTTCCCCAATTTTCAACAAAATATATTTTTCATGGTATTTACAAATTATAATTTATAAATAAATGGGTCGGCCCATCTTTCTGAGAATTTTTTTAAATTTGTTTGTAGTGGAGGGGGAAAATGTTTGAAACCTAAATCCCATTTGTCTAATTAAAGTTTTGTTGAATGAAATATTTAAATTTAAATACAAAGGTTTTATAAAGAAATAACATTGCTAGTACAGCTGAAGATGTCGACTAAGGACTTCCAGATAAGCCAATCGCAGGCTTGAGGGCGACGCTTTGCGTTTCGATTTATGGATACCTTGAATAATGGATATGATAGAAGAAATATTCTGTCTGGAAGTGTTCCAAAAGCATTTTCTCAAACGCATATTGCAAATTCACTGGATTTATCATTCATTAGTGAGCATTCAGGCTGCAAAACCTATTGAGGACCTAATAACTAAGGCCAGACGGCGTTGGACCGGACATGTGATACGTAAGGGAGACTACAGACTATCTTGGCGTGACATAGGCTGAAGTTATCGGTAAACGTAAGGTTAGCGGACAAAAAAAGCGTTTTAAGTATTGATTATGAGAGTTCTAGGCACTATGTAACATCCCCTGTAATTGGTAACAGCTGGCGCTTTATCGGATAGGGTGGAAAATTATCTGTCAGAGAGCGGCTGGTACAGCGGCAGCAAGAAAAACTCTAAACAGAACCCGCGCTGTCACCCTTTGTCAGAGGCACTAAGACACAATTTAATCGATGTTTGTGGGATAGCCTGCCTCTAAAATTGGCTTTTTTCACACAAGAGGTCGCACTGCTAACGAAAAAAGAATGAAAGGCGAGGAAATTAGGCGAGGTGAAGAAATTAATGTTTAAAGTTTTTTAAAAACGAATTACTTAATCAATTAGAAAGACATGCAGAAAAATCTAATCCACGAAAAAATATTTTGGCTACTACCGGGATTCAAACCCGGGTCACCTCCTCTCCGGGGCCGGTACTCTGATCACTAAGCAATAGAAGCCTTGTAGATTTCCGTGAATATATCGACCTTATATGTAGTTCTCATTTTTTATTAATTGATTAATTTTTATTTTTGTCCATAGAGAAATCCAGTTTTTTGATACGGTAGTTCAAATTACTTTATAATACTACCGCTACATGGAAGCCAGAATTAAACAATTAATTCATTTTATTTGGACATATTTGATACAACCGATTTTAAATTCAAGAACACATTCATATTTGTGAAGTTGTAATTTTTCAGAACAAAGTTCTGCGAAGTTTTTAAAAACCAAATTAATTAATCAATTAGAAAGACATACAGAAAAATCT
The DNA here is from genome assembly GCA_016648135.1 of Agrypnia vestita. Taxonomy (NCBI): domain Eukaryota; kingdom Metazoa; phylum Arthropoda; class Insecta; order Trichoptera; family Phryganeidae; genus Agrypnia; species Agrypnia vestita. The sequence goes on along the minus strand of JADDOH010001107.1, from coordinate 50,736 downwards.
AATCCACGAAAAAATTTTGGCTTCTACCGGGATTCGAACCCGGGTTACCTCATTTCCGGGGCCGGTGCTCTGACCACTAAGCTGTATATTTTTTTATTGCATTTGTCGTTGTTATTTTAACCCCAATACTTACTATAGTACTTTTCCCGTCAACAGATTAATCAATTGTTCCTTAACCAACGGACTAAAAAGTGTAATAATAATATTTTATCAATTGTTTAAGTTAAACGTGTAACAATATTTTATCATAGGTTGTGTTGGTTTTAGAATAAGCGAGCAATGGAAGTTTCTGAAAGGAAAATTCTGAGACGTATCTTGGGACGTTGTGGTGGATACCGTGATGGTGGACCCTGCAACGAATGGGGACCCATCACTTTCCCAGGGCCGTTCTATGAGCCGACAGCTCCCATATCGGCCCTACTCTTGCGTCGCCAGGTTGACATTTTTCTTATTTAAAGCCATCCCCGTGCGGCGCCCGTGTATAGGGCGAACGCCGCAATGGACCCAGCAATAGAAACCCCGAAACTTCGCCCAAAAATATCGTAAAAACACGGAACAATATTCCAGAAAATTCAAACCATAAGATTCTGAACGGCCGTGAAAACCTAAGAACATTTTTATAAATGATGATTGATCGTATTTATATTCCCAATAAATGCAATCTCGGCACAGATTCATCCTAGTGAGATGAGTAGCACTTTTTCTAAATAAAATAAGAACATGCAATGAAGCGCTTGTTGACCTAGTGCTTAAGGCTCTTTCCTGGTAATGTCGGAGGTTTGAGCTTCATTCCTGGAGTCCAGCAAGTAAGTCCTGTTTTCAAAGCACAAGAATTTGTGAAGGATAGCTTCCATAGTCTCACTGGAAAAGGATAAGAGAGTTTCCAAATCCGGGCCCGCCGCAATAGTTATCCCGCAAGTATTATTGCCGCAAGCTTAGTTTTCGTTGAAAGTAGTAATAATTTAAATGTAATACGTATTCCTTGTATATATGTATTTCTTATTAGTAAATTAGTCAACCATTCTTAAGAAAAAAGATATTTAAAATACTCGTACAAACGACTAATTATTATTATTTTTTTTAATTAAATTTATTTGGTAAATGTGTAAACTTAAGAGTGTACTCAATATAATATATCTCATACACATTTATATTAAACGCTTACCCACCTTTAAATGAGAATTTATTCTAGTGTTTAAAAGTGAGGGCATTGTCATATACGTATATAGTATATATCTATTGTTAATGTAATCGTTAGTTAAGATATTAGATTAAGTAAATAATATATACACAAGGAAACGTTAAATTAAGTTATAAAAATTAATAATTAAGAAGGTATTGTAATAACATTTAAAATTATGTATACATAGATAAATGTGGAGACCTGTAATTGGCCATCTATATTGTATCAATGTTTTCTATGTTTTTTTTTGTGCTGTTGGTCTTCCATGAACATTAAATAAATAAATAAATAAATAGATTGTTTTTGGAGAGATTTTTTCATTGCGTTATTGTGATGGTTTTTTGTAGATTTTTTTAATTTAGTTTTGAATTTTCTATAATATTTTCCGTCTTCATTTCATTGGAAAGAGCATTAAATAATGATACTCCTTGACAGGAGAAATGGTGTTGGGCTGTTCTAGTATTACATTTAGGTATAAAAATATTTCCAGCTGATCTCGGTGTATTACTAAAACATCCAAATGTACTATTATTGATATACATTTTGTGAATTTGAAGTATCCCACATTTTTTATAGATTTGATTAATATTTGGGACGTTAAAAATGTTGAAAAGTTCCCTTGTTGGGAATATTGAGGGTTTCCTCAAAATCACTTTGATAATTACTCTCTGAACTATTTCCACTGGTAGTATATTAGACTTTAAGGTTCCACCCCAGCCAATTATAAATAATTTAATTTAATTAAAAAATACCAAAGAACATGACTCCACCCTCTTAATTTATTTTGGAAATGGACCGCTAAAAACTGCCAAAGCCATACCGCCCACCTTTCTCCCCAGGGATCCTTTTTATCCCATCGACCCTTTTCTTATCTTTACTTTCCAGAAAGATAGTTTCGTTGCTATGATACAAATATACGAGATATGACATGCCTATTTTGGATCTGAATATCTGATTTAATAAAAAATTACATCAGATATCTTGGGTTTATAACGGTTTGAAAAAAAAAACATTTTATTCACAAATATTAGGTCCTTACATATGAAATTGACGTTTAGTATGGGAGAAACATAAAGCCGATTTTTTTTTATTATAATATATTTATTTAATCAAAGTATGTACCATTGCTATCCATGCACTTTTGCCATCTCATAGGTAGTTCATCGATCCCTTTACTAAAAAAAACCATTCGGACGGGAATCAATAAAATCTTTGAAGGCGGTTTGGACTGCCCCATCGGAGTTGAATTTTTTCCTTTGCAAGAAGTTATCCAAATTTCGAAAAAAATGGTAATCTGTTGGGGCAAGGTCCGGAGAGTACGGTGGATGTCTTAGACATTCCAATTGAAGCTCCTCTAATTTGGTAGCCGTCTGTTGTGCAGTGTGTGGTCTAGCGTTATCATGAAGCAGCAGTGGCCTAGAGCGATTAACCAGCCTCGGTTGTTTAGCAGCTAGCTTTTCCATCATGGTTTGCAGTGCTGACAATAGACATCTGCCGTAATCGTCTGGCCAGATTTAAGAAAGCTGTAGTGAACGACACCAGCACTAGTCCACCAAACGCTCACAAGTAACTTTTTTGGAGTCAATTTTCGCTTGGGGCATGGTTTGGCTGGTTCGGCAGGGTTTAGCCATTGCGATGAGCGCTTTCGATTATCGTACAGGATCCACTTTTCATCACAGGTAATGATTCGATTTAAAATCCCTTCATTATTGTGCCGGTTGAGTAATGCAACGCAGCAGTCAACGCGCGTTTGTTGATTTGCTTCACTCAATTCGTGAGGTACCCACCTTTCAAGCTTTTTCACCTTACCAATTTGCTTCAAGTGGATTAAAACAGTTTTATCACTAACACCGCAGCCTGCAGCTAACTCGGATGTGGTTTGCGATGGATCCGCTTCCACAATAGCCTTCAATTCTTCATTATCAACTTTGGTCTCCGGCCGTCCACGGGGCTTGTTCTGCAGGTCGAAATTTCCAGAACGAAAACGTTGGAACCAAAAACGCACTGTGTTTTCTTTTGCGGCACCGTCGCCATATACATCATTAATCCTTCGAGCCGTTTCTGCAGCACTGGTTCCACGGTGGAACTCGTACTCGTAAATAACGCGATATTTTAAGTTTTTCATTTTGTAAACTGAGTGACGCAAAGAAAAAAACAATTGAGGAAAAAACAAATGAATTATAATTTTCAAAACACAAATACATGAGTAAATAGCTGTATAAATTTGGATTTGGAATTCCTAACCAAAGAGAAGATATTTGAGATCAAATTTGCCAGTACGGCAAAACGCCAATTTCATATGTAAGGACCTAATATTTACTGAACAAACTGTTAATAAAATAGAAAAAATGGCGCCTCACACATTCCTATTTTTATAAATGTCTACTTTTTATATTATACATTAAAATAAAAAATATTTTTGACGGCATCAAGCTTATACTAAGGTAAAGATATAAAACCTAGCAACAGTACCAAAAAGCGGTAATTTTTTACTAGTAACATGTCAAATGTTTTGGAACCAGCCCTTGTATCAAGAAATTTACGTTATTTCACGCCTATATATTTTGGTAGTCGGCGATTTAACTATATTTTTTGCATTTAGAAATGCCTACAACTAACTTATGAACAATAAGTTTTTTAAACGTCAATATTGACCATTGTAATAAATCTATAGATTAATTTGCACCAGTGAGTGTGCTCAAATAAATATATGAATTAAAGATATTCATACATTATATTTGTGGGCACCCAGAATCTTACAGTGGAGGCCCTGGACAAAAAATAGAAGCGTCGGAAGACCTCCCAAATGGTGGTCTGATGACATAGTCCAGCAAGCAGGAAGAACCTGGATGTGAAGGGGGAGAAACAGAGATGAGTGGAAGAAAATGGAAGAGGCCTACATCCAGTAGTGGAGAGAAACAGGCTAAGGAAGAAGAATACGAAGATATTTGAAGACCCCATGGCAAGAAGTTGTTAACTAACATTTTTGTTAAAAATCAGTTAATAAGCCGTCTAAACTAAATATTGTACGCTCTTTCTATTGGAAATAAGTTCAGAACTTAAAAATAATTAGAACATGTTGAAATCATAGGGATGAACATGTTAACTATCCTTTTTCATAAAAATTAAATCAGTTACTAATGGGAAGAACGTGTAATCTTCAATAATAACATGTTCATGCCATCATTTTGAAATTAACACGCCTTTTAATTTGATTGGAATATTTATGGTTAATATAAATTTTACTCTGGTAGTACTGTCATATATTTATTTTTATTTGAAGACTATTATAATATGTACTTATATATTATTTTTCAATAGTTTTAAATGCCACATAGCATGTTTTGTATTATTAATTAACATGCCAGGTATTTTGTAATTTTGTATAATGGATGGTAAAAACGGATAAAAATGTGTTATTCTATTAAAAATGAGTTCCAGAGGCGATAAAATGGTTGTTAACTACATTTTAGGGATTTTAGTATTTTGTGCATAAATACGTTTTTTTAACTTTGTAAATACTTTTTTGGTATATTAGTGACATAAATCAATAAAAATTAATCTTGAATTAGCAATAAAACATATTTTTCAAAGGCGAAATGCAAATGTCTAATTATCTCAAAATGACTTGAATGTTAGTTAACAACTACTTGCAATGGGGTCTTCATTTATAATATTTTTATGATTAAAATATAATATTATATTAATAAAAGCCTTGAATCTAATTACCCCACAAACAAATAGGGACAGAAATGTAACCAGCGGCGTGGCAATTTTATTGCAAACCTTCGCACACCCCTAGCCGCAAATTTTCTTCAAGTGCTCAGTGCCCGCGAGGAAAATCACATACCGTACCATAAACCGAAGTAGAGGCGTGCCGTCTACTTGCCCCGCATAAATTTTCCTACAACTATTTAGGACTACACCCCTGGATACACGCGGTCATGGTAAAATGTCTATAAAATTTTTTCTCATAAAATAATAGCTACTTTTTAGCAAGTGAACTTAAACATTGGAAGCTTAACATTTCTATGAGAGAGGTATTATTTTAAAATCATAGTTAAAAAACATTTATTTCTTTTGCTTGTTTTCTAGTATTTTAGTTTAACTAAAAATATATTTCTTATTAGTAAAAATTCTTTAAAAAAATATATTCGAATGTCGTATTTCTTACTAATTTTATAATTTAGCAGGAACATTTATTCTTATATACTTTTTTAACTATATATTTTTTTAGAAGTCTGTTATATAAGATGATTCCTTATTCTTTTAAAACCATGTGTAACTTTTAAGCAATGCAAAAGTTAAATAAGTCAACCTAAGAAAACGTAAATATCCGACTAGTTAATGAATTAGTTTTCTCGAGCGCTACTCGTACAATTGAAACATTATGTCTGAGAAGGAAATAAAGTAACGTGCGCTTGTTACCTATAAGATATTGTAACCAACTTGAAAATATAAGAAACTAGTGAATTGTTTTGAAAACAAATTTCAAAAAAACCCAAACACACAGGTGAATCCTTTGCATATCTCGGTAGAATGGAAGGACCATAAACTCTGACTGCTAGCACTGTGCAACTGAATACCCTGAGTCTCGGAGCAGGTTAGAGTAGAACATCCAAGACTCTGGGTTCATGACCTAAATACCTTGGATATTCCGCCAGAAGATGACAGCAGCATTTGAGGATTCAAGAATGATACTCTTGTAATACGGAATACTCTCAGAGCGAAGTCGACCTGTGAAAGAAAGTTGCTCTATATCCGCAAGCGCAATTAGGACCAAAACCCTGTCTTTCAAAGAATCCGAGGTGCTGCAGTTGCATCGAAGCCAATTTTGGCGAGTAAAAAGATAATTTTCTGGTGGAAGAAAAAATTAGAAGCTCTCTACGTGCCGCTCTTAACAAGGCTCAGAATGGAAAAAACTTGATGGAGCTGCTCGCAGATAAAAGCAGATCAGAAGAACACAACATTCAAACATGAGCACCTAAATGATCAGTGTAACGTATCTAAGTGAACGTATGTCCGAACGAATGAGTGAGACAGACGGTATGAGAGAGAGCAAATGCTATAAATTAAGATACACCATCTTGCCGCCCTCTCTTACCACATCAGTAACAGCTTGTTATGTATTTGCATTGTATTATCGCGTTAACTATTTATACAAACAATGTAGTATCTTGAAGCAGTACAGCGATTTTGACTGGATTCTCGATGCCTCCAAAGTTCTTCTATCGCAAGAAACAAAAACATCATAATCTTTAATTGAAGACGTTAATTGACCATGTGAAGATAAATATTGCGTTCAATATATTTAGAACCGTTAAATAGAAATGAATTTGGCTTAAAATTTATTGTCAACTGAGGGCAAATATTCAAATTCTACACAATTTCACATCAGCGTTTCCTGAACCATTTCACAAGCAGTTTAAAATGGATTTAAAGAAATAAAAAGGAAGAGGAAAGACAATTTTTACTGAAATGCATTAAAGTGAGTTTCATAGTACTGTACTGTCTTAAGGTGGTGGCGAATTTACTTAATAATAGACGCGTATACGAAATCGCGGCTGCGAGCAGAGTGCCCGGCCGGCCGGCTCGCTGCAAGTACATACCTCGCTACTCCACAATAGGCGTCACTCGCGCGCAATTTTTGCGAGTTATTTTACTTTATTTGTTTTTTGTCTAATAAGATATTAATTCATGTTGCTTCTTGAAAATGCGATAGTTCAAATAAAGCACTTTAATGATAAAATAGTTTTATTTAAATATTTATTCAGTATTTATTAAAAATAATTCCTGCACTTTGGGGTCACTTGAGACCCCGTGCGAGTAATAAAGAGTTAATAACATTTTTTGTCAAAATTTCCTTCCACTTTAGCATTAATTAAAAATATTTTTTGAAACATATATAAATGAAAAATAAAATAAATTGCAAAAAATAAAATAAAATAAATTAAAGGCATTAGGTACTTTCTCATAAAAAATAGAGTGTTTCCACGACGGAGAAAAATTAATGTCAACTTGGGACTCTGAATAAAACTGAAGCTAATCTCCTCGGCAGCATCACACTGTAAGCACGAATCCCAGCGGGGTCGCAACAGTATATATAATACTTATTTTATTCACGGGATAATCTTTTCCGCCTCTTACCTACTGTGGTCGGGAAATGTGATGGGTCCGCTCTGTACTCACTACTACAATGTAATACTACATTACATTGAAGTATACACTTCACACATTTTGAAGTGTAGTGCACACTACAAACTACACACACTTCAAAGTTATTGAAAGTATATACTTCAAATAGTACGCTTAATTTCAAAACGAACACTACAAAGTACACACTTCAAAGTTATCGAAAGTGCGAGTATATATTTCAAATAGTACATTTTCTATGTGAAATTTTTTTTGGGATTGAAAGTTGATGTAGGTAAATGAAGAAATTTTTGGAAACCTAAAAAAAAAAAAATTTTGGGAGCGATCGAACAAATCTCTGAAATCTGGTTGGCGAACTTTTTAGGTCGCCAAATATTATTTTACCTACATATTTCGATTTTGTAGTACGAATACTTCACTTCATTAGTACTACAATTTCGTAAGACTACAATTACTTCACTTCATGTATGTTTTACTACAAATGTAGTGTAAACTTTGTAGTCTTCAAACTGGTGAACCTGTGTGTGTTGTAGTCTTCATTTTGAAATGTAGTTTTTTCCTTTGCTAGTCGGAAATATCAGCACACAGCCTCCGGAAATCTTTTATAAAATCAGAGTAATAAGAGAGGTTCAGAAATTAATTCAGCCAAGGTTCTAAGACGTTACAGAATCAGTCAAAACATCATATGAAGATTGACAAGTACTTGACAATCTTCTTAGACTAGGTTACATATAGAAGCCAGTTGATGAAACTAATGATATCAGTCTCACGATATATTAAGTTCAATAACTTATTCGAGGACCTCGTAAGAATTGCTTCGGAAATAAGTCACGCAAATCTCGCCTTATCTACGTAAATATTTTTTTTTACGCAAGTTCGTCGATTATTTAGGCTTCTAACAGGACTTAACTTTAAGATCACTTTAAGAGACTACTAAATAGGACTTGCTGATATCCTGGAATGGGTTTTGAACCACTATTGATAACTACAGAATCACAAAACGAGAATCATAACCACCACATCAACAAGTTACTTAAATAATAATTTTGGTATTTATTATAAGAATTACTCACTATTTTGAAAATCCTAAAAAAAAAAAAAATTTCTATCTTTAACTAGTATGAAGTATCTAAAAATATTCAAAAGTTATTTGAATACTTTTTACAAAACACGTATTGCAAGCATCGAAAGTATGTAGAAAAATTATCTAGGTATTTTGTCCCACGGAGTACGTCAATAAAGGAATCTTTACAAATATAAGTATCGTCTTGCCTTTTTAAAATGCTCAAACTAGAGTCTTGACGGAAAATATCTGATTTTGTAGTACTGCACGAGATACCTACTCAGTGGAGCTATTGATTCCTTTTCTTTATCTGATATAAATTTGCATGTTAACCCCGTATAAGAAATCCGGAGTTTCTTAAAATAATTCAGCATTTTTATTTTTCTCCCATCACAATAGTGTATTGTACATATAATATATGTATATATTGTGCTTACCCTTACATCGGTGCTAGTATTTTTTATTTAAGATAATGCTTTTATGCATAGCAACTTGCAAATGCTTTATCGCTATGAATGCCATATGTACTGAACTGCATACGATCACATTACATTGATATTGAGTTGCATATTATATGTATTTTTTACCTAGGTAATATTGTATAAGGAACCCAAATAAATTTTAAAAAATTAACTAAGAACAGCTATTATAAAGATGATTTTCAATAATTCAGTAAGTTTTTAATAATCTTTAATGTACAATACCACATTAACTAGGTGATAACCCTCGAGTACATGACAAGGGATCATAAATGGCCTATTAAATGCTATTCATTTGTTCAGTTAATTTGCATATAAAAGAAGGAATATAAAGCCCCACTTTAATGTTTAAGATATTAAAAAAGATTACGATAAGACAAAATTTAAAACCAATATTCATGGTACTACAAAAATATTATAAATAATTTTCTAAAATATCAACTAAAATTTCCTTTATTCTATATTTCTTTATAATATATCGGTTGAAAATTTACCTTTTAATTAACGTGGGAATTACTTTGTAGTATAATGTGATACATAAAAAAATATATAAAATATATTAAAAAAACACAGATGTTGAGTTATGCTTTTGTCAGCACTATGTTTTCGAAAGGTGTAGTCTCTCTTATCATCAGGTGATAGCTAGACTAAATAATATAGTTTTTGAATCGAACTATTTGGGTAAAGGAGCGGAATATGATGGGTGAGGATATATATTTTCGATCGTTATAGAGAATATATCAAGTATTAAGAACTAGAAGAATTTTTTATATTATTTTTATTTTTATAGTTATTTATAATTAATTCTTCATATTTAAAAAAGTGAAGTTCATATTTGTATATTGTATAATTCTTGACTTTCATAAAGATTGTAATATTTGTGAAATAAAGTAGTAATACGAAATTTTTTTTTTTCAAATAATTGACAGTTTTATAATTTTTAATATACTTACTTAGTTTTGACTACTATTTTTATAATGAAATAGTCTAAACTAACAAACCGTGTTGCTTAAGAGAACATCCGTGAAACACTTGAGAAATTCCTTTCTAGTAGATAATACTGAAGATGTATGATATTATTATCTTTTTTTATTTAAAAAAAATGGAGATATGAACATGGAATGCACGTCACATCAATATTTCTTAATATTCTCAAAATAAGCTTGTATAATTAAATAAAAGCTCGGGCTATGAAAATAGGACTAACTTGCTGGTGTCCTGGAATTGGGTTCGAAGCACCGACCATCAGATCACTAGGCGGGTGTGACTACTACACCAAAACACTACTCTATATCAATATATAAAATCTTGTTATAACTAGATTTCAATGAAAAATTAATATACTTTTTTCACCTGAAGAAGGAAGAATTTATTTTACATATATCGCGATACATGTCTGAACTATCTAAGAAATCTTTAATCGAAGAAAAAGAAATTTTTAATTTAATTTTTATACTCGTATTTTAATGCTTATACCTGATACTTTCACTGCTTATACCTTTTATTGCTTTTTATACATGTACTTTATATCCATATATTTTATATTTTACTGCTTTTTTCCGATATTGTTTAATTTATATACTTTTTGATTTTATGTAATATTTTTTTATGTAAAAGCCTGTAATGGGCGTAAAAAAGTAAATAAATAAATATTTTTGATAGGTCACGAAGATAAGATGATTGCAGTGTCGGTAGGGTGCCGCGTTGGGGTCCGAGGTTCGAGCTCTTATCCTGCCGTATTATTTCATTTTTTTGCCGTGAATTCGAACGAAATGATGGACGTTAGAGGAAGTTACGGATAGACAGACAGATTATTATTGGGATTCGATTACTATATCAGTCTCAAATTTTTCCCGTTTATTGTCATCATTCTTCATAGTCAATGACAATATTTAATGTCCAGACTGTTACATTAAATTTCGATAATTATTTTATACCTTTATTACGGCGTCAAATTAGATATTGATTTGAATTGCTGAGACCATTCCCTGGCGGTTCTAACTTCTCGCAATTTACCAAAACTGATATTTCATAGTATATTATTATTTTATATACAAGTCAAAAACCCCCACATTTTAAAGGTGTTGTTCAGCCCATTTACATTAATATTGTAGCTATGCGTTTCTATAATTTTATTTATTGATCGAAAACTGCCCACGTGAAATTTATTAAACAACTATTTAATCTTAAAAGTATCTCGGACATCACTTCGACTACAATAAATTAAGCTAGCCTATCGAAATATATATGCCTCAAGCACAAATATTTCCCAGTTACACAATATATTTTTTTCACTGATATTATATTGTGATGATTCATGGCTAAAAACTTTTCTACAACAAAAATGTGTCCAAAACATTGTTGAATAAAGCAAATCAAAAAAAATATGTTTCTAGATTTTAAGATAAGCAACAGACGGGCAGGCAGATATTGACTTTTATATATTGTCACGTGTCGTGGTTAGAGAGAAATGAATGAAAATACTGGAAATGAATTAGCGATTTATTAATTAATGAAATGATGTATTTATTTAATTTAACTTTTTATTGTATTAATTTAATTAAACTATTTGTATTGTATTGATCTTATTTAAATTTTTATAATGCACTAATTTATTTGAACTCTAAATTATTAATTAATTATACTTATGAGTTCCTATATTTAAATCTTGTGATTTAAAATTAAATATGTAACTTGCCCTAAAACAGGCCTGCCAGTTGGGCAGTTACATATTTTATTGTATGATTGTACGCCATTTTATTATTGTATAAAGTATACTTGTTATGTAATATGAAAATAATAATAAATAAAAATAAAAAATAAATTATTCAACGTACAAAGTTACTTATCACGAATTAAACTTCAAAATACAATATTTTGCAGTATATAACTCGTAAAGGAATAATTAATATGCATTTAACATTCGCTAGAATTTTTCATCAAATTCTCGCTCATAGTACTTATCGTTTTTATTTTCAACGCTAATAAGGTACTTCGCTCGATTTTCGCTTTGCAATTTACGACTGGCCACACTGGGCGTCATCTCGCGTGTACTTTACGGTAGATTTCGTACCGAACGAATGTTAATGGTGCGCGGCCCGGTTCTTTATTTATATCTAAATGCCGATATTTTCGAACTTTATAGATTATTATTTTATTTATTTGGCAGAATATTTTTAAATATTAAAATCTGAATACTAAGTGTATTAATTATTGTGATAGAAATATTACGAGATATATATCTTATTTTGGTTTCTTTTTAAAATATATGCTTAAGAAAAAGTCATGCTTCTTGTTCGCAATATAGACATTCGAAGAATTTTGACATTTTAACTGATATAAAATCATTTTAAATAATATCTTAGATCACTACAAATGTTGATGAACCATTGAAAAATGAATGTCACGTTTCGTAATAAAAAAATATTGAAAGTTAATAATGTTTTCAACAGCAGATCAATTAAAAATTCTTTCGTCTACCAAACCACAAATAGTAATTATTATTTTTAAATGATTATTTAAATATTTTTTCGGTTAGCTCTCAATCTTTTAACTAGAAATCTGGATATAAATATTTTTTAGTTGTACATTTTTTTATGATTTTAAGCCCTCATAAGGCAAAACAAAGGTATTAGAAAAACATTTTAGAAATCCTCGAAACTCTAAACAGAATTTAGCCAGTTAGTCAAAAACTGCATGTTGAATGCATGCAAAGTCGCATGAATAAAGATGAATGAAGTTTTGACTACGTTCTCTATCACGTACGTAAGGAACGAGGCTAGGAAGAACGGGAAGGCTACACCAAAATACAAGGCACACTTCCTCTCCTAGCTATCAACCCTCCGGCTGCTTTCCTGTGACATTAGTTTCTATTCCGAACACTGCCAAAACAGCTTATTGTCTCCGTGACAATCGATGAATGGCTGAATCATACATGGTAAAAGCATGTTCTTATGGAGGGAATCAAAATAAATATTTTAAATTATTACTGTATATTTTTGAAAAGAAATGCGACCTCAGAACAAGCGTGCATCATATACCTACTAACTTTTTTCAAACTACGCTAACCACTTGATAATATTAACTTACTTGCTGGTATCCTGAAATGGGGCTCGAAACACAAGATCAATAAGACCGAAGCAAGCGTCAGACTACACTATATATTATAAAAAAGCTCCTATTGAAAATTAATATTAATTTATTAACTAATCAGTTCTAAAAGAGAAAATCTCTTATTCTTACTTGTACGGATGTATTAAAATATAAATAAAAATTAGTTGTAGGAATGCTATGTGTCAAACAATTCGGAATTACAAAATGTTATAAAAGTGGTGAACATTCACTGGCTAAAATTAATATCCAAAAATGTTTTGAATGCAGTCATCGAGGATTAATAATTTGGAATATACTAGATTTTAGATGTTTATTAGGTTTTTTATTATGTTTCCTATAAAATCTCGAATTAAGTAAGTTACAAGTTAGTAATACTCGATGACTGTATTTAATTTTTTTTGGTATATTGCTGCCCCTGCTTTTTTACCCAACATAAAGTGTACGATGATTAACGGAATCGCCACCATTGCACGCGGATATTAATTAGGAAATAAATATTTTCCTACCCAATCTCCACCGATAACGATTGATACACTAGACCAAGGCTAACTACGTCCACATCTGACAAATTGTACTAACAGCTTTTTCCTAGTATGTCGAATGCGGATTTAATCTCCATTTCTCCCGGCTTCGTCGAATCCGGAAGAGCTCGATCTGTCGATTCCGAAAGACTGATGTGAACTGAAGTGTCTATGATGGATTCGGATACCACACGAAAAAGAATGTCAATACTTGTTAGAAAAGACACCAGCATACACCGCTTTCCAACTGTCATTGGTCAGATTTTTTAAAGGTTTAAATCTTGGCTAGCGGTTGGCGTAGAATACGTCGGATGTCAGTTTCTACCAATCAAAATCATTTCGCGGCCGGCGCCCGGCGGTCACAAAACATTATAGCCTATGAATTAATAGAAAATACGATTTTGGAAGGAATAGATACATAAGATCTTTAATTCAGCGCATTGTCAATAAGTAATACTCGGTGAATTTCAAAACATTAATTTTTTTAGATATTGTTACCTTTGCTTGTACACCCCAGATAATATGATGTATAATATTCCATATTAATCAAAATCAAATAAAGCAAAAAATCTTAAGAGATGTCAAAATATTCAGCAGCACTCGGGAGAACGGGATCAATTTTTGATAATTTTATAATATGTAAATATAAAAACTCAATTTTAGATATCATTATTGTTTTAAATTTCAAATTTGGAGCATCCAAAAACAGCCTCATTTTGATAAACAACCAATTTTATTCGCCCTTTAACGATATTTTGTTTGTAAATTCAAATAAACTTCGTTTATGAAACAAAATCAACCCCGTAAAACAAAGTCTTTTGAAATCACGTAAAACCGTGATCATAAAAGCCCTCAGAACAACGCAACACTATATTTAGTTATTAAACCAGGTTTTAAAGCGAAATATAATTAACAGCATGAAAGCACCAAAACATGCCAAAGAAATTTAATGAAATGTTGCAATAACTAAAATACATAGTTTAACTATAACTTTCTCACGATTTACGCAAGGGATTGTTGTATAATTAATGTCTCAAAATATTTGTCTCACGCTTCCGTCTTTAGTTTTTCGTGCCCTTCACGAAAATTAAGATAAAACTTACTAATTAATGTTAAGAAGCACGTCTATGTGAAAATGAAGAGAAATAATTTCAATTAATTCAAACCGGGAAGTAAACTTAACATTACCTAAAATAAACTTTGTGGCAGCAATGACTCGTAAGTTGAATTATTTAACTTAATTTATTTAGTGAATATTTCAAAGATACACGTAACAAATAAAAATTCATCCGCCTTAACTTCAGTTAATGAAGTAAGTAATTCGCAAATTCAAGAAATTCAGAGGCAGCAGTGTTTAATATTTAATATATGCTTAAATGCCCAAATAATGGAGAATAATATTTAATCAATTAGTGTATATTATAGATATCTCACAGAGACGAAACTGTATTAATTATGGGAAAGTAGGTATAGAAGTCATTTGGGTGTAACAGGACTTATGACCTGTCTTTTGGTTGGCTTAAGTGATCACTTTACACAATTGTAACATTCACCATTTCCACCCATGATAGAATATACCATGCTTATTCATTTTTTTGGAAGTTGTATATATGTTCAAATTGCGTGAAGCTTTCATATATGAGTTGTAAGCGCCTTTTCCATGCGGCCTGTACAAAGCCATTTTCATTCCCCTAAATCCCCACAGATGTCGCTAATGAGAAAATCTACAATTGATTTTACGGAATTTTAGGAGCAATATACTTTTATTACACTAATTGATTAATAATGTCTCTGTGACATAAATCCAGCACTGTTCTGAAAGATTTGAACAAACTCAAAATATTCTGAATAATATTTAACTTCAAACCTTTGGTTATTTTCACGTAATTAAGTTAATTTATTTTATTTTATAATCTTTTTGGCCGATTCATTCTGTATTTTCCACAGTGTGATATTAAAATGTTATTATAACACAATTATAAACGTTTATGAATGAAATAATTGTTCATGGTTTTGTAAACCCTTTCTTCTCTACTCAAATCCTCAATCCTTTTTGATAAGAAATGCATGTTGGCCTTTAGTAAGAGTAGCACACATGTCAGTATTAGTGAAATTGTTGGAGGTGTTGAAGGTGGTGGTTGTTGAAGGTGTGCAAATAATACTACGGTTGTGGTGTGTAGTGTTATTTTGCATAGTGTAGTGGTGGTCCTGACGAAGATACGGTTTACGTCTCTAAACCGGTAGACAAAAAAGTAATTTTTAGTGGTTATATACTAACATAAATAACATTTTCTTGTTTATGATAACATAAATAACAACATACCTCTAATTATCGTTTACTTAACACTTGTGTGAAATTTTTTTCTCGAAATTCGGAAACAATTCCGCAAAATTAATAACACTTTCGTTGTCTTTCTGTGGTAAACAAATAACCATAAACAAACACTCAGAGACATACTCTATAGCGAAGGGAAAAACTACATTTCAAAAGGAAGACTACAACACACACACGTTCATCAGTTTGAAGACTACAAAGTGTACATTACAATTGTAGTAAAAACTACTTGAAGTGAAGTAATTGTAGTACTACGAAATGAAGTGAAGTAAGTGAAGTGAAGTAATTGTAATAATAATGAAGTGAAGTAATGAAATGAAGTAATAGTGAAGTAAATTTTTAAATGAAGTAAAGTATTTTTTTCCCAAATATAAATTTGGCGAGCTAAAAAAAAAAAAAGGTCAACGACAAAAATATTTACGATAAATGACGATATTTTCTCCAAAATAACGTCGACAGCCAGATTTCTTCATTCGATTCCAAAAAAAATTTTCAAACCATGTAGCTCCCAAAATTTTTCAAACCATGGGAGGGGGGTTGTTACAGTTTCCAAAGATTTCTTCATATATCTACATCAACTTTACAAAAATTTCACGTAAAAAATGCACTCTGTAAAGTATGCTTCTCATACTTTCGATAACTTTGTAGTGTTCGCTTTGAAATGAAGTGTACTGTTTGAAGTTTATACATTCAATAACTTTGGTGTTTGTAGTGTGCACTTCAATGTAGTGTAGTACTACATTATAGTAGTGAGTACAGAGCGGACCCATCACTAATACTCACCCTCAAACACTCAAGAAATACTCAAGAAACATACACGATGACAGAATTGCCGGAATAGTACACATTTTGCGCTTTCGTGATTATTTTTAAAATCACAGCATTGATCCGCCTCATCAACTGATCTCTCTTCTCAAATTACTATTTATTAATTATTCGATGAATTGGGAAGTTTGTTCACTAGATACGGCAAGGCTGGAAAGGATAACGAGAGAAGGGTGACTATCGAAAACAATATAAATGATGCCCTGAATTCTATTATGGCCAAAGGAATCTATCACACGAAGACCAGCGGTTCATAATGGAGTTCTGGAGTCAACTCTTATGTATGAAAATGAAGTTATTATTTATATTTGTATGTTTTTTTTATATATTTTTCAATAATTTATATAAAACAACTTAGATGACATTAGAAGAGTGGCGAGCAGGAAATGAGTGAGAAGGGTTAAAGCAGAGAAAATTGGCGGTTCTTGGGAAGCCAATATTCAGCAAATGAGAAAGGTTATTGATGAACTTTAAACACAATCAGTTGAGTTTTATTGTTAACAATTAAACAGTTTCGGAACACTGTTCGAAAACTGAACTAATGAACAGAATTTAATGCCGCGATGTTGGAAATATTAATTTGCTATCTTAAATACACGTAAAATTTCTTGCTCTACGTAATATTTTATATTTAAATTATTAGATATACATTATATTTTAATTTTGAAAGAGAAATTATATTTAAAATATTAACATATATAATTAAAGGAAGTAACTTAGTTTATCAACACTTAATTTTTGAAAAAAATCAACCGGTTTCATGATTGTTCATAATTTGTAAAGTTAATTTAGTATCAAGTATACCCTGAATAAGGAACGTTGTTTCCGAAACCAGCTGGTTTTTTCTCAAAAATGAAGTGGTGATAAACTGAGTTATTTAATTATATTCATAATGAATAACCACAAAGTGATAGCAAAATAAAATAGTACATTAAAGGGGTGAGAGTAAGGTTAATTCGGTGAAAAAAAGGCAAGTATTCAAGAATTTTTTTTGGTGATACAGGTAGTGCTAGTTTATATAATTATTTTTTATATAATAGTACATTATTGAAACATTATTTAAAAAAAATTCATTGCATATTATTTATATTTAAGCGAGTGGCAGTGAATCTCTGGAGGCACCTCGAAAAAAAGTTGTTTTGCGGTGTACATCTAACTCGAAACAGAATCATCTGAAACAAAAAAAATCAAAATGCTCCTGTTAAAGGATATGTTTTTCAAGGTAACGCCACGAAGATTTTTTTCGATTTTTCATTTTTTGGTAGCACTTGGAAGCCAAAACACCGATTTTTGCTAAAAAAATCGGCCAATTTGTTACTGTAAAATAAATAATTATTAAAAAAAAACTCCGGAGTTACCTGGTGAATTACGTGAAAAAAATTATGGCGTACACGGAATTCAAAAAAGACAGGTTTCAGAAAAACGCTTTAAAGTTTTGCGCACTATGAAATTCAAAATAAAACTCCATAATTAGATAGATAGATATGTAGATTATTTAATATATACCCATAGTCGTCGATGCCAGGTCCATAAAGCAAAGAGCTTTCATCAAGAAGATCTAAAAAATCTTTTTGTCCTTGTCTACGCAAAACTCTTCAAATACAATAGCGCATCCGGTAATCATCAGGTAAGCGCGTCCCTCAGATGCCCGAGCAGGTATAGAAAATCACCCAAATGTTCATAACTTCGTTAATTTTGCTCCGATTGACTTGCCTTACCCCCCCTAAATGTTTAATTTATGCCTTCTAACCTATCAAGAATGACAAGTTAAAAATTTATTTAAAGAAAGATTAATTATCTATGTACAATTTTATCACTTACATACTCTTGCAAATTTTTGAGAGTTTCTTTTATGTTGATTCGTTTTAAATTAATTAAAATGTTTGATAAATCAACAGACGCTCCCAATTTAAAATTGCCTCAACTGATAACTGAAAATAAAAATAGTTAGATAATGCAGCACTAAATCTGTTGATCAACCACTATAATTTTTTAAAGGTGGCCTTTTCAGAACGTGCACAGACATGTAAGCACGTGGGGGAAGACGTTAGTATGGGGTAACGTTGGCAGAATGTTTAAGCGAGGGGAAGATTTATGGTCGTCGAGGGCGTAAGAGGACACGATAAACGTAATAAACATTGTTTTCTGTGAGAATTAATTATTGATTTAAAAATAAAATCACATATTTATTTATTTATTTACAGTGGCGAGTTTCGATACCGACTTTTCGAGTACTTATTTTGTAAATTGTTTATATTTGAGTAAATATTATAAGGCATGTATTGTATTAATTTCTCTATTAAATTTATTTAATGCTTAAATACAAATATCATGAAATTATAAAAATGAAATTATTAATTATGAAGGTTAAAGAAGTGAGATGTACAGATTATTTTAAAATATATTAAAATATTATTCAAAGCGTAGAAATATTAAGTACATTATTATTGTTCGATTCAACCCAAGAATAGTATGAAATGAGAAAGTATATTTTCTAAAAATCAATTCTTTTTTTCTGCCGGCAACTATGTTTTTGACGTAAAATTCTTATGTTAAAATGTGTCAAACTCAAACAAACCGATAATGTTGACATCATATTTGTGTGTTTGCATTATATTCAAATGATTTTTAAATTTAATGCTAAAACTGCGACCAAAAATTGTAAATTTTGTAAATCTCTAGATTTTTTAAAATTTTTAGGGTTATGAATTTTTTCAACATTAATATTTCATGGAGGCATGGACGTCAAAAATTCATAATATGTTTATAAATCAGCGTGAAAGGAAGAATTCAAGTCAACAGCAACGCGAGAGGAGAAATGCAAGTCGCAGAAATATGTTTTTTTTTTAATTCTGAAAATGTGCGCATTACAAGTCAATTTTTTACCAAATTTTTATATTATTCAGCTTTTTACTTTATTCCTTTAAATAATTAATATTTTTAAGATAAAAAGTACTATTCCAATACGAAAGCAACGGCAGGCTTCAAAATACGAAGGAAGGACAGTGTGGACAAACGTAGAAATGGCAGACGAATAGTATTAATATGTTTTAGACAAAGAGTGAATGCAGAAAGAAGAAAAATTCATATGAGGGGATTAAAATAAGCAAAATCGTTATTTTGCGTATGAGAAAAATACAGGGCGACATACATATTTGAATTGTAATCACCTGTCAAAAACTGTTAAATTTATGATTGATAAATGATTTTGAGAGAGCATATTTATATTTCTTTTAAAGCATTCTATTAAAAAAATATTTATTTTATTATCTTGAAGATATTTATCTTAATTAAATATAAAGCCGCCCGCTGGGCCTAACAACAAGCAATCAGTGAGAATCGATTTAATACGCCAATTGCCATGCACCGGCCACCATAGAAAAAGTGCCCTTGAGGTGAGTATTCGCGGAAACGGCGGTGTATAAATTATCCAAATATAAGTTATTATTATAGAAAACCAAAGAGAAAAGCAGAAAATAATTGGCGACAGTCCATTGCCGACATTCAGCCGCCAAGTAGACTCTATAGTTGCACGCAGTACCTAGCTGCAGGCCAATTGCAGGCACCAATGGCCGCGCGGCGGTCAATATCTAATGCCATCCGCAGAGCCTTCGGCCTAGCGGCCATCGCCGATTACTTAATTTCACGTTCACAAGATAAACGTCAAATAAATATTCCTTATATTTAGTTAATTTATTTTATTTCTTTTAATTTCTTGTTACATTTTTTCAAATATGACAAACACGATTTTTTTAGTATAATTAGTATAGGAGTGGGATATGAACGCTCTTAAATGTTGGTAAAAGAAGATTTTGCTATCGAAAAATACTTTAAATACATTAAATTTGAGAATTTTCTCAGTTTATCTTTGAATTAAATAAAATGTCGACACCTTTTTTTGTACACGGGTAGCCGCGAAGTAGAAAAACCAAATTAAAAAATAATTTTTCCCGTCTTATAAATCGATAATTGTGTAATATAAATCTTTGTTAACCTAAAAAAAGTATATTAAAGTTAATAATATATTATATTTTATACTTTTATACTCATATTTCTGAATACTAAAATGCAATAATTTTTATATTGCATACCTGCAATATTTATTATTAATAAAACATATTTCAAAATACTGGGAACCCTGAGTTTAATATATTTTTTAATATTATTAAAATTACAATCAATGCTTTATTATAATCAATAAATGAGCACATTAATTAGCATAATTTAAAATTAATACTCTTAATTTTTATTACGAGTATTAATAGTCAAAAAATGTAATTTTATTTAATTTATATAAATTAACTTTGTAAACAAAACTTAATTTATATTATCATTTTTACTTTATATGATCATTTTCCATATGTAACTTATTAATATTTTGATCTTTACTTCGATTTTTTTTTTATTCTGACGAAGGCTTGAACATGTTGAATTTTTTCAATAAATAAGTGGTGTTTACAAAGTTAATTTATATAAATTATAATTATGTCACCACAAATAAAATTTGCTATATTTGAAGAAGACGTAATTTTATTTTTTATGAAAAAAAAAATATTGTGAGGTTGCATTTTGAGAACAAACAATGGTTTCGAAATTAAACTTCAGAACCTCTGTTTTAAACAACAGATAGGTATCTGCGTGTGGTAGGGATGTAATACATGTTCCGTAATATCGGTATTAAAAGGGAATCAATCAAATGACAACACACGCGTATGATATGACACCAGAGAACTGTCAACACAAACTGAAACCGTTTTGATTTATTGCCAAACAGTAATTTTGTTTCAGTTTCAACACCTAGATACTTCTCTGCAATATGTATTCGTTTTTACATTAATCATTGCAAACTCTGTGACGATGAGCGAGTTTGCGTGTGATATTAAAAATTATATCTTGTACTAGTCAGTTGATGAGCCATGCTAATCAAGCCAATGGCTGCGTTAGGGGATGTTGTCAATTATTTGAAACGATGTTGACATGAAAATAATGATTATTGGATGAATATTATTCCCCAAAACTCATATAATTAAGATTTTGTATAGTTAATGCTGTGAGATTCATATTTATAGCGGATTATTAGTTACGCAGTGAATTTTGTATTTTGATATAGTTATACACAATTCTTTTTACCATCCATTTTCTCAAAAATTGTCAACTTTTCACTCTACGTTAAGTAGATTAATTATTATTCCATTATCTGTTGATAACTTTAAAATAAAAAAAAAAAATATTAAACATATCGCGTTAAATAATGGTTTTGATACAAAAATAATTGATATAATTTTAAATAAAAAGTAAAAGTATAAGAAAAAAAATAAAATCTTTTGTTTACCCTTCAATATTTGATTCTGAAAAACATTGGAAGAAAATTGTATTTCTAAATAATGAAATTTCTAACTCAATAGTTAAAAATATCTCAAATATCATTCAATCAGTTTTTAATACTAATATTAAATTTAAAAAAACATATTAAATAACAAGGATAAGGATAATTTTTTAAGAAATACGGGTGTTTATAAATTGATTAGTAATGATCGTGATTATTTTTACATGGGAAAAACGTGTAGAAATTTTGAAGTTAGAGTTAAGGAACACTTAAGGTGTTTAAATAGCAATAATTATTCTGAATTTGCTTTGGATCATTCTTTTGATATTAATAAGGGTTTACAAATTTTACATACAAATTACACAGAATCACAATTTAACATATCAGAAATTTTGGAAATAAGAAAAGGTGTAAATAGTAAATTGAATATTTTAAATAACTAGATCCTTTTTTCAAATAGTTATTTTTAAAATTTATTTTCATGTTAAGTAAGTATTTTATTATTATTCATTTTCCATATATAACTTTTTAATATTTTGATTGTCTATACTTCGATTCTTAAATTTTATTTTGTTAGTGTACAATTTTATCCTGATGAAGGGGCCATGGGCTCTGAAACAAGTTGATATTTTCAATAAAAAAGTGGTGAAAGTAAAGTTTATTTATTATAATTATATTATAATACCAATTGATCTTACCGATATATATTGAAAGCAATTTTTCAACTTTGTTCTTCTTCTCTTAGTAGAGCAATCATTATCGATATAATCACAGATCATATATATCGATGATATCACGCTCACAAAAACTCTTCGGAGCTATCTTTTCCAATCTACTGCATTCCTAACGCCTTCCTGAAGCAAACCATTTGTTCTTCTTCTTTAGACTTCATTAAATATATTCATCCTGTCAACAATCTTCCACGGGAACGGGTTCCTTAACTTTGAACATACCACCGGTGTTTCTATTACATTAGGATGTCTTGTGATATGCCTGAATATGCGCATTTATATTATGAAAGATCGACATTGATCAAAATTTATTTATGGAGCAGTACATGATATTCACAATATATGCATTCTTTGTACACGCACGCTATAAATGCTTTGTAGAGCAATAATTTACAAGATTTTAATCGATCTGATAAAATCAATTACAAATGCAGACTTTATCACTGTAATACAGCCAATGGATAGGATGAAGACATAAAATACTACGACTATTTGAAAGAATGCTTCGGATCGCAACTATTTTCTTTAGAGTGAAAAATCCACGAAAAGAAAAAATTAGAAGAATATAACATATTATAGACAATTTATTTTACCACGGGTGAACCTTTTTTTAATTTAAGAAAGATAATCAAATTACTTCTTCAATTAACGTTTTATAACTTTGTGGTGACATATTTAATAATTAAATAAAACACGACTTGGTACACACCATTAAATATTTCTTTTCTTTATTCAAGATGAATAAACACCTCTACACGTTTCGGGCACGAAGTTCCCTTGCTCAGGAGGTTTTCTTTTTTTTTTGTATAATATTTTAAACATATAATATATATTTTTAAATATTTTAAACAAAAAAATTAAGAAAACCTCCTGAGGAAGAGAACTGCGTTCCGAAACTTGTAGAGGGGTTTATTCACCTTGAATAAAGAAAATAAATATTTAGTCGTGTTTTATTTAATTATTATATTCAAATTAGTATGTGTAAGCACATTTTTTCATTGTATTGGTGTTTATACCGATTAAACTCAGCCAGGTAATACGCATAGGTTCAGATGTTTCTTAAAATTCACACTCACTTTGCAGGGCAACTTGCTCCAACTTCCACTTTCACGTAAATTGTATTTTAATAGAATATGATAATTACATAATAAAATAATTGTGTTGCAATTTGCAATGAAAAAATCTACCCTGTAACGACATTGGTAAGTATCAATGTTAATGTACTGATACGATGTTGCAATAGATTGTATCTTCGTCCCTACGAAATCTGTTCGAGGTGGATTTCGTTATTTACGCCGGTGTCTATTAGCAGTTTCCCTATCCTGGGGGAGTAAGAATGTAGTTCAGCGTTACCTTGTTTGGGTTTCTGGCTCCAGTTCACGATCCGCGTCACATTTTTGGTTGTGTTAAATCACATGGAAATTCACTACAACATCCTGAAAGGCGGTAATCACAACATATTACCTCGTACGACATGTAAATAATACGAATGAATCCATCTTCCTTCATAAGGGGAGAGTATCACACAATTTCTGAATTTCTGATATATGGTATATTATAATTCATGCCAAATAATATTATTAATTACAGGAAAAGGTCTGTAAAAATAAATTTTGAGGCAAATAATTGATGACATTTTGATATTAATTTGAGGGCGGACCAAATCAAAAAATGACGTTGAAAACTGACAAGTACACCCCTTTCCATTTAAGAAAGACATCGAATTAGGATGTGTAAGCCATGCGTACAACGCACATTATTTTATTGTGTTGGTGATTTGGTATAGTAACCAACACAATAAAAATGATGTGCATCGTATGCACGGCTTACATATGCAAATTTGATTGTATTTCTTAAATGGAAAGACCCTGAACGATGAAATCGTGGCAATGCAAAAATACCCACGGGAAATATACATTATATTCTAAATTTATACAGGATGTAAACAGAGCTAGTTCACAATAGTTTATTCTTAGGTAGATTCCTGCTTTGATTATGAAATGAACATGTTCAAGCAACCATGAACATATCGATAGTTGCATTCCTTTTCAATATTTGCAGAAACTCAAAAGATACATTTTTTACTTGTATTGAGGTAAATGGATTTTTCATACTGATATAAGTTACTGAAATGTTATTTAAACATTTTGCAAAAAATAAGTGAGAAATATTGAAAAATGCATACTTTGATATCGCGTATCTCCATAACAACTAATTATAGATATATGATGTTCATGGTTGCTTGAACACTCCACCTCTCAAGTATTGTGGACTAAATTGTGTTTATATATTTTTTTTAATTAAAGACGTCTTCAATAATGACATTATTCAGAAATTGGATTTAAATTGAATAAATTGGTTTTAAATTGAAAAAATTAAATACCTATCTGTTAATGGAGAACGCCCAACTCCTCAAATTGCTTATAAATTAGAAGACTTTTTCTATATTTACATAAATAATTTTCCACACCATCATAGAGTCTAATAAAAAAATGGTGTGCCGTATTTTTTAAATTAAATGTTAGATTTTTTATCATGTGTTTAGTTTAAAAATTATAATACTGGTGTGTTTATGCACTTTTGAAGTAAAACTTAAAACGTAAAAAAATATAAAATGGCTATTAATTCAATGAAAATGAAAAGACAAATTAACAACAATATTTATTTATTCAAAGATATGAATATGTTTAAAACTTCATTTAAATTTACAGTCTAAAAAAAAAAAGTATATCTCCAAATCACTAAGGTGCTTCAGTCGTAGAATGCCGGTTGGTCCTAGGTCGATTTAAAGCGGTGATATCATTTTAAAAATAATAAATTTTCGTGTGAAAATAATTTATGGCAGGACTTAAATAAAAAAAATTAAATCGCACAACGAATCAATCGAGAATATTTATAATACAAGAATCAAAACGTTGGTTTATATACGTCAATTACTTAAAGGTTTAAGTCTGTTTACCCAGCACAGAGGCTTAATGCGTTGAAATTCAAGGATTTCTGAGTTAATATCTAAGAGTAGTATGTTTACCTAATATTTACCTAATCGTATGTTTATCCAATATTTTGAAATAACCGGGTGTTTTGAAACATTACTACAGTATTTGTTTATCATATTTTGGAAATTTCACATATAAGTAACAAAGGATTATATTTAGATAAATGTAAATCAAGGATATTATAAAAAGTGTTGATAAAGGATTAAATATTATAAATAAAAAAATCCATTTTGCAAATAGTTACCTATTAAATTTTTCTCATTTTAGTTTTCAAACATATTCAACTCACATTATGTTTTTGTTTTAGTTCATTGTAATACTTACAATTTCAATTTTTATTTGAATTAAATAGTATTAAATTTGTTGATAATACGATAAATTGTTGTTTTATAGATTGAGTTTTTTTTTTAAAATTAATATAGTAGAAAGACTTTGAGCACTAGTCTAACATTTGATTGTATTTCATTTAAAAATGAAATAAAATCTATTAGTAATAAATATCGTAACTATCAAATATAATAATTTAATTTTCTGTACGTTCATCTGTCCATCTGTCTATCCTTTCATCCGTAACTTGATGTAGCGTCCGTAATTTCATTCGAATTCACGGCTAAAAAACAAAATTAAGCGGGGCTTGAACCCCGGGCCAGAAAATTGTTATCGCCGTACATAAACAGTATATAAAAAAAACCTAGCAAAGACGCGAACCATTAAACTGCCGGCAGGGAAAATATTAAAAAAACCCAAATAGTTTGATAAATTACGTTATGACTATTTCATGGGTGTCGGCTATTAATTAATAAATATTTATTACATAAAAGTAAAGTAATTTTTAGTAGGCTATAGCTAGTAATGGTTATTACTTTTTATAATAATATATTATTATAATATTGTTAACAATTATATTTTATCAGTGATAGCAGTCACATTTTGAATCCAGTAGGTGACACACTCACACCAAAAGTCAGTAAAAAGTAGCCATTTATCCCTACACTAACTTTTTTATAGTTAACCAAACATTTTCTATTTTTGTGACTAAGCAAAGAAAACTAGATAGTATTTTTTTTTGTGAAAATGCAAGAAATCAAATTTATTTTACATTAATTATTCAAAACTGCAGAACCCAATAGTTAGGTACACAAAGAAAATATAATAAATTATAATGGTTAACCCCTTTACATAAAAATGTTTTTAAATAAACTCACCGCAAGGGCACACACTTAGCATGAAACCCCTGCTCCTACACATAGAAAAATTACAAATGAGGTGGCTTGGACATGTGCTAAAAATGCCAGAAGAACGAATACCAAGAAGAATCCTCATGACAACCCCGGAAGGAAGACGGCTCGCCACGGTGGGTCGCCCCAGTTAAGCTGGGAGAGGCAACAGAAGAATGTGTTTGAAAACAGAATGGTCCAGACTGGTTGACTTGTGCAGAAGCAGCTTAAGACGAGGGAACATGGAAACACTTTGTCGAGTTTTTGTCCCGACCCTACTAGGACAAGAGAATGAAGATGATGATGAAAATCGTTCTAAAAATATTGATTCCTTTTTTTAATAGATTATTTTATTAAAACCAAATTAATTAATCAATTAGAAAGACATACAGAAAAATATAATCCACGAAAAAATATTTTGGCTACTAACGGGATTCGAAACCGGGTCACCCCCTTTCCGGGGCCGGTGCTCTGACCACTAAGCTATAGGAGCCTTGTATATTTACGTGAATATATCGACCTTATATGTAATTCTCATTTTTATTCATTGAATAATTTTTATTTTTGTCCATATTGTTACGTGGCGTGGCTCGCTCGAAAAATGAAATGGCACAACTCATAAAATAAATCTTTTATTATCGCTTATACATTATCTCTGACATTTTACAATCGCTCACAATGCAATACTCCTGCTATTTTTTATTCAAACACAAAAGAACAGCTCTCTTTTGTTTTTCTACTCGGGTAAGAACCCTTCCATTTCTTCGCTATTTATTAATCATGTTAGTTCTTATTTCAACCACTGGGCATACCGGCCTGCCGTTCTGCGCATGTGACACTTTTCTATGGAACTGTCAAATGTCAACGAACAGCTCGTTACACAGCCTCCCTCTCTCAATACTGTTCGTCCCGAACAGGATCATTGTTGTCCCCATGAGATCTCCAAATTCCCATGCTGCCACACTCCAATACACGAGCGCGTGTTCTCACATCTATCTCAATCGTCATTGATTCATTTTCTTTTCAGCTTATCGCGTGCCTCAATTCGCTTCTTCGTTGCACGGAACCTCTCTGCTTCCTCGAACATTTCTTTTTTTTTAAATCCTCAGCAAAAATGATTAGCACTCCAGATCGATACTTGGAAGTTCCATCCACCTGGGTCAAAGACGAGCACGCTACGCTTGCCCTTTGAATTTGTGTTGAACTCGTAAGCCCGCGCCGCCACAGTGAGCTCATTAATGATCTGCAGCACGTTGAGCTTGACTGTCCTGACTACATTCCTGATAGCTTGTCGCTGAGAGTCACTGAAGTAATCTGTCATAGCCAGAACTGCTTCCTTCACACTCTGGTCCACGTATGCTTCGGTCGTCTGTTCGATCTCGTCCAACACCATAGGACTAATTTCATTGGGAGAGATTTTCTTGTTTTCCCCTTTGTACCCTACTTGCACCATGGGCTTGTCCTCCACGGTGACTACGCAGAAGGGCAAAGGCTCCATGTCCTCCTGTATCTTGAGATCGGTGAACTCGCGCTGCTCGGCGTCGAACACAGTATTGCTGAGGTCCATCGCAAACTGGTCCTCGGCCACATTTTCCATCGTCACCTGGTCCTCAGCCGCATTTTCCGTCGTCACCTGGTCCTCGGCCGCATTTTCCACCGCCACCTGGTCCTCGGCTGCATTTCACTATCGACTATTATTATTTTATTTGAAGAATTTTTATGCACACACCCCTAATTTTCGACATGGTGTATATTCGCACTTGTAAAATGTATATCAAAATATCGGCGAATACCAATTTTTTCCTGGGACTCATTATTTTAATTTTAAAATAAATCACATATTTCCATAATTAAAATACGTAGTTTTTTTAATTAAGGTTTATTGTACATACTTACGGAATTATTGTATGAAATTATAATTTCAAATTTTAAGATTAATTTCAAGGAGATCAATGTGAAGTTTGATCTTAATAACAATTTGAATAATCTATAACGCTTTTAGTGTAAGATTCGTTGATTTATTGTGAAATTGTAACTTTACAGGGCGACTAGGGAACCGTCGATTTCACTTTATCTTTTGTCGTGATTAATTTGTGGAATTGTTCAATGGAATAGTTCAAAGGTGGACTATTGATTCCGATACAAAATTAATTCTAGTACTGTTCCATGTTCTCCGGATGAATGCCATTACCGGTCGATGTCTGATTGGAGTCGTAAGCCAACTTTGATCTATTCGAAGGTTTTCAGCTTTCGACAACGTCCTTTTGATTGAAGATTAACAAACAGGTCGACCTTATTGGAAACTAATCATTTATGGTTAGGATAAGCAATAAATTAGACGAAATTATTATATAAGATGGCAAATATCTGTGTGATATGGTATCAATATTTTACAGGAAAAGTAGCGTACATAAATATTTCAAAGATCTTTTTATATTTCTTTCGCACTTCATACTTTATTTGAATTGAAGCAAATGCATGGAAATGCTTAACATGAAAAAAATTGAAACATTTGAAAAGTATTTGCTCCATACATATACTAATCGCTTACAATAATATCTATAAAATTACTTACTTAAATATATTTTTTATTATTATTACATATAAAAATAACAAATATAACGGAGAAAAATACAAATACAAAGAATATATTATTATGACATTTTTAAGACCCTACCAAGCCACTTTTTGTGGCTTGTTGGTAGTGATCGGTTTGCTCATCTAGAAATATAACAGTTTGAAAATTTGTTGATATTAATAATTAATATTTACAATCGGTACAACTCATCTTTAAGCATAATTTTATATAGATATCTAAGTAAACACGTTAGATATCTATATATGTGTGATGTGTTTAATGTATATGTGTGTGTGTGTGTGTGTGTTTGTGTGTTTGTGTGTGTATGTATTTGTGTGGGCATTTGTATTTACGTGTGTGTTGTGCGTTGGTTTTAAGACTACGATCATTATTTTATGTTTTTACAAGAATATATTTTTTTGTCTGCCAATAAGTCTATCCAAGGGGATTCTCGTATTGAAAGAATAAGTTTATGATTCTACTGGTTCAGCTCACTGCTATTTGGATAAATGTATATTTCTTTTATTTGTTTAAATACTTTATCAATATTGTGACAATAATTGAAAAAATGAAATAAATATCTAACACAACAGTGTTAAAAATTTATTTTATAACAAGACAAAAAATAAAAAAGTAACACAGAAAATATTTAAAAAAAATTAAACTGAAATTAAATTGACAGATTTAAAAATTAAACGTTTATAATATATTATGTTTCAACATTAACCGAATTAAGTTGGACTGAAGATTTATTTGTTGAATATATAATTTATTTGCTTTTAATGTGTAACTTATGTATTTTGTGAAATGGATCTAATAATATGGACATTTTTTAAAATTTGATGACATTTTATATAAAAGTATGAAAGATGCTAGGAGAAAAGTATCCTCGATGCTTGATATTGCATATATTAACAACATTAAATGAATTTACTCATATTTAGATAATTTCAACATACAAAAAATATAATTCATAAATATAAGAATTTAAAAAAAATTCAAAATTGATTTATTAGAGTGCGATAAATTTGGGACTTTACTTTAATTATAACTTTGATTCATGACTGTCATATCTGTATTGGAACAACTTATTATTGGAGAGTCACCTGAAGGGAAAAGGGAAGAACCCTGGATAATGATAATGTGCCCAATTAGAAAGTTAATAAAGTTAAGCGTGAAAGATTAATCATTTTTAATGTCCTGTCTCTAGTCTCTAGGAAGTGATTGATCAAATGACTTTACGACTATAGGGCTTACAAATTCTAATGACTCCATTACTTTAGCACAAGACTCCAATGAGAAAATGTTAATTTTTACCATCATAAAAGTAATTGATGTTACTCCCAAGTCATTAATAATTCATCCCATGACGATGTTTTTTCTGCGCGTAGGTTCTTACATAAGAAATATACAGCGAAAGAAAGTAATTTAAGTTTTTAAGTGACGCAAACTTGATAACAGATGTGATGCCATAAGCCGCTAAGCGATAACGTTTAATTAATTTAAACAACTTCTATGAGAATGGATTCTTAGATTAACGATTCTCTTTTATTTCCTAATCCATTGTATCTGAGCCATATTAATCATTTAAATATTTATTTTTTAAATATGATATTTTCGTTATATCATAAAAAAATCTAAATGTTTTAAAATACGTATATTTTTCTTCTCTGTTTTTATTCCCAATTTTTTGTCAATTGTATTATTCCAATTATTCAACTTTTTTTATTTTTCATTAATTTTTAAGGTTGTACCTATGAATATAACGAGTTGCAAAATAGAGTTTTACTTTTGGACTAAAAACGTAAAAAACTTACTTCCTACCATCTCGCCGTGGGAGTAGGAAAAGATAATAAAGCACTAGACTCTTCTGCGCTGACACACAACTCTCGCCTCATCCATACTCCTGCATCTTCGCATACAAGCTCGACGATTATTGAGGCTTCTAACAGGACCATCTTCCAGTATCTCATTAATCTGGTAATGCCACGTCTTTCGCGGTCGCCCTCTCTTTCCGGCGCCGCCAACACTCATATATATATTTTACCATTCTTTACTCATTCAATCTCTCAACATGTCCAAACAATTGAAGCGACCCTTTTTTATTTTTATTAATTATGACTAAGTTCAGCTTCCTAATATTTCTATTCATAATATTTTAATACTTCTATGGGTGATTTGGATGGACTTATTTATTTATTTTTATTATTTAGTTCCACACAATGTTGTGTGGACTAAAACATGATTTTGCATTCCATCTACTCATTTAAAAGTTTTTACGATAAAATTCTTGCACTCCTGATTAAACCTCCTTTTATTCACCTATTTTGAATTCGCTTACGTACGTATATATTTATTTTCTACACATATGGTAAATAAACTAACAATATCAGGTCCCGTCATATCAATCTTGCCTCACTTCACATTTACTTTCACTTTCGTACATCTTCTCATATAAGCTCGTTGATTTTTGAAGTTTCATCTTTCTCAATAATTACTTGACACTTCAAGTTGTTTTGGAGATGACGTTGTGTTTCGTTTGCCCCCAAATATCCCCATATATTTTTAACGATCAATCTTTTTCTATATAAATCCTGTATAAAAACTCTTCGGAAACCGCATACCAGTTTCAAAGCTTCTCTAGAGATAAAAGTTTTGACGTGTAGAGGCTCCTTCATAAAAAGTTCTTGTAGCAGATTTCTTTTATAAACTAAACTTAAAATGAACATTTTCTAAATAAATTACACGTGCGAGTTGAAATAAATTTTGGCTCCGCAGATTTAGATGAATGCCCGGGTTCCAAGAAAATATATTAATCAAATATTTTTTCACGTGCTTTATTATAATTCTGATTGAAAGTTGAAAAAAATACTTTAATCAAATCAGGATCGAGTTCGTGTCTGCCAAAGACGACTGTAGCCTCGGAATATAAATGAAGTTCTGTAAAATACAGCTAAGCCTCAATTTATTGTGGAATTGTGTAAAGCAATTTATCAATTTAAACAATGTTAGTGTAAAGCGCCCTTGAGGTGATTTTTTTTACGAAAATGGCGCTATAGAAATTATCCATTTTTATTATTATTATTATCAGTGCGGAAAAACAGTGAGTGCGTTGAGATAGATACGTTTATAATTTTAATAATCATTATAATAACAATATTAAAAATATAATAAAAGGTATTAATAAATATGATGACTTTCATAAAATTGATAAATTTGTTTATCTTTAGAAATTTTGAATGTACACTTGTTTAGTCTCGTTCATAAAATTCGTAAATAAAGATGATGGAAGTCTACCGTTTAAAAACCTGAATGTATGGCGCTTGATCCTCCCTGCCTGTCTCTTGAGGGATGTGGCATGATGTGATATCATTTTTATTATCATATCATATGATGTCATTTTTATTCTATAAGGACTTTTATTCTGTTTGCTTAGTTCAGTTTTGCCGTTACTTAAAAAAAATGCCTTCATAAAATCACGCATGTTACTACGTCGGCCTAGATATTCATAACTGTAAAACCCATAAATGAATAATATATAAGGCGTGTCATAGCCAGTAGCAAAAACTTTATAGGTAGATTCCTACTCTGATAATAAGTCGAAAAATTTTATTCAACCTTGACCTATCAATAGTTATGCGGATATGCAATATCAAAGTTTTGCATTTTTTAAAAATATTTTGACTTATTTTTATAAAGAGTTGAACTATTATTACAGTAACTTATACCGATTAAAAAAATCATTCGCTTTTATACAAGTCGAATTAAATGATAAAAACCTTGTAAAAACTGAATATACAATTTTTATACAGTGTTATCATTTTATTTGAATTGTTTTGAAGCAAATAAATTTTTATTAATTATAAGTTCGATATACACAATCGATATAAATTGATGTAAAGATATTTCAACATTTTGTAAAAAATAAGTCAGAAATATTGCAAAAAAATGAAAACTTTGATAATACATAACTATTGATTAAATAATACAAGACTTGGTATACACTACTAAATTAAATACTATTAATAAATTTCGTGTATTATTTAATTATTAAATATGTCACCACAAAGTTATAAATCGTTCATTGAAGACATAACTATTGATATTAGGTCATGGTTGATTGAATATTTTATAATATTCACTATCATTTATTATAATATATTAACTTTACATATATACAATATATATATAAAAAGTTTTTGCTACAGCCTATGAGACATCATGCATATCGCGAACCTAAATACGAAATTCATAAAAATATATTAATTTTAACTGATTTACGAGCAGGTCCGTTAAAGTTATTATTATAAACCTTTAATATCCATAAATTGGACCGCGATCGAGATGACCCTGAGATAAGAGGCTCTCGTGCGCGGTGTCTCTGCTTTTCTGAGGGTGGGAAAGTGAATTTTAACGACCCATAAAGCAGTCGAACGGCTCCCAACCTTTCTCTCCAGCTAAATGGTTCCTAAACGGTGGGCATGCACCGTTAATCACGCGGAGCTCCCCTGCACAAATAAAGCATTGCTTAGAATAGTTTTAAACTTTTATTTCCTGCACTTGTTCCCGAACCGGGAGATTTACAGGAGGGCGGGGATTCCGTGAAAAACTGCTCCTGCAGGAGAACGTGGACACGGGTCGTGCAGGCCAGCTGCGCGAAACCACGATATTCTTTTTCCTTACAGAAGCCGTCATACATAATACTTTTGTCCAAACATAACCCAACGTGTATTTTTTTTACGTTAGGATAGGTTTGGTTAGGCTAACGCGAAACCATGGTAATCTTTTTCATTACATACTATATCATACATAATACTTTTGTCCAAACCAGACTTAACTTTTACGTAAGGTTAGGTTTGGTTAGGTTAATGCAAAATTCCGGTATTATTTTTCTTTATGGAATCCATCATACATAATACTTTTGTCCAAACTTAACGCAAAACCAAACCTTACAGAATCCATCATACATAATACTTTTGTCCAAACATAACCCAACGTGTAATTTTTTACGTTAGGTTAGTTTTGGCTAGGTTAATGCGAAACCATGATATTATTTTTCCTTATAGAATCCATCATACATAATACTTTTGTCCAAACCTAACCTAACCTGTAATTTTTAACGTTAGGTTAAGTTTAGTTAGGTTAATGCAAAACCATGGTATTATTTTTCCTTACATAATATATTATACATTATACTTTTTTCCAAACATAACATAACGTGTAATTTTTTACATTAGGTTGGGTTGGGTTAGGTTAATGCAAAATCCCGGTATTCTTTTTCCTTGCATAATCCATCATACATGATACTTTTATCCCAACATAACCCAACGTGTTTTTTTTTACGTTAGGTTTGGTTAGGCTAACGCGAAACCATGGTATTCTTTTTCCTTACATAATATATCATACATAATACTTTTGTCCAAACCAAACCTAACGTGTAATTTTTAACGTAAGGTTAGTTTTGGTTAGGTTTGCAAAATTCAGATATTATTTTCCCTTACGTAATCCATCATATATAATACTTTTATCCAAATCTAATCTAATGTGTAATTTTTTAAGTTAGGTTGGGTTTGGTTAGGTTAACGCAAAACCAAGGTATTCTTCTTCCTTACAGAATACATCGTACATTATACTTTTCTCCAAACCTAACCTAACGTGTATTTTGTTACGTTAGGTTATGTTTAGTTAGATTCACGTGAAACCACGGTATTCTTTTTCCTTACATGATCCATCATGCATAATACTTTGGTCCATACCTAACCTAACGTGTATTTTTTTACGTTAGGTTTGGTTTGGTTAGGTTAAAGCGAAACTACGATATTCTTTTTCCTTACATAATCCATCATACATAATACTTTTGTCCATACCTAACCCAACGTCAAGGTTAGATAAGGTTTGGTTAGATTAACGCGAGACCACGGTATTATTTTTGTCCTTACATAATTCATAATATATTATACTTTTTTCCAAATCTAACCTAACGTGCAACTTTTTGATAAACTTATCTCCTGCTTTATGTCAAACGCTGAAGTTAATAAAAATGAAAAAAAAATTGCGGTGTTCTGGGACTCAACCTTTGTTTAAGTTATTTTTATTTACTTATTTACTTATTTTAGATACTATTTTATTTACTTAAAAGTTATTTTTATAATACCTACAATATCACATAAAATAAAGAATAGTATTAAAATAAATTGTATCAATAATTTTTCAAAAGTAAGAAAAAATCACTTCAAAGGTAACTAATCTCATCGCCGGATAGAGAACATTATATTTTGTATACTAATCGACTCCACTACGCTATAAATAATAACACCAAAAATAAATTTCTAAATGTAGGTAATTATACAAAAAAAACGCGAAAATTATCAAAATCGAGAGGATAAAGAAGACAAACTCCTAGCCGCTCTATATATATAAATAATATATAATATTTATAAATTAATTTACGAATATAATATTAATATATATTTATATTCGTAAACTCATAAAAAACAACGATCCTCTCATTAATAATCAAATAAATTTCCCATATATTACTGCTTGATTTAAATTTATCAGGTAAAATCCATGATTTCTCAAGATCATCCGGTCTCACTCTCTCCTTTGCTCAAATTCTTAATCCTTTTTGATAAGAAACTTATTGTATGTTGTTAGCCTTTGGATAGAGTAACAAATGTGAAGAGTATTTTGTGAGAGTGTTGATGTGTAAATAATACTATGGTTGTGGTGTGTAGTGACATTTACATGCTAGTGTAGTGGTTGTCCTGACGAAGAGACGGGTTACGTCTCGAAACCGGTAGAAAAAATAGTCATTTTTAGTGGTTAAGTACTAACATAAATGATATTTTATTAAAAACTAAACTTTTATTAATTAATTAGAAAGATATACAGAAAAATCAAATCAATGGAAAAATATGTTGGCTGCTACTGGGGCGAAAAAACAAATAGTCAAAAATAAACTATATATGCTAGGGCTTAGCGAAGACGCGAACCATTTCATGTTCCGTGATTATCATGGATGTAAGGCTAGTTATTAAATAATTTTCATTGAAATACATGGCATACTTCTCACTTCTTAATAATATCAAAATCCTATTTGCCATGCAATGTGGTGCTGTAATAGAATACCTCACGCCAACTCCTACACACGACATGTTCAATAAATAAAACAAAACAAATCTCGCTTTTTGTTTCGACAATTTCGAAAATGTCTGCCGCTAGTGAGCTACATTTCGGCTTCCCGTATGCTATATCCAAGAGTTATATAGCATATAGGTAGCCGAACATACCAAACAACCAACCAGAGGCATAAAATAACAATGTAAAAATCAGTTTACATTTTGTGTTGCTAATTAAAAGCGAACAAAAATAAATTCAAAGGGTTAAAAAGACGTAAAAATATATTTTATCTTTTTAATTGATTAAAATTTTTATTCCATTTTTAAAGCAATCCAATTTTTATAATGCAATAGTCACGAATACCTTCGCGTATCTACCGCTAGAAGACGCCAGAAATTAATTAATTTCATTTTAATTTTTGGAAACATTTGATACAACACACATATATTAAAGGAAACACATTCTTATTGTGAAGATGCAATTTCAGAACAAAGTTCTGTGAACAGAAAAAAATCAAATTAACGAAAAAATATTTTAAATCCCGGAAGCATTTAAAATATTTTTTCGTTAATTTGATTTTTTTTAAATGAAATTAATTAATTTCTGGCATCCTCTAGCGGTAGATACGCGAAGGTATTCGTGACTATTGCATTATAAAAAGTGGATTGCTTTAAAAATGGAATAAAAATGTTAATCAATTAATTTATTCGTTATCAATTAATTAATACAATTATTATCTATTTATTATTATTACATATTAATTTATACTAATTATTATACAATTATACAGTTAATAAAACCGTTATTATTAATACAATTAATCAATTTATAATCAATTAAAAAGTATAAGGTTGAAAATTTTTCTTTAAGTTACCATATTTTATCTTTTTTGTTACAATTTTTGTTGATATTACAATTTTTGTTACAATTATAATTCAATATTTAAGTCATTCAATTTACGTCCATGCTTAACCAACGTTAGAGTGAATTTTACGTCATCTGCGAAACAGGATCATGTCAGAATCCACGTGACGGTGCCGTAATCTGTTCTCATGACAATGTAAGCTAATCGCTCCAAATCTGAGAACGTGATTGCTTCAAACAAGAATTTTATTATAGTGATTGTAAACTATTTACATATTACATTCGAATAGAGATAATATGAGCTTTTTTTAGTTTTTGTTATTATTATCATTTTTGTATTTTTTTCCCTTCAACAAGCTAAAAAGCTCAATCCAAGATTTTAATAATCGTTACAAAGCAAATCCATATAACTCACTTTCTAGCTTATTATAAGTTCATAAAATCAACAAATAATCCATTGAAAAAAAAATACGTATTTTAAATTATATGGTCCCACGGTGGCATATTCCCTTATTAATATCGCATTTTTTAATAATAATAAAAAATAAACTTTGCTTTCAACACTTTATATAACGAAAATATCAACATGTTTCAGAGTCAATTCACCCTTCATCAGGATACAAAGTATACTAACAAAAATATTATATGGAAAATAAATTAATAACTATGTATATTCAAGAACACATTCATATTTTGTGAAGTTGTAATTTTTCAAAACAAAGTTCTGTGAAATATTTAATAACCAAATTAATTAATCAATTAGAAAGACATACAGAAAAATCTAATTCACGAAAAAATATTAGGTTACTACTGGGATTCGAACCCAGGTCACCTCCTTTCCGGAAAAAAGAAATAAAAAAAAATAAAAAAAATAACTACATATAAGGTCGATATATTCACGGAAACATAGAGGGTTGCTATAGCTTAGTTGTCAGAGCACCGGCCCCGGAAAGGAGGTGACCTGGGTTCGAATCCCAGTAGTAACCTTATATTTTTTCGTGAATTAGATTTTTCTGTATGTCTTTCTAATTGATTAGTTAATTTGGTTATTAATAACTATGTAATTACATGAAAACAAATTTATAAGATAGCTTTTGTAAAAACAACCTGGTTATTTAATATTCAAATTACTTTTTAAACATCATTCTCTTATTTCCTAAATTTCTCAAATAAATATAAAATATTTATCAAATATTTTTTCAATATTATTTTTAAAATAATATTTGCCAGTAGAGTTTATCTAATTAATAAAACTCATAAATAATTAAACTTCGTCTGCATTATTTTAACTGAAGCCTTGGAAATGGTAGAATTTACCAACTCGACAATGTATTGTGTCTTTTGTATGCTACAGCTTCTGACTACCAAAAAACCTTTCTAGGCCTCGGGACAGATGGAGTATGCAAAAACGATTGAAATGAGAATGTTTTTGGCGCCATTAGGCCGAGGTCGCATCTTTCTTTTGTGCGCTCTGGAACTAATAAATCCCCACCAGGAAATATACGTCACAGAGGTCTAAGGTTACAACGGACTGCGATGTTACGGCCCAGTTAAAACCAAAAACACATATATAACAATGGGACTCGAATAATTTACATATCACCACAGAGACAAGGATTTTTAATCAAATGGATTGTAGTACTAAAACTGGTTTATCAGAAATTGGGAATTTCTTACTACTGTATATTCTAGTATACCTCGATTGGCCGAGATAAATTATTTTTTTAATTTAAGTCACTGCAGAGAAGCGATGTACACCTATAAAATAAATATTTTATGAAATAAAATATTACTTCAATAGGTACTATTTTTTTTATTCTAGCATCTTGAAATGTGTCTTTCCTTTTGAGGGAATTATCATATGGTAATTTATTTTGATTATTTGTATTTATATCAATATTAATCTATAAAAAAAACGACAGCTATATTATCTTTGTACATTAAATGGAAAGAGACAACATTATTCTAAGAAAATCTGAGAATTTATATACATTAAAGAGTTAAGGTTGTTATTACGGTCGTTAGACATATTTAACTGTAACTAGTTGCGGATATTTTCTTCACGCCTCCAAGTTATTTTAAGTAAAAAGTCACACGCATGTTTTTTGCTTATGTAGAATCAACAATGTCGTAAACGACTTAAGAAATTCATCTTCAACAAAACAGTTAAATAAAATATTATTATTTGTTTCTCAACGCATCCTATGTCTATAGAATAATAAGGTTATTTTTAATGCCGTGAAAATGAAGTGTGAAACGACTCTTCACATTATATAAAAGAAAACGGGGAATATTTTACTAAATATTGAAAAAATTATAAGCTGCGAAAATAAGGGTATGCAATTAACTAATGAACAATCTTACCATCACGCTGTTTTTCTTAGGAGTAAGCAAAGACCTTTATGAATATCTGTAAAAAAGGCACGAAGACATCGTAGAAATGCTGAAAGTGAGCTAAGAAACAGATTGCTAGGAAATAAAAAAATAAAACAATAGCGAACAAAGCAATAGCTCAGAGAAACTTTCAACCCATCGAGGTACTAAGGAAAGTGGGGTGGACTTTGAGGGTATTGGATATTATTGACTTCAAAATTCTGGTTGCCAGCCTCAGTTATTCACAAAAATGGGTATTGCATCTTCATTGTTTCACAGAAAGACACACCAGTATGACAGAGGGTTATTTATAATGGAATTATGACAGAAAAGACGTGGAAAAGATTGAAATAAAATTCGGAAGGTCTAAAACGCTAGTCTTTTAGCTAAGTCTTCACCTATGTCTCTAAAACTGAAAAAAGGTGAAAATATGAATACAGTAATTTCGACGAATTAGATACGTGGTTCAGACAAATTTCACGGATGGGTTTAAGTACTAAACCAATAGAAATTCAGCTAACAGCTTTACACTAAAGCATGGTGTTCGATATTCGTGACGCCACGTTGGCACAGAAATCGATTCTACAGAATATTGTTTCCTTTTCTTATGTGGCATCACTGATTGGTCTCGATCGAAGATTTAATCCTACCCTCCCAAGTACCAGTGTACCTTTACCTTTAGTTTCGACTAGTATCGCTATTCTCGTTATAAAAGCGGCAGGACACACTTTCTTGCCTCCTGCCCTGTAAATTTTCGTCTTGTGTTGAACAGAGCATTTGTAAACATATTTCTCGTCTCGTCACCGCCGAACAACGGATAAACCGAGTGAAACAGTTTTTTCTGGTGAGGTGACATCTGGAAGGAAGCCGAGAGACAAAGGTGAGTCGAAACGTCCCTGCCTTCTCGACCCAATACAGTCCATTATTTCCTTTAATCCTTCCTATTTCCTTATCCCTGTTCACGACCATAATCCCGCCACCCCCCACGTACGCGGCGAATCGCATCGCGTATACATGGCATACGGCGTACGACGGTCCTCGTGAAGAAGCTCACTCGGGAGACTCGACCACTCAGTAGCTGACTACGGAAGGCAGCGCACGTGTGTCGCGTCACTACTGGAAGGGTAAATTACGTATGTGACTGTGGGCGCGCAGCAACTACGATGGCAGCTTTGCGGCCAATCCGTAATAAAAGGTCTAGCAACAAAAATTTATTTATGCTATTATCATATGCCGCCCTATACCTCCGCGGGTTTAGGAAGTTCTCCTGATGACGTTGAATACGACTTCAACGAAACGTCGAGAATTTTCTCTCGAAAAAAGTTCCTAACAAGAATATTTAAAATATTTTGTTCACTTGAAAGACAAATACAATGATCATTTAGTGGTAGGTATAAATAAATATAAAATCTTTATTATCTATCTATTGAAAAATATTGTGTTACCACCGGAATACGAAACGGAAACTTTTCTTACAGAGTTATAATTTTCGGCAAAGAAACCATTTAAGATTTTTAAGTATTTGAGGCATAAATGCAGTTTTATGCAAATGACAATTTTTTAAAAAGCTATAAACTTTATAGTCATCATCATCATCATTCTCGGCACAAAAACCCTTGGTGGGTCTTGGCCTCCTCAATAATTTTCCTCCACTCATTTCGGTCTAGTGCCAGCTCTCTCCAGTTTCGAAGCTCTAAGGCAGAGATATCTATGAGGACGTTGTCACTCCGTCTTAATTTTGGTCCAACTTTAGTATTATAGTACAGCCCAAATTATAGTAGTATGAAATAAATCCCAAAAGCTTTTGAGTAATATACGTACATTTAACACTCTAAATTAATATATTAAACAATCATTGCAGAGAAGTTTTAAAGCGCTCGCAACTCATCAAAATAAAATTACAAATTTGACTAATAACTTATACCGGGAATTTGTAACATTAAACCATCTTCTTTCTAACCTACTCTCGGTATTGTAATCACAACACGAGGATTCGCACTCTCACACGATCCAACTTTATTTTCAGATTGTTCGTGTAAAAAAGGATTAGGGATTAACTCTGACAATGTTATTTTATTTATACAAAATACAAAACACCGCATTGTACGAACAAAACATAACATACTAATTGTTGTTTCAAAAAAATAAACAACAACATTTAATTAAATTTACTTGGATGACATTAATATGAATAAATGCACGAATAGAATCCCTCGTAATGTCACTATGAAACAAAACTATCGAAACCTCTAGGACTTTCCACTACATTCTTGAACGCACTAATACCTGATCTAATCTAGAATAAGCTACAACGTGAAACGAGAAACGTCTGGAATGATTGGATAACGGTGGAAATAAACTACAAACCTCTGAAATGTTCGGAAATACAGTTAGCTATAAAAGCGAAGCCATGTCGCAGCCATAATTTAGTTTTATGTTGAAGTTTCTATCAGTGCGAGATTAACGACAAGCCGTGGTCTTACCAATGCGTGTGATACCAGTGACGCAGACAATATTTTTCGAAAGTGTTACCCAGCGATAAAAAATAATTTATAGACGTGTGATAAATTATGAAACAGTGTGATTTGAATAATGCTGTACTAATTTGATTCGTGTTATATGACTTTGCTCATTTAATAATTTATTAATCATTCATTTATAAATCGCTTATTAATTTCCAGGGTTTTCATTTATCTCCCAAGGCCAAAGACAATATTTTGACCCTTGACAATATTTTATTTTTAAATGATTTCGGTATTGCTAAAAGATGTAGTAGACATATAACAGCACTGTAGCTAAATAACTTAACACAGTCAGTAATGTAACGTTCTCTATATTGCCTGGTATGTTAATAAGGTTCAAAATCGATACTACGCTTAACATCGGCTTTGTTATGTAAATGGCTAGATATAAATTATTAGGCTTTTCGCGTTCCAGAATTATTTTTTGTTTCCTTTTCTTCTTAGCAGCATCCGATAAGATTAATTAAATTGCGTCTCGCTCGTCGGATCACAGCCCGGGATTAAAATATATTTTTTATTTTATTTCTTTAAATAAATAAAAATTACGTTGAAAGAATCTGAGCGCGCAGCAAAAAGCGAAATTACAAATTTTTGCGTGCTCTAAAATAAAAAAGTGAATAAAAGTCTTAATGTTTATTATCATGGAAAACTCGAGCGACAATAAAGAGTTCGTGAATACTAATATAAATATAGAAAAAATATATGTCTTCTCGTCGAAATATAAATTTCATATTGAAATACCATGTAATAGTATATAGTACATGAATCGGTTAACTGATCATGTTCCAAAATGGCCAACTGACCTTAGAGTGATGAGTTTTACTGTGTGATGAATCACCTGTTTCTATAGATTTTTTTTTTTATTATATTATTTTTATTTTGAACTCTAAGATGATTTAAATGCTACGCGGGGAAAAATTGAGCTAAACTGGCCGTAGTATTGGAGCTACAAAAATTTGGGAATGATGAAACGCTAGTATTGGGAGGGAGTTAGTAGCGATTGATCGGATATAGGTTACGAGCAGTTAATATTCAATTCTTATAAAACATATTAATCTTGTGGTAAAGCCGCGTTTGGTACAAATGGTTGACGATCGGCGCGGTCCGAGCGGTCCACATGTGCTTCCCAAAAAAAATACTGAACACGGCTTTCGTAGATTTGGGTCGCGATTATTGCGTTTAGGGCCGTTAAAAAACCGATTAACGTCTACTCTAAGGTGACGATGATATTGACAGTTCCACGAGGTTTCTGAATTATAGACTTTTTTGCTGTGGTTTTGAAACCGCTTAAACGTCATTAATCGCCTTCTTAAGTGGATTGCCGCGCGAGAGAGATAGCAGAATATGAGCAAAGGCAAGGAAGGCAGGTTCTAATCGGGGGATCGCGCGAGGAAAACGCCCATAAATAATTTATAAGAATTGGCCGTGGAGCACGGATTAAACGTATACGTTGTACCAGAGGGGTGACCTTAACTGAGCGGATAATGATTTATTTTCGTTTCGCGGGAGTCGGATAACGTAGGCAGATAGGAAATTTAACTATAATTCCATTATATTTATCTGTAGACTGACGCTCTATCGAGGAGCGAATAATGATTCATTTCGTTTCGCGGGAGTCGAATAACGTAGGCGGGTAGAAAAGTTAACTATAATTCTATTATATTTATCTGTAGACTAACGCTCTTCAGGCTTT
Source organism: Agrypnia vestita (assembly GCA_016648135.1). Lineage (NCBI taxonomy): Eukaryota > Metazoa > Arthropoda > Insecta > Trichoptera > Phryganeidae > Agrypnia > Agrypnia vestita. The sequence continues at coordinate 6,642 of JADDOH010001107.1, read as the reverse complement.
TACAACAGATAGGTAATTGTGCAATGACGGTATATACGGTTAGGAAAGAGATAACGATAACGTGTAAGCATATTAATGGCACGACAAGAAAATAATATACTCGAATATAGATACAATATATTAACTATGTAATCACTACAAACCTGTCCGACGTTAGCGTAGTTTCAACAGGACGGGTAACGTGTATACGATTGGCTATTCTAGCTCAGATTTCGCCGGGTTTGCTAGTAATAACCACAAAACATAATTGGAACAAGTGTATTCAATTCAATTCAATTCAATTCAATTTATTTCATGATAATATGTACATGACAAACAAAATGTTTAAGGCATACATATTAGAAGTATATATCAAAAATGAAAATATTTAATAAATTAAAAATAACATAAATCTGGTCAAAGGTGTAGGAGAGTCCCGCTTCGGAAAACCCCCTCAGACACATGGAATATATCAATACCCAGAGCGATTTTGTTCAGCATGGCTGTGGCTCTTCCAACAGGCATAACCATCGGCAGGTTGGTCCTGTATATTGGAATGTGAAACGATCTATGCTGACGATGTCTAGTGTAATTGTCAGGAGCATACAAACCAATGCTCTGCATAGTTTGGGGATCATCAATCATACCGCGCAACAATCTAGATAAGAATATTGTAAATAAAATAATATGAATTTGCGGCTCATATACACATGAAATAAAAGGATAAAGCGTATGGGGATCTTATAGATGGATGGATAAATGAAACAAATATATATAGGAGTAAATGCAAGTAAAAAGCAAGCATATAAGTACCAAAAACATAGGAGAACATAGTGTGATAGAAATTCGAAGACGGGAGGAACAATAATGTGAAGTGGAACGGATATAGCAAGAGCATGTAACAATGATAAACGTACAAATACAGACAACTACTTGAGACCGATTCGACAGATACTAGCAATCTTTCAACACACCTCTAAGAACATGGTGAGCGGTATATAGTTATCAGCGGAGGCGTCCAGTGCCTTGGCAATGAATGAGCACTGAATTAATCCGACGCCTTGCCTGCGGCACTGGAGGTTTATTTACTTATTTGTTTTATTTGTTTTCATTTATTGGGTTTCTTACAGCCATATAATTAATCAATCTTTGAAGAAAAGACAATAATTGATGCACAGAGTTTTGGGCCAATTACGCGAAAACACATACATACAATCGATAAAAGAATAATAAAAACATGTCCAATAGTGGGTTGTGTGAGTGTGTATCTGTGTGTTTATTTATTTGTTTATTTATTTTGTTTTGGGAAAAAATTAAAAGCAAAACGATCTTAAAAATCTTCCACTGAATTTAAAAATTTAATTTAACTTACATTAATAGTTTATTGTGTTATAGCGAATAGTACTCTTCCAGTATTATATTGTTCGAGAATATTCACTGTCTATGTAACATAGTTATCTTGTGGATCAATCTTACTGCCAATAAAAATAATAATAAATGGTTACAAATTATGTTTAAATTCCGCAACGGAGGGAGCTAATACGTCCCTGTGCACGCAGAGTCGCGGCCAAAAGACAGGATTCATTGGGGACCCACGAGAAAAGATCGCCCAAAATTAATTTAAAATTAGGTATAGTACCTTTGGATGATTGTTATATCTAGGTATGCAGTGTGCACGTGGTGAATATATGGAAATTGATCCCATGATATAGCGGCCAAGAAACGTTAAATTTCCGATAAAGACGAGTGAAAATACGGGAGAACGGGACATGATAATGGTAGATAATGAAGAAACATCAACTATGATTAGGGGAGTACCCGATAGATTGTGGTTACGGTTGATCAAACGACAATATGGACTGAACTTAGAAATTAAATATTAAAAATTAATTATCGCGCTTGTGAAGCGAGTTCAAACCGTCTGAAGCCACCAAGTCCGTCCCAAACGGGCACGGGGATGGAGATAGAGACGGCAATAGGAGGTGGGATCAACTGACATATCCGAGTGGAGATATGGTTTTTTTTTGCCAAATTGAATCTTAGGAACAAAGAATTTGGTTTCAAGGAAAGTAGGATATTGAAAATCCTGGAAACACACGACTTAGGACCTTTGGCTGCTAGGGGGGGTTTAAAATGTCAAGACACAGCAGAAATCAGGGAGTTGGTGTGAAGCGTCTACGGGACGTGAAATCCGCGTCGGTTGTTTTTTTGAGTGAAAGTTGCCGTCGACTTGGAGTGTCCAGTGGATATAGTGAAAATTATAGTTTGATTTCAAGTGAAAGTTGTGTACGGGTAAATATACTCTTCGACATTGTTGGTTGCTCACGTTAAAAGAAAAGGGGGGTACGGGTTTGATTTTATTTTATAAAGGGTAATTAATTTGGCATATTAGAACTTCGGAAATTACTGCGCTTTATTAAGTTGATTAGTCCGGCATATATAGAACTGATATTTGCAGATCTCCGGAAACTAGCTGTGCGTTATAAAGATACCTATTTTATGCTAAACACGCGGGAAATTGTTAATAAATCTTGTAAAAATACCTATCTTATGCTAAATACGCGAGGTCCTGTTAAAAGAGTTTTAACTCAGAGTACGGGATTGATTTTATTTTATAAAGGTAATTAATCTGGCATATCGGAACTTCGGAAATCACTATGTTCTATAAAGTTAATTATTTTTGTCGTCTTACTAGGTTCACAGAATAATATTCGCAGAATTTCAGGAAACGGTAGAGTTCAAATTTAGTTAAATTCTCGTTTTACTAAGTATAGTATTGGCGGATCTCTGGAAACTAGCTGTGCGTTATAAAGATACCTATTTTATGCTAAACACGCGGGAAATTGTTAAAAGATAAAAGGGTTGTTACTAACAGATTCGATTTTAAATAAGTCTTATAAAATTACCTATTTTTTGCTAAAATTTAATTAATTTAACTTGGTCACATTTTAATTTTTACATTTGTAAGGCATATAATATTTCGTTATATGAAATGTTTCGATTAGACCGGGTTTATTTTAGTTATCGAAAGAATATTTAGTTTATTTTAATAATTTTTTTTGTTTATGTTTAATAGTAAGAGTCCGTTAAAATTATAGCGAATAAATTCTGGGATTAAAAATACGTCTAGTGAAAAATATATAGCTGATCTCGCGGGGTATCAGGTTCAGCCCATAATAATCTAGATTTTCATTTCGTTTAAAATTATATAGAGTAATTCCGTGAGAATCGGGGTCTATTTACAATTTTACAGATGTATGAAATTTCATTATTCTAAAAAAAATTATATAGAATAGTCTCGTGGGGGCCGGGGTTTATTTACGGTATACAGAAGTACAAGTTTCACTATTTTATAAAGTATATAAAATTGCTTCCGTTCGGCCCGGGTTATCTTATATTATATAGGAAAACATAGGTCCCGCGCTATTAAAACATATAAAAACGTTTCATGTGGCCGGGATTATTACGCGCGTTGGGGAAAGTCTATAAGGTAAAAATATGTTTAATTTGATTCGGGTTATTTTATATTTTATGAAAGATATTTGCCTCGCGGACTTAAACTATGAAAAATGTTTCAATTAGTTCTGGTTATACTTTAGGAGTGATGTAAACTTCGCGATTGTATAATTTGGGGTACTTCGTACTGTACGAAGACGTAAATCTCGCGTATAAAAACGTGTATAAAAAAAAAACGTATATCATGTATTCAAACATATAAAAACTTCTAGTACATTGTTTCGTTAGACCGGGGTTGTATTATACTTATAAAGATGTTATAGGACCTCGTTATATTGAAAATATATAAAAACCGCCTGGGGCCGGGTCTTCTTATTTATAAACTATATAAGATTTCGTTACATTTAGTTATATAAAATGCTATCGTTCGGGAATTCGCGTTTCATTTTAAGCATATATAAATATAGGGTCCCGTTTTAAACAATGTTAGTGTTTCGTTTAGAATTCGCGCCTTCATTTAATAAATATGAAACATGTAGATTCCAATTAGAACTATTTTAAAATGATTCGTTTAGGAATTCGCGTCTTGTATTATAACTGTGAAACTTATAATATTCGTGTTGAGCTAAACGTGTGAACATAGAAACACTTCAGTTTTGACCGCTATTTTGTTTACTATGCCTAGGACGTTCTTGCGGTATATTAGACTTGATGGTAAAATTTAAACCCTTACTCTGTTTAAAATATACGTAGTGTCTCCGCCTAGATTGGCTTCACGATATACTTTATGAAATTTGTAAGTTCCGTTGTCCTAAAATTGTATAAAATTACCTTCGTTTAGATCGGGTTATATCATATTCCTCGTGGAACGCGTAAACCTCGTTGTCCTGAAACTAAATAAGGATGCCTCATCTAGACCGGGTTCATTTTACATTTTAGGGAGAATATAAGTCCCGCGTCTTTCACTACATAAAATGGATTTGGTAAGATTGGGGTTGTTTATACTCGTAGAAATTACAGAATTCCGTTATTCCTAAACCATATTAAAATGATAAATTATATTAAAATGATTTAAAATATATTAAAATTTTCCGGAGAGTGGATATCAAATATTCGAGATGATAATAAAATTATTTATTTATTTTTTTTTTATTTATTTGTTTACGCCCATTAGGCTTTTACATAAAGAGTATAAAATAAATTTCAAAAAGCACATACATTAAAAGTTTCAGGAATAGCACCAAATCATGAGTATAAAAATTAAAAATGTAGAGTAGGTAACGAGCAGCAATGCGTATAGGCTTTTACATGAAAAAATATATCATAAAATTAAAAGAACATACATTAAACAATATAAATTACAAGTAGCAAATTATTAAAAGTACCGGAATAGCATCGAAACATGAGTACAGAAATTAAAAATATAAAGTACAAAGCGGCAATGTGTACGAAAAATATATATTACCCACCATTACATATTAACAGCTGAAGTCAGTAACGAAGCAGTATTGCCTCTTTAAGTGTAAACTTTACTTTCTCCAGACTGTCGACGAAGATGTCAATCATGCAACCATATTCATTACATCATATTAAGAATAATATAATTTTGTTATCAATGCACAAACTTGGCAATGAACTACCTACATATGTCGACATTTTAAATCTATCTCTCTCAAAATTTAAAAAACACTATATGATCATTTCTTTTCAAAATATTAAATTTTTATATAATGTCTTAAATTTTTATATATATAGCTGGCTATTCAAATTTAATATTGCTATATTATCGGTGAGTAAAAATTTCTGAGATCACTACTTTACACCTTTTCGCATATATACTTTTTTTTTTTTACATAAATGTCTAACCTCATTATGTTTAAATTATGTATATATACCTTTTTACATCTATACCCTTTATTTTTCTTTTACATTTAATCGTTTGTTGTATTTTAATTATGTATAAACCTGCTACTTTACACTTTTGCATATATACTTTTTTTACATATATTTCTAACCTCATTACGTTTAAACTATGTATATATATACCTTTTACATTTATACCCTTTATTTTTCTTTTACATTTAATCGTTTGTTGTATTTTAATTATGTACAAGCCTGCTACTTTACACCTTTTGCATATATACTTTTTTTTTCATACATGTCTAACCCCATTATGTTTAAACTATGTATATATATACTTTTTACATTTATGCCCTTTATTTTTCTTTTACATTTAATCGTTTGTTGTATTTTAATTATGTATAAACCTGCTACTTCACACTTTTGCATATATACCTTTTTTACATATATTTCTAACCTCATTACGTTTAAACTATGTATATATATACCTTTTTACATTTATACCCTTTATTTTTCTTTTACATTTAATCGTTTGTTGTATTTTAATTATGTACAAGCCTGCTACTTTACACCTTTTGCATATATACTTTTTTTTTTTTACATAAATGTCTAACCTCATTATGTTTAAATTATGTATATATACTTTTTTACATCTATACCCTTTATTTTTCTTTTACATTTAATCGTTTGTTGTATTTTAATTATGTATAAACCTGCTACTTTACACTTTTTGCATATATACCTTTTTTTTACATATATGTCTAACCTCATTATTTCTAAACTATGTATATATACCTTTTACATTTATACCCTTTATTTTTCTTTTACATTTAATCGTTTGTTGTACTTTAATTATGTATAAACCTGCTACTTTACACCTTTTGCATATATACCTTTTTTTTACATATATTTCTAACCTCATTATGTTTAAACTATGTATATATATACCTTTCTACATTTATACCCTTTATTTTTCTTTTACATTCAATCGTTTGTTGTATTTTAATTATGTATAAACCTGCTACTTTACACTTTTTGCATATATACCTTTTTTTTACATACATGTCTAACCTCATTATTTCTAAACTATGTATATATACCTTTTACATTTATACCCTTTATTTTTCTTTTACATTTAATCGTTTGTTGTATTTTAATTATGTATAAACCTGTTGTAAAAGGCTATTAAGCCGTGTAATTAATTAATAATAATAATAATAATAATAATAATAATAATAATAATAATATTAAGAATAAAACTAAATCGGCGGACCCAAAAGTAATACGTATTGACCTTAGAAAGATGTAGACTAGTGGGGTTTTATTATATAAGCAATCAATTCTTTA
>JADDOH010001106.1:0-145882 GCA_016648135.1 Agrypnia vestita | reverse complement strand
AGCATATCATAAGAAGCATAGCATACTAAAGATATGTGTTTATGGCAAATTAATCGAACATGACCAGATAATCCAGATATTAGAAGGCTCTCCTTTTTCAAGCCCCAACAATCAACGAGCTTGCATGTGATGTTGTGTGAGTGTGGAAAAGGCGAGAGTTATTTGTCAGGACAAAAGAGTGTGGCGCTCCATCCTTTTTGCCTACGCTAGCGAAGAAACGGGGTGATGATTTTTATAGCAACATATATTATATTATATATTTTCTTATATAATTAGCAAAATATCATTATATATTTTATAAGTTTGGAGTCTAATTTATACAGAAGAAAACTAATAAACGTGGAACAGTACAGTAAACTCTAAACATAAGATCAAGTTGATAATATTTTATAAGTGTTTTAACAAATGCAATTAGATTGCATTGATAAATTAAACTGCACTAATAAACCATTTTGCCAAAATTTATAGCAAAACATTTCATCATTTTGCATCCAGTAAAACCACCCAGATTCAGTGTGTAAAAATAGCCCAACGAAACTCTCGGAAAGCTATCCTCATAACTACTTACATATACATAACTACTAATTACATTCATAACTAAAAAAAAATCAATTTAAATTTTTAGCAAAAAATGGCATTATTTCTAACCTGTATCGGATCCTGCAGTGCCTCTAGTCTCATCATAAGACGTTTTTGTACTAAAATATAAATAAGGATTTGTGTCAGTAGATAAACAGTATTTCAAAGGCTGCCCAAAGTACTTCTCTCCATTGGCGAAAAGCAGTATAGATAAAAAAACGAATGTGTTTTTAGATGAAATCATTTTGTAGATTTAAAAAAATATATTTAAAAAATACGGTAATTTATTCAGTCTTAAAGCTGTAAAGTAACTGTCTGCTGTGGCGGATAAATAACGTTTTTATTAGTATTTTTAGTAGTCTGTCATGATTAAAAAAAGATTTCAAAATCTGTAAGATTGATGATTAGATAGAATGTTGATTAAATTAATATCTTCGAATAATTGCTCATTTTAAACAACTAAGTACATATTGCGATAAAAGCAGTGAAATAATATTTGCGCACCCACGTGCTTGATTGATGTTAGTAAATTTATTTACTTATTAATTAATAACCGTTTTTTATTCTCTGCTGGATGAAATAATTCCCAAGTAGTTTAAAAATCTAAATTTCATAAATTATCATATTTTTTATAACATAATAAATAAAAATTCGCTACTGTTGTATTAAAAAAGGTCTACCTACAATATTGTTACGCTGTACTGCGGGAGACAAGTAAAAACACTGGAAATTAATTAGCGATTTATAAATAAGTGATCAATTATTTTATTAAATTGACAAAAATTACCAAACACGAATTAAATTAATACACTATTCTTGAATTTACACTGTTTTGCAATTTATCACTCGTTTATGAACACTTTGATATGGCTGGGAAACACTTAAATTATCAATTGCTAGAACATTCTGTAACAAAACTGGCTAACCTGATGAATATTCCTAATAAATATACCCCTTACTAATTATAATATATTTCACTATAAGATAATCAATATTCCTCCTGCTATGATTCCCACTTTTCCTAGTCACCAAGAAGTAAATATAAAGCTCGTATTTCTAATAAATGTGGCTAAATTACTTTTCCTGATCGCGAAAAACCGAACTGAAACCGCGTAACTAATATAACTAGAAACATGTCTACGTAAATAAAATATCTGATTCATTTGATAAAGAATGGAAGAATTATTGTTTTCCACGGACCTGACACCTTCGTTATATCTTCTATTGATGTTTAATTGAGTATCAAGATTATAATATGTTCACATAAATACCATTCTAGTCGCTGGTACTACGTAGACGTTTTTAACCTAAACTACCAAAATATATCTCTATATTTGATTACGCTATTTATGTCGAAGAAATGGCTCGTGATCATTAGTCTAGGTCCCAAGTTGTGACGTGTTTTAACCCTGATTCTTTTAGAAAACGTGGTGGAAATTCGTCGGTTTCAACAACACGAGAGATAATAATTTACACTGTATAATTTAATTCAAACGGAAAAGAAACCTATGGAAAACATGATAGTAGCATCAACTTTCTTAAACTAGATAATCTACCTTTTAATCCGATGACACATATAGGTTCACGTCGAATCTGTTGATAGTTATTTAGGGAGGAATATTTGGTTATTAATTAACGATTACAACATTTTAAGTGAAACTTCTTTATCGAATATATACAGGGTGGAAAAAATCAATGGGCTCTGGAAGAAAACCACTTTAAATCCTTAAGAAAGGTTATTTTACTTAAAGGAAACATTCCTTTATTTTTGAAAATAAACAAAACTGCATTCACAGATTTCTCGAAAAGCTTACCCGAACCGGGAAACGAACCAGCTAAAAATTAAAAAAATAAACACTCGCTATTTTATTCCACTAATCGATACAGTCAATGTTAAAGAACATTTTTTCTTCAAGAAACATTAGGTTTTACACTCGTTTGTCGTACAAGATATCCATGAAATCTAATATTTAGTACACGAGGGCTTTAATCAACATTACCTAGACTGTTCACTTTCAACAAGTAAAAGACACATTATAATTGTCACAGAACTCTAACATACAAAGACATTCAATGAAGTACAAGCCTGCTCATGTATCTCTAAGTACCTTATTGAAGACTTAGATAAGAAAATCGTTTCATTGGTAATGCTAATTCTATGCACATTTCCTTCTTAGATGAGGTGTTCTGACGAAAAGTTTAAAATAGAACGTTTGATATTGTTTGCCGTGCCGGACTGCAATTTTGAAATTTGAATGAACATTTTGGACATTTTTATCGATTTTGCTTTGTTTTGCTTCCATTTCGTAATTGTGTAATAATAGCTTATTTTTCAAACAAGAATTGTTCTACATTGGTGTGGTGAGAGGTATCCAGGCAGACAAATACCGTCTAGAAAAGGTTTGTCGCGAATGGTGAAATATTTAGTGAATAATGAATGGCGAAAAGTTTCAACAAACTTTTAGAACGCCCACGGCAACAATATCTACACTTTTCCGATTTTGATCTAAATATTTCGACATACTTTGAGAGTTACCCAAAAGCTTCTAGTAGGGAAGCTGCTCAAGAGATAGGTGCCAGCCATACTCGTGTTCTTAGTGTGGACTTAGTGTTTTGAAAAAGTACAAATACAAATGTTTTCGTGATGGACGATTGGTGCAGAATCTACATTCCGGAGATCGTCAAAGAAGATTAAAGTTCTGTCAGAATATTCAAATAGAAATAGCCCGCAACCCAAATTTCTTAGAGTATATTGTATGATCTGATGAAATAATTTCAGTAATATGGAATTTATAACACGCGTAACAGTCATTATTTGTCCCGTCTAAATCCATTCCGAGTTCGCGAAACAATCAGATCAGATTTTTCAATGTTTTGTGCGGAATCAGCAGCAATATGGTTGTTTTGGTGCATATCTGAATACCGGAAAATACATTGAGATATTTGATCATTTACAAAAAGGATTAAACCTTCTACAGGAAGAGGAACGAAATAATATCATTTTTCAACAAAACGGTGCACCTGCTCACAATAGTACAATTTCCAGGGTTAACCCTAATGAAAATTTCAATGTCTGGATAGATATTTCAGAATCATGGAGTGTAAGAGACATAAAAGTTTTCTCCCTTCGAGATGTTTGATGTGAGGTGTAGGTATCAAAACTTTGGACTACCCCGGCTTGACGAACTCATTTTAGAGAGAAAAGACGTGCATTGTAATCCTACCTAGCTCCATTCGAATCGTCTTAGATGCCTTGTCCACCATTCTGATAAGTCGAATTGTTCTTGATACGCTATTATTACACAATTACGAAATGGAAGAAAAACAAAATAAAATCGATAAAAATGTCCAAAATGGTCGTTCAAATTTCAAAATTGCAGTCCGGCACTGCAAACATTGTTAAACGTTCTATTTTAAACTTTTCGTCAGAACACCTCATCTAAGAAGGAAATGTGCATAGAATTAGTATTACCAATGAAACGATTTTCTTATCTAAGTCTTCACGAAGATGCGAACACGGAATGCGTATCGCATTAATTTCCTTACTATTCTCAAAATAAGCTTAACGCTTGTTGTATGGTAATTGGACTAACTTGATGGTGTCCTGAAATGGAGCTCCAACCACCGACCACCAGATCCCTAGGCGAGTGTCATGACCATTACACCAACAAGCTACTCTAAAAATTTAAATACAGTAAAAAGTAGAAAAATAAGTAATTGATAATTCAAATTTATGTGGGTGATACAAATTACGAAAAACGGGTTAACCGTCTTGGTACTCCGTGATTATGATGTGAAAAGATTAAAAATATCCTTCACCAATCTAAAATGAAAAGATGTTCGCGAGAGATTTAATGCTTGCTAAGCCAATCAACGTTTCGAGTTCTCGATACTTTGGCGGGAGGATAAGGAGGGAAACAATTACGATTTTTTCAGGCGAATCTGGCACCATCTGTTAGTGATGTGGAAAACAAAAGTTATTGTTTTTCGAAGAAAGTATGTTATTTCGCATTTTCATTCTTTTCCTTTATATTTCCACCATTTATCGTTTTATTTTTAATATTTGATTGAGCTTATATAATGCAGTTGTTTAACCTTTTGATATTATATTTTTAATTTACTAAAAAAATATAGATAAAATTGTTTTTCTTTTCAATTTTGATATTTAAATAATAAAATCAAGTAAATTAAACATTTTTTTAATTATATTTTTATATGTATATTCTAAGAACGCGTTACGAGGACCGCATGACACTGCCTTCTCATACCGAGGGTTCCGGGTTCGATTCCCAGGTCACAATTCATCTATGAGATTTACTCCATCAAGCCTGGGTGTTTTTCGATGTGTTTTGTTTCTATAATTGACTCTATTTGTCTGCTGAAGCGTAAAATTACAAAAAGAAGTAAACAATTACTGGATTCTGCCTACAGAGATATATTTATTGATTAAGATGAATAACACTAATAAGACGAAGTTATTTACATGAAAAACGTGTTTGGAAGTCATTATAGTGCGGCTCAGGGCTTACGACCTCTATGAGCTGGCTTAAGTGATTACACTATATAATGTAACATTCACCAATTCCACCGCAAAGACATCCAAACATCATCAGATATATTTTCTTAAAGTTGTATACATATGTTCCAAATTAGTTTCCTTAATATATTCGAATGGACTATGCTAGAGACTTATATAGTTCTTCATACGACATTGTATTCGTATTTTAATATAAAGAATCGATTTTTGCTTCTGGTCTCCATAGAGACTTCTATAATTTATCTAAAGAAATATTTTTATTTAAATGAAACTAATTTTGTTTTTTTTTAAGATTTAGATTATGTAATAAATTAAACTTTAGATAATGTAACGTAAAACTGTGCAAGGCTGATAAATGAGCAGAAATAAACCAAAGTTTTCCGATGTGAAATAAATAAAAAAGAACCAATCACAAAAAAATAATCTTTGATTTAGTAAAAATTTCGCTTCATTTTGCTGTATTCTTGTTAGCTAAATGACGCCTGTTGCGTTAAATAGCAAGGCGGCATGTGAAATGTTATATCCTTCACTAACCAAATTACATTACGAATATCCTGTAGGTGTTTGTACTTCTTCTATAATTTATTACAAGTATTAAACGAGTCAATACATACTATCTTCCCATCAAGCCTTCTACGTAAGGGTGGGGTACCTACGGTCGCGGGAAAAACTTTTCACTGTGGAGAAATATGCTACTGATGCCATTAATTTGGTAAGATTTTATTTATTTTTTAGGTGTTCATTATGTTCTACATCATCAACATCTCCTGGGAAAGGTAAAAAACGAAGCCTGTATACCACTGACAGGTTCTGCCACTTATAAAATAATATCAGTTCAAAGGGTTGTATCTTTATAAGTGACATCAAAATTGTATTCTATACCTTGACAAAGTACTACGAACGAATAAGTACGAACCAGTACAAAACATAGTAACTTTAAATAAACACATTTTACAGAGCAGTAAAATATATACAGTAACTATAAATAAATACTCGTGTACTAAATTTAGCTCTATTGCTGGTGCGTGTGGTAGATATTGTTAAGTTTTGTATAATATAAACCCACAGAGAGTAAAATTGTACAACGATTAACTGGACTCCTTCTTTAGGGGAGGAGATTGAGACACAGTAGAAGTATATCTTCCCTCACTTAAATTTAAGGCACATTAGTAATGCACTTAAGGTATTTATTCTCGCATAATTCAATACCCTAGTTATCAAAACGTATTTTTTACAAAAGTCGTTATTTAAATGTTTTTAATTAGGTCCCAAACCGAGTTTCTTCAAGTAAAAACATATTTTTGTAATAAAACGCGACTTATTTAGTAAAAGTAATTAGTTTGGCCTTTTCATAATTTTTCTAAATTTACCGAAGATTTTTTGTTAAACTTTAATTTTCATTAATTTAATTGTTAAATGTTAAATTTTTCATTATTATTATTTTTATTAAAAATTCATCATTATTATTTGTGTATATATTGTTTTTACCTGTGTTTATTTTTGTTAATTATTTTTTTATTTAAAAATAATTTTTTATTTAATATTATATTTATAATCCAAGAAATTCAACACTTAACATTTTACAAATCCATCTAAATGAGTATGAAGAACCAAGAGGCATACTAGAATGCTGGTATATTTTTCGATATCCTCGATTATGGACGGGTTCAACTTTCGTGTTCAAGGAGACGTTAATTTTATGCCATTTTCACAAACTTTTGACTTTGAAACAAGAACTCGCCATAACAGAGAGCCGTCTGGAGAATAACGGCACAAGTCACTGAAGTGTGAAGATAAAAGCTGGCTGCACCGCGCCGGACCCACGCAGGGCTGGGAAATCCAACGTATAAAATGATACTGACTGTCACGACTACACCGCCACAAACCGAAAAATGCCCGTTTTGTAATGCTAAATCTCCTGGTCAGTATTTATGATAGTATAAGACTATCGTATCTTAAGTTTGACTAATTTTAAGTTTTACGAATTATAATATTAATATTTTTAATATTTAAAGCATTAACTTTGTGGTAAGACCTTTTAACATGTTTGTATATATCCACAAAAATTGCATTTTTGTCTACTGGTTTTGAGACGTAACCCGTCTCTTCGTCAGGACACCCACTAGCATGTAAATATCACTAAAAACCACAACCATAGCATTAATTACACATCAACACCTTCACAAAATACTCTTCAAATGGTCGTGGTGTGTAGTGATATTTACATGCTAGTATAGTGGTTGTCCTGACGAATAAGTGGCTTACGGTAGACAAAAAAGTAATGTTTAGTGGTTATAAACTACGTAAATAATATTTTTTATACGAGTTGCTGTATTGTAATATCTATTTTTTTCAAAAGATCTGGAACAATAGTGTCACAATTTAAATATTGCTATATATTACATATGTATGTGTGTAGTATGTATACACCATCTAGGCGGTTTGGTTCAGTAAAGTTTTGATTCATTTTGAGACAAAGAAATAAAAAATGTTAAAAGCTTCGAATGCGATTTACTTAAAACGTTTGGTTCTTGCAACGCAAATATGGCATTTGACGTCAACCCCTTGACATCAAATGCTCTTGACCGACTGGAGAGTTTCAGCATTTCATCCGTGATTCTTTCCCTACCAAAATTACAGTCCATATTCATTTCATTGGGCAAGAATAGACATTTGATAGCTTGGTACATACACATAATACAAATAAATAAAGATAATATGTAACAAGCTTCTCGGCCACTACCTACCTCTCTAGATGTATATCTCTATATACAAAACGAACCTTACCTGTTCTGAAACAGGTAAGGTTCGTTTTGTATTCACCCATATCCGGTCATTCCTCCCTTTTCCCCTAAACCACTCCTTCCTGTTTTCCGGCGATTCGCGTCACTAACACGAGCACATTGCCTGAAGATGAAGAATGTAAACATGTGTTTATAAGTATACACCTTGACCGCCAGCGTTTAGCTGATTATCCAGAGTTACCTATAATGAAACATCTCATAATGGAGATAGTAACACGCAGAGATTGATAAGGTCTTCTAGGGTTCTTCCACCTCCCTTATCTAGTCTCATGTCTCGAAAATATTTTTGAGCATATAAAAAGCAATATCCAACAAAGATAGAGGTTGAAAACCTAAAATTAATGAACTTATTGAACGTGATAACACAACCAATTTTTATCCTCTCAGTAGAATGCATTGTACCTAAAACTATACTTATATTTTTCTTCTTCCAGTGCTCGTCAGCATAAAAAACGTTAGCGAGTATTGTTTCAATGCCAGCAGCTTAAATTGTTTGGACTGTGGACTCCACTCCAGATGCCACTTCCGCTTTGTATGTTGCCTTGTATGTTGAGAGGCAGGAACTGATCTTTTTCCTCACTTTTCACTTTTTTTCCCTTTCGCATCTGATTTATTTTTCCTTTCGCGTCCGAATTATCCCATTTTCAGGGTAATCCTATCAATCTAGCATATTTTAAGTAATCATCTGTATTCGATCCAAATCTCGAACGCGTTAAGTGGCTTTCATAATTTAGTAATACTTGCGCCGCGCCGTGCTCATTGGTTTAGTAGTTAAGACTTACCTGGTAACCTTACTTATCTAGTAATCTAGTTTAATCAAGCCTTGTTCCAGGACACCAACAATTTGGTTATATTTTCATAGCACTTGGTTAAAAAAGTATGAATATTGATGTGAAAAGTATTCCGTTACGCATCACTATTTACTTTTAAAAACAAAAAACTCTCGGTTTTTTCAAAATCTACACTTTCTAAGGTATGTTTGTGCAAGATAAACAATTGTATCGATATTTTAGTGCGAAGAATAATACTAATAATGTTTTAAAATAGATTTATCGCCATAATGTCAATCTTGATCGTTGTTTATAACAATTTAATAAGCCTTCACATTAAAAACGGACATTTGAGTGATTTGTGTAAAGATATGAAATATTTGATTACTGATTATTAGCATTCGTTTGACACAAGCAATTCGAGATATGCAAGTCCAAACTACAAAATAAATATTAACGAGATTTTTAATCTAGACTTATTTCTTAATAATATTTCATCACTTCGTTAAATTGTTGTTCACCATGTGATGATGTGTTTTCAGACTGTTGAGGAATCGCGCCTACTAAAAAATGAGACCATTTTGTGTAATATTGTTTAATATTTATTTGTATGAAATATGTATTTGGAACATAAAATATACAGAGAATCGTTACTGGCAACAAAAATCGTCTATCTAAAAATTCTGCTTTAATTAAATAACAAAACTGAAAATTGTTCCGTTAAGTTAATAATTAACCTTAACGGGATAACTTGACTGATCAATCATGAAGTTGAGCGCTTTCACACAAACGATTATACGCAGAGAATATTAGTCTAAGTTAATCTCCAGGTGGACAGTTTATACTAGGGATGGGTCGTCCACGTCCGTCCATCGACGAGACGATGAACTAGTTGAATTCGTCAACTAGTTGACACATCAACTTCGTTACGCGGACGTTCTATCTAAACATCGGGACGATGGTCAACTGTCTACGGTTCGACGCAACGCTGCTCGACGGCTCAACCGTTGGCCTTTTTTTATTACGTTAATTTTTAAAATTTAAAGAGGTTCGAAGGAATAAGTTTCGGGGAAAATAAAACCGCTACTTGTGCTTATATGTAAAAAAAAATATTTTATTATTTATTTGTTTACGCACATTATAGGCTTTTACATATTCTTTCTATATATAATAAAGAAAGAAGTAGGTATACACAACAATATCAGGTGTAAGCAGTAAAATATAAATATAAACTACATATATAAGCAGTGAAAGTATTGGGTATAAGCAAAAAAATATGAGTATAAAAATTAAAAATATAAATAAGTACAAAGCAGTAATGTGTGTATAAAAAAATATATTAGGTACATATCATTACGTGTGTACAGGGTTATATGGAAAACATTAATAACCTCGCAGGACTATTGATTATGAGTCGAAAGCTATCTTGTCCTAATATCAATAGTTATGGAGATATGCGACATCATAGTTTGAATTTTTTCAATATATCTGACTTATTTTTTGGAAAACGTTGGACTATCACTACAATAACTCAAATCGATTACGAAAAATTCATTCGTTTCAATACAAGTTAAATAAAATGATAAAAACCTTTAGATTTATTTATTATCTATAAATTTATAAATAAATACATAATTTAAAAATACTTTACATTTGAGATGTTATCTAGAAATTTATTGAAGAATAAATCTTTCAAAATCAGGCTTTCACTTTGTGGTGACAAATAAATATATCTGTATTATTTGTCAACTTTAGTTTAAGGCTCAATCTGAGAAAAGGAACATTGTTCCCGAAACATGGAAAAAATCAATAAAAAGTGGTGTAAACAAAATTATAATAGATTTATTTTTTTATCTACAAAGTTGAAAATAGATCAACTAGTTGACGAATTCAACTAGTTGATCGTCTCGTCGACGGACGGACGTGGACGACCTATCCCTAGTTTATACCTTGCTTTGCAAAGCCTGCGGATGACATTTTCGACTCAAGACTATGGTATCGGTAAAAGGTTAAAGTACGCTTTAACCTTTAAATCATTTAAGTATTGACACTGTATTTTGGCCTGTCTCTAGAACAGGGAGTGTCTTAATGTACCATGAGATTCTTTGGAGACAACTCTCGGGTTTTTTCGTATTAATAAGTCTCGCGTATTAATATTTCACGTTTGTTGTATGTCAAACGTCAAGTGTCCCTCATTGATGTTCCGTTCGTCACTTGACTGAATTTTAATCTCACCAGAAGTAAAAAAAAAAATCTAAAAAATATTGATACTTTATCTGTTTGGTTAATTTTTTGTAATAATCCGTTAGTCTAATTTTTCAGAAAAAAACTAGCTTACTACAATTGTAGGTGATAATTGTATGCACCTGTCAAATAGATTTTCGGGTGAATGAATAGTAGTTTGTGCCTGTTTCTACCAATATGTTTTTTTTTTAAATAGAGATGCGAACACGGAATACGTGTCACATCAATATTCTTACTATTTTAAAATTAAGCTAAACGCTTGTGATATGAAAATATGACTACTTGCTGGTATGGAGTGAGGTTCGGATCCGCGACCTTTAGATCACGAGACGAGAGTCCTAACCACAAGACCGACAAGCTACTCTTGATTGATTTCTGAGTTTACCTCCTGAATATCATTACATGTATATGCTACACAATTAAATCTCATCTACTTTCATCTTTAAGATATATAAATCTTAAAAAGATTATCGCTGACCCTAAATATTTTTGGGTTGATGTTTTTTTTTCAGATTCTTGTTCGCATTTATTTCTCATTCCATCTGGACACCCCTGCCCGAAACACAATGGACCGGCGCTAGAAGTATCTCCTAAGAGTTGGCCCCATACATACATACGTCCCCGGATTATGGAGTAAGTATAGATTCCTGCCCTATGATTAGATTCTCGCACGGGCCACAGGGCAACGGAGATTCAATGGCCCCTGAAAACTGGATTGAGTATCCGAAGCGAGAGCCCTTTGCGATCTTTATGACCCCGGCTGTGAACCCGGAATAGATCCTGAAAGTCATAATGTTGGATATATTTCACCCCTTTCTAATAAAATGTATTTTATGCAATAAAAATTTCTTTTTTAAATATGTGATTGTGTGTGTTTTAAAATATCTAATTTTAAATAAAAAAAATGTTATGAAAAAACATTTTCATAAAATTTCATGATTTGAAGATCATTAAATAGAATTTGAGCGTAGCAATTATTAATATTTGAGCATTATTTTATTACTTTTATTGATAAAACTAGCAATGCATCATGCAACCATAACTTGATATTGCATTTTTGTAGATAATGCCTTATACATCTGAATAAACCTTTTATGAGGTTTTTTAAATAAAATATATATTTTTTTTATATATTTTAAATATTTATTTAAGGCGTATATCCGGTGGCTAATGCGGATACTATGATAACATACTGATACCGCGCTATGCCAAAGCTTTGACCATGTGCATTGTACGTGTATTAAATTATCCTATATAAGTTACCGTAATATTAGTTGAACGTTTTACAAAAAATACGTCAGAAATACTGAAAAAAAATTAAACGTTGATATTGCGTACCTCCGTAACTATTGACATTAGGTCATGGTTGCTTGAACATTTTCAACTCACAATCAAAGCAGGTATCCATCGGTTAAGTATTGTAGGTGCCCTGTTGCACCCTGCGTAAATATAACAAAGTAACCAAATTTTAGTTACTAGAGAAGTAAAAGAGTAAAATGGCCGAGCACTGGTTTAGCATAAGTATAACGAGAGGTACTGGGGTTGATTCTCTGCGCCTTTTAAACCTTTCATATAAGCATATGGTAAAATAGAGTTTAAATTATATGCGTTGTAAATTTTTAATGCTAACTATTGCAGTTTTAGTGATAAATTTTACTGGAGAACCTACCGAATGTACACATACGCTATGTAACAATCATCTAAACGATATAGACCAACTGAATAAAAACCTTATTTTACATTTCGAAAGGAACGAAGAAATGAAATTACCTGACCGATTATTGAATTCAGTCAACCTCCTTTGTTTTAAATCGACGAAAAAATAAATGAAAATCGTCTTAGATTCCATTTGAAACAAAGGAAACGGCAGAACACTCCAATCAAATTGGATTGAAAATTCTATGCGCCAAAATACGATTACTCGTCAATGCAATAATATTTAATGAAATGTTTCATTTAACTTCGTGTTTTGCAAGAGGTGCTTGAGGAAGCGCTCCACTGTGCCGGCTCGGGATTCCAATCAGGCACTGCTAATTGTCAAACGTTCGTCAGTTTCAGAGGTGCTTTGTATCGGAAAATTAAAAAGAGCCATTTGAAAAGAGTACAGTGGAGCCATCAGTATATATTCCAAAAGTGGGCATTCTGATCAGAGAAAGGTCTGACCGTTTCGCCAGCTATTGTGATACAATCATATTGACTTTAAATTTTATTAGATACATCGCGAAGAACATTCGATAAAAGTCAGTCTGCAGTTTAGGTACTCGTATTTATTGGTATTCTTTGTATATTTCTATTCTACTCATAATTATTTATTATATACAAAATTACTAAAACAGAGTAATGTAAAAGTCCCTTATGTATAGCTACTAAATACTTCAATCTAATACCCACCGTACTAAAAATTGTAACCGAAGTAAACAAGTCAACTAAATACAAAATAAAAAAAGGATAATCGAAACACAAGAATATCTGATATCCTTATAAATATATAATGTAATCATCATACAACTATTATTCGAGTCACTATTTTGACAGCTAGGTATTAAAATTAGTCACTAGTTAATAATTTATATAGTCTTTATTGAGTTTTAGTCGTGTACAAATCATTACACATGTCTAACTTCTCATCTCCCGAACTTACAGGTATATGTATATACCTTTATAGGATTTAATATACTCAGAAAGTATGTAATATATATTATATTTTCTTTTGGGATTTAATGAATAAATAAATATATTTTATCAAGATTTAGAGAGGTTCAGTTCTTTCCATAAAAAGGTATAAATATCTGAATATCTGATATGTTTTTTAGTGCAAGCATAATGCTCAGTTGAATATGTAGTACGAAGTTTTTTCTACTAAAAATACATTAAAATAAAGGTTTTGAAAATAAATTAAATCAAGGATAAGAACGCAGCATTCTTCTGTTCCTTTGTCTTGTTTATTTTAGATGTATTATTTTTCACTATTTTGAAAGCTAGGCTTAGTCACTAGTTACTAATTTATACAGTTTTTATTGAGTTTTAGTCGTGTGTAAATCATTACACATGTCTAACTTCTCATCTCCCGAACCTATGTATAGGTATATGTATATACCTTTATAGGATTTAATATATTCATAATGTATGTAATATATAGTACATTTAGTATATTTTCTTCTGGGATTAAATAAATAAATAAATAAAAATAATAGGTCAATAAAAAAAATTTAAACTTGCTTTTATACGCTTTCCTTGCGTGCATTCGTTATCGAATTTTCAACATCACCCATGCTGTATCCAAATATTAAATACGTTATTTTTTTATTTAAGCTTAAAACAAATTTTCAACCGGCATGTTTTTCAGCTGTTTCTGCGGCTCTTGCTTGTGAGTGACGTGATTATTAATTTTCATTGGGTCATTATTTTGCCCCAATTATGTCAAAAATTATGTAATATTGTGTAGTCAACCACTTTGCACAAATGTTGAATGTTTCAGAGATCTAGCTAATCGAAAAGTTGGTGAAAAATTAATTAAAGATTCCACTTCGATAAACCACAAATAAGGAGAGTTAAATAAAAGCATGTAAAAACGGTTTAAATGCATTATAATTTACTTCATTATAAGAAAATATATATTATTTTTGTTTAGTATTGAATTTATTCACTTTTGTCACAAGCTTTGAAACATTCCTCAAGTATCTGTCACGATAACTTGATTTATTATAGAATTCAAGTACTAATGTGATTTTTTTAGTCAGTGAAGTTTGCCAAATTTTTTCGGATCGTTATCCGAAAAAATTATTTCTATCAATAAATATTTTTGAAGTTTAGTCAATACCGATACCTGCAATGCATCAACCATGCTGAACGCAGCCAACGGCTACTGAGTGATGCAAAAGTTCTCACTCACGATCCGTTGGCTAGCCTGACATCTGTATTCTCTCCAAACTTCTGATTTTACAAAATGGCATACTTTGGCACTAGCGATAAAACCTATTTCATTTTTTAAGCACTATTCTCTAGCTCTAGCTCACCTAGTCCAATCCTTCTGACAGAGCTCAATCATCTCACGTAGTAAACACGCATCCAATACAATTGTCCATACTATGTACGTAAATTTTAGTTTCTGTTTACCTTTGTCGATTATGGATAATTCTAGCCAACTGTCTCTGAAGGTTTCGAGTCTATTACGGAAATTGTTATAGATTAAATTGTAAATTTGCTCTTTGACAATCAACAGATGTTGCTTATACTAAATAGGTACACGAGTTCTATCTATAATTAAATACTTAAATCAAAGAGATTAAATAAAGGCAGTTTAGTATATCATAGAAATCGAAGATGATATTTACTCAGGTACGCAAAATTTATTCGGATCCTCTACAATTTAAAGTAGTTATATTTAAATAAACCTTCTATAAAGTGAGGTCACTATTAATCTATGTGATTAACTCAAGCCTGGATGTTTTTGTGATGTGATTCGCTTTGGTAATTGGGCCTCTTGGTCTGTTGAAGCGTAAAAAAAAATCACGCTGCATGAACATGGAGTCCTGACAAGTGAAGTGAGTCTAAGTCGGCCGAGTGACGGAATTGTAATTGGGCGGACGCTTTTAAACTCGCCAATGTCCAATTTTGGAATTAACACGAGTGTGTGACCTTTTTTCACCACTCGATTAAGGAATTCGTTTCATCTTCAAGGATAGTGCAGAATCTAGGATTTTCAGACATGATATGCGTGTGCAGCGTTTTAATTGCCGTGGGACGCCGCCTAGATTTTTCTTACTGGCAATAAATAATGTAATCCACCACTTAGGTACGGGTTTTCTAGTGTATTATATATATACTTTACATGTGCGAAAAGTATAGTTTAGCATTTTTAATCACAACTCTGCAAAATCAAAAAAATGTTTGCAGGTTTATTCGCTTACACATGTATGAAGGGGCCATGGGCTCTGAAACATGTTGATATTTTTACGGGGCGTGACTTTGGCAGGCAAATGAAAACACTAGAAATCAATTTAGTTTAATTTATTACCAAAGAAAGTCCTGGACACGAATTAAATTTTAGTACAGTCCTTAATTTTGTAATCGCTAAATGTGTTCCGTATATCTTATACACTTATTATTAAACGGAAAGCTATTTATTTTCCTCAGATTACTTCTGCTAAACTCTGTTCAGTCTTCGCTCGTAGAGACAATTTTCCCCGATTTTCTTTATTTACTTGCGCTGGTCACTTACTAATATCGCGTGTTGTAATACATGAATCACTTGTAACTACGGTTAGCTTGGTAGTATCACGGAGAAGTCGCCTTGTTAACTTCACAACTTGAATTCTTCGAGCTCACGTCGCATGGCTAAGTAGCATAGTATAGCAAAATTTCTCCTAGAGAAATATTCATTCTAGAGATAACGAGAAAAATGTGGAACGTTCTAGGCTGTTCTACCGTAAACTTTACCACGAAACGTGTTAGAATGTGGTAGAATACTCCAGGGAGATAATGCGGTCACGGTTGAGTTACCCCGGATTGCGTGCGTAATAGTCCGCCGTTACGCGTGCCACCGATGTTTATTTTCAGCACTTTTATTAAGGTATTCAGCCTCGTTACAATATTTTTCAATAAGTGGTGAAAACAAAGTTTAAAAATTATATAAAGAATTCTTCATCTAGTAATTTTCAAATTTAGTTTTAGACGATCCCTCGTCTACAAACTTAATGTATTATGAGTACTTGCATGCCTGAGAAGTTACTATCCTTGAATCAAATACCCTTCCATATATTGTGGGGGTGCATCCATTGGGGAGGGATGATTTGAGAGATAGGCCACGCCCAAATCAATTAGTTGTCATTTTTTATAGCTGCAACATAAGCTTGAGAAAATCTCGTAGATCTGTCGTCACTTAACCGTAAACCGAACCCGGAATGTCGGTACAGAAGTCTTGGACTAAGAAGGATATAAAATCTTTTTATAAATATGTTGCAGTACCTATTCCAAAAATGAAACTATTCAAAATTGCAAAATTAGCTTTATAAAATATTATTTTAAATGAAAACAAAATGACTTGGCGTTAATATTTCAGAGATTATTCACGATGATCATTAAATTTTGTTACCTCTACATGAGTTATAATTGTTTCATTAATATTTTTATATTTTACTTTGTACTTAAGTTTAGAGAGAAACCGAATCTCTCATCGACAGGTTCAATACATCACATGTCAATGACAGACTCTGCTACTCTCAAAACTTAATAAGTAAAATACAAAAGTATTAAAAAACACACATTGAGGTAACAATGTAATGTAAGGTAATGTTTTTCACCTAATTTAACGATCATCATGCATACAAAATATTTTAAAACAGAAATTCTAATATAATATTTGTTCATTTAAATAATTGCAATAATAACTATAAGGTTTAGAATCGAAGGCAACTTTTGTCGTAATATTTTACTCCCATAAAATAATAAACCTTTATCACAAAGCAGTACCTACGTGTATGAAGATACTACTATAGCACGTTATGATTTATTATTGACATCATTACAGATATGAAATGATCCAACAAAAACAGACAATTCCTGGACCAAATTTTGAAAGACTTTGTCACGTTTAACACGTGTGCGAAGTTTTGATCAATCAAGTTGCGCGATATCGAGCAATAAAAATGTATGTTTTCTCACAGGTCACGAAATAAGCAACAAAGCTTTTATTCAATAACGAAAATACTATTATACGTATTTCCGCTCCCAAGAAATTCCAGAAAACATCCTTATAATCTGTTATTTATTTATAGAATTTCTAGCTTGATTATGACATGCTAGCTTATTATCACCTTCCCAAAATGTGCATTGTAAGATAATGTGGTTTAATGTTACGTGGAAATAAGATGAGCAAAAATATGACATTATTAACTCAAATATTTTTTTGAAAAGATCTTGCACTCTTGTACCTTCGATAATTTTACTTCTAGACGAATCAATCGCTAAATATATTTGAGATGATATAGAAAGGTTTCTTAAAGATCATGGTAATTAATTTTTAATTTATATGAATTTTTATGTATTTATATAATTTGAAGGGATTTAAAAAAAATAAATTATTTATATATATTTTTTTTTAAAATTAGAGAAAGTTTATTCGTGTTAAATTCATGGACTAACGAATAATCTCGAGCTGAACGTTTTGCCACATCCCCGAGACTGTTATAGGGGCTGGTGTCCTCGAACCAATTTCAACCTAAGTTACACTATATGAAATTTGTCATAATTATGCTGTGAATTAAGATAAGTCCTTACTGTGCTAAATGTACAATAAATGATTTTAAAATGGATATTAATGCTCGTAACCCGATTTTTAATGTGCTCCTGTTTTCCTCACATGTATATACACATATCGTGACTCATTCTATTTCTTTTATTGTTTACTATTGTTGTATATTCATTATTTTTGTAAATAAGGCTTCTCCTCATTCTTGCTCCTAATAGACAGTGAAGAGGTTTTGTGTGGACGCCTCCCTGCGCCGCTTGCACTCTATAAAACTTAACAGAAACTGTTAGGTTAAGTTTTTGTTAAGTTTGTTGTGGCGTGGAGAGGATGACCACTCTGGATTAAAAATACCGATTTGGTGGTCAATGTGTAGGGCCGATATGGGAGTTATTGCTCATAAAACGGTCCTGTTTCCCGTAAGTGATTAATATAAAATATTGGTATTAAATATTTTATTTTAAAATCTTAGGACCACTGGATAAAAAGCCAATGTACTAGATATCAATATTTTATTTAGTATTATGTTGTGAATGAAGTTATATTTAGCATCATATTTTAAATTTGGGATGTCTTGAAAACAGACAATTTCATTACATATCTTGGCATATCCGTTCAACTTAGCTGCAAAGCCTATTATTAACAACCAGGATATTTCTATCAAAAAAACATTGGACAGTAATATCTTACACAATATGTATATCGATATTTTCTAATGGATGACCCATATCACTAATTGATATTATATTAGGAATAACATTTTGTTTGCATTGTAGTAATTATAATACTAAAGGGTCATCCACTCTGAAAGGGTTCGTCTTTGGATTCATCTTTGAGTTCATCTCTGGTCCTATTCGATTTCTTTTTCTCGCGCCGCCGCTAGGGCTGGTAGCCGAGCGTATTAAAAACGAGGGAATATTAACCTTTTATGGCACGAATTCCGAAAAGAATTTAATCAGAACCGAAGAAAGGATGTGCGGGCAGGTACCAGTAGCTACCCTCTCCTGCATCCCTCGGAGACAAGGTAAGGGTGGGTCTTCTGCTCTATACTGCTTCAAATGATTCGTTCAAATGAAATGTTTGGAATTTTATTTGAATTTGCTCTTTTTGTGAAAGAATAAAATGAAAACCGATAACTTAATAAGCGAGAGAATTTATTTTGTAATCTCAAATCTCAACTATTGGGATTTTTAAAGGCCGTACAGTGTGAGAAATGGATGTTATGCTTCGAACATTATGTATATATTATATATTTAAAAAAATAATAGTTATCTTGGAATCTAATAAATGTTTTGATAAATAAAATTCGAACCTTGCTAAAACTTAAGATTACCTGAGAGAGACAGGCAATTATGTAATTATTACATTATATAATTACATCACTGCAAATTTTTACAAATACGATACCTGTACTGTTTATTCGTTGGATATAATACTTGACGTAGGTAAAGTATTGAGAGTTTCAAAGAGTGATAATTTCAAAAACTTGTACAAAATATCCGAAATTTAAATGCTTCAAATATTTAACTTTTAGAAATGATTTATAATAATAATTTTTAAATAAATGATGTGCAATTTCGAATTTAGATTAACTCAACAAATAAATCCAACAAGAAATAATTTCCTTGCTAAAGCGTTTTAACATAATAAAAAGGAATCGAGACATTTTCATTATTTTAGCTTGTCGCATTAGCATGAATTTAAACTTTTGCGATTTTCAGATTAAAATATAAATATGTAAATTGGAGAAAAATATATGATGATCAAAATTTACGAAATAAGAAAGTTACAAAATTTTAATGAATTTTTATTTTGAATCTTTTGCCTTACTTCTCGGGTAATGTTGTAATTAAAAAACTTTTTGTTTTATAAATACCATCGTAATTTTCTTGTTATTAAATAGTTTCTAAAGCCTCGTTTTTCGTAATTATGTGATTATTTTTCATGAAAGGGACTGCTGAAAATCTGGGTGAGATATATTTTATTATTATTAGAGAAAATAAACAACTCAAAAATAATGGCAATCACTTTTCCGTTTTATAATGAATTAAATTATTTTAAAATGAGTTGTGAATATATATTAATTTTATTAATATACGATCACAACTCACTTAGTCGGTTAATTCAAAGAATTTTGAAAGTAATCATATGAAACAATTAGTCATCTCATGTGATTCAGAATCATATCTAAATCTTATCTAAATCTCCAGTTGCACCAATTTGACAAACTTGTATATATTCAACTGTCAATTATACACGATCCATTAAACAAGTAAAATTCTTCTCAATATAAGAATTTCATCTAAATATGAAGTAAAAAACTATAATTTCAGATATAGTAATAAGAGGATTATAATTTTAAACTGTTTTTTAAATTGTATTATTATATTGAAGTATTGTCTTTTAATTTATCATATTTAAGAGAAACATTGTTCAGAATATTTTGAACATGTTCAAATTCTCAGAGGGAGCATCATAAACCAAGTTTTATTATAGATGTCATATATGTTATGTTTTTTATTTTTTAGATATTTATAATTTATTTATACACATTATTTACATGTGGTGGTCGATTAAAAGATGTGGGAGGAATTGGAAACGGACACTTACGATTGGCCCGCCGTACGATTGGTCGTAAATCCTGTTAATACTCCAAAACACTTCCATATCTACTTTTTCGTAATAGCTTCATCTCTATTATACATACATACATAATATATCTTAAGAAATATTAATTTAAGATATGATAAAAGTTTAATTAGTGTAAAATCATTAAAATATAATCAAACACAATATTTTTTTGTCATTCCGTCTAACCGTCCGTCCGTCTGTACGTCTGTGTGTCCGTAACTTCATGCAACGTCCGTAATTTCTTTCGAATTTATGGCTAGAAAAATGAAATTAAACGACGGGCTTGAACCCCGGGCCAGCAAACCCGAACCGGCAGTAACTTAGCAATGTTGCTAATGCCGAGCCTGCGTGATTAGTCAAAAATACAGTACATATAGGACGCAAAAGCGCGAATTTTAGTTCCGCCCAGCACAATTGCCAGGGTTTAAAATAGTACCATTAACTGCCGGCAGAGGAAATATAAAAAAAAGTTCGAATATATTTATAAAAATCGTTTTTACTTTTTCACGGGTGTCGGCTATAAATAAGGAAATACTTATTTTTAGGAATCGGCATGCAAAAGTACCATCATTTTTGACTGGTTGTAGCAAATTGTTAGGTATAAACGATTACTAGCAAAAACTAATGATACATCATATATGTTAAGGCCTGGTGGAGAAGTAGCCACCGTTTGAAAGAAAAAAAACTTATATTTTGAATAAATTGGTAAATCAGTTTGCACTACAAGACTACCAAAGGCTATTCTACTCGGCGGCCATTGTAGTTCAGGGGGAATAACACAATTTCGATTCTCCTTGTAGTCATTATATATACATTTAAATACTAGAGTGGTTGGGCCTCATAGCCTATTGTATAGTTAAAAGGTTGCCCTCACAACGCGGTGGGCATGACACTGGCTTCCCATACCAAGGGTTCCGGGTTCGATTCCCGGTAAGGTCACATTACACCCGTGTGATTAACTCAAGCTTGGCGTGTTTTTGTGACGTGTTTCGTTAAAGTAACTGGGCCTCATTGCTTAATAAAAAATACTTGCCACTATACTGCTGAGATGAATTAAAAATGAGGAAATGCCATTGATAGTCAAAATAAGAAGTGCAGAGGAAAATGTAAGAATGGAACAGAACCAGTATTCAAATATGATTATGTTAATCGAACAACGCACCCAGAAAATTTACCTTTTAAGATAATTCTGCAACCACGAACTGAAAACAATTTTTCGGTGGAATAATGTTCCATGCATTCCAGAAAAATCAAATGGTGCCGGTTTTGATAAATATTTCCGAAATTTGCCCTGTTATTCCTTCGCAAAAAGGCAAAGGATCATAATCAGAGGACATAACTTATGCTTATCTCAAGTTATTGCCGCCCGGAGATATCCTGGCAGAACACGAGAATACTTTTAAGGTATTATAATGTATGGAGTAACTTGACGCCGGAAGAAAAAAGCCGAAAGCCGTACCAACGCGTGAAAATAGTCCCGTCTTGTAATTGAGCATGCAGATTTATGAATTGAGGCCGGGATGAAAGTGCCAGTTTCAATTTTATCTCGATAGATGGTGGCGTTTGGCGCGTAAATTTCCACGGGAAGATTTTTATTAAGGGAGATGGTTGAATTATTATGGAAATAAATGGTTTTAATTTGTATAATGTAGTCTTTTATGAAGTTTTTACGGCGGCTATCTTTCGTCGTGCCGGGCCCTACGCAATAGTCCAACTTACTGTGACGTATGGCGTTACAGCTTCGTCCGTTGATCATTCGTGCTGCCCGTGGAGCGATAGCCTTTGTGGGAGGGGGGTTGGAAACGTTCAGACCAATTGGATATGATACAATTTTGATTAAATAATTGTTTTTAAAATGTGTTAACTATTTACTGCATTCAAAAAAATATATCGTACCGCTATATTTATGTTTAACCATTTTAACAATTTTCTTTAATTACATACAATATTATCGCCAAATAATAAATTTTGCAAACATCACATTCCTGTAATAATATAATAATAGTGGGTAGACTAGCTTGAAGCTGCGTAATTTTTAAGCTGAAGCATAAAACAGTTGACTGAGAAGCTGCGTAATCAAATTTCATTCAATAAGTTACCATAACGGTGCACACCAAAAGTTATTTATGTAGTAAAAAAGGTATAACGTAAATATTGTTACCATTATCTTTATTAAACTCTGCATTGAACAAACATAAAAAATGGTTAATCATTTTTAATTGCAATTTCCAACCTCTCTTTAGACAGATTGTTTAGTAAAGAGAGATTATTATTCTAACAAATGCTCGAAGTCTCCAGCAGTGAATCGAAGCCCTAAGGGAATAACAAAATGCGAAAACGAAAATGTTAAAGAAATTATCAAAAAATTATCCGACAAAATTAAAGTAATATATGAAGACATCGAGGATGTCTTCATATATTACTTTAATATAAGTTTGGATGGAAAGAAGAGTCTTATATATATAAAAAGTAACCCATAAAAACCAAGTTTTTATTATACTTCCTTTCTTTGTAAAATATAATAACAATTAAAGACGAATTAAAACATATAACATAACACTAAACTTACAGTAATTTAATATATTTCTAAAATGTCGGAAGTATTTCAAATTTAGAAAATATCCCGCGACGTTATTGGGCCGCCGTTGCTAGTAGGTAATTAAACTTTTGTAATGATTCCAATTTGAAAAAACTATTAAAAATTTGAAAAATCCAAAATTATACTATAATTATTATTATTTTTTAACGAAAATTTGACAGATTTTCTTGATCGTCGCCACAAGTCTGCATGCAAAGTTTCAGCTCGATTGGATCACGGGAAATGGGTCAAAAATCGATCCAAAGTTTTTTCGACGGCAAGCCGGCAAGCAAGCAAGCAGACGCCACGAGTTAATATAAAGGGAGTAATAAATGAAGGACTAACAAAATATCAAAAGGCACTTCTATATAAAACCAAAACAGAGTTAAAAGAAAAATATAAATATATATGGTTAAAAAATTGGAAAATATTAATAAAACGAGAAGGAGAAAGCAAAAAAAAATACAAATAAAAAATGAAGAAGATATAAGAAACTACCAAGAAGTAAATTCAATGTGAATTAATTTCAGCTATAAAAAAGATGGTGGCGTAATTATGTAATTTTTTCTTTAAAATATTTTTTTATTACTTTTTTCTTGAAAGTATAATTCTGTTCATAAAAACACTAAAAAAAGACCACAGTGAATTGTGAAAAGTTTTATACAGTATTTTTAGAGTATAATATTATAAAGTTAAAGTAAAAATTTAAATCTACATATAAATAATGAAATGAAATCCTTGCGTTTAAACTGTTTATACAGTTTTGCAAGAATGTAAAAATTAAATGGCAACAATAAAAAAAAAGTCATGTTTTCACCTCCTGAACCTGGCTAGGGGGCTGGTCTGCTGCATCATGAGGATGCAGAAAAACACGTCGGCTTCTTTTTGCATTTACTAAATAGACTCATAGCTCCTACCGGACTCTTAGTTCATTATATTACTTGTACGAAGAAACTATGGAATATATTCCTACAAATTTTAAGTAAATTATATCCAGTATCCTTAAAAATACTTAAAAAGAAAATAAAATATTTTTAGGATTTGATTCTGCCATGAATTTTCTCTTTGTCATAGACATACGAGAAATACGGATCAAATTAGCAACGCACAAAGCTACTAAGACAACAATTTGGAATTCCCGCATTTTTAGAATAATATCATTAGTAGGTACTCGAATATAATTGTAAGCAATAATTATTATGAATAATGCTGTCTCTATCTCGTTTATATCAAATTTTATAGCTATCTCATTCTAATATGTCCTTTCATTAATGTTTAAACAGAATTGTTTCTTAGAATCGTGCAGAAATACAAAAATCTACATTACTTCTTATAATTATGTACCTCTTTTTAATAGTTTTCATATAAATACAAGCTGTTGAATGTACTTTAAATATTTAGATTAATTATGTCCTCGTTAGGCGAAACGCACCTCCTAAAAATTAAAAATGTAGAACTTCCATATTTCAATATTTTTGATTGTTAGTCTTGCACCAGGGCGTTACAAAAGAATCTGCCATTCATTATTAGAAAAAAAATGATGGAATGATTATGCATATATATTTTCACAGAATAATTTCATGGGAAAGTTAAAGCAATAATCGCAGTGATAAAGTACACCAATGCAGCATAGTATGCGCGCCTCGTGCCGCACAAAGAAATTTAACGGGTCGTTAAGTCTCGGTTATACGGTGCGCCAATTAGAGTCGGGGCAAGAGATATATTATAATAACGTTCCGTGTATCGTTGGGGCGCAGATTATATCAAGTATTAAAATCCTCGATGGCATGCAAATTACTTAAAAATTTTATTCGATAATCGTAAATTATCTCGTCAAAAAGGATACAAGAGTTGGAATGTTTTTGAACGCCTTCTTTATTGAACCCAACCAGATTCGGAAAATACCATTTACATTATTGGGTGACACAGAAAAACAAATCCCAAATTTAAAATGATTATCGTGTACATTTTAACAAAATAATTCTAATACTTGATTGGAATTATATGATAATAGTACTGTAACGAGGCTAAAAAGAATTACGCACTTCTGAACAACAAGTGACAGTCGTTTGAAGTTGGCACAATACTATCGAAAGATCTAGAATTACCTACAGCGTTCGAGAGACGTCTAAACCCTCCATGAACGCCTGGAAGTCACGAAAACATTCGAGTTAACACTAGAAAAATCTAGTAAATACTAAAGAATTCTCGAGGATTCGGAAATCCAACGTGATAGGGTATAAATAAACGGATCCAGGCCGCGGAAGGCCATTATTATTCTGACGGGAATCACGAATCGAAAACACTGTAACTATCAGGCGCATGAACTAAGCGACAGATAATTAAGTGAAGTGCTAACTCTTGCGCGATATTTGAGCGGAGACTTCTCGAAAGTGTTCCCCTGTGAAATTAACGGTTTATGGACGAGTGATATATCACTAAGTAGTGGGAAAGTAGTACGAAGTAGTGTAAAATTAAAGAATAGCGTTAAGTTTAATAGTGTTAAGTGACTTTTTTTACATTGAGTATTTAGTAATTAATAAATCTGTAATTAAATTCCAGCGTTTTCATTAATTCTTCCCGCAGCCACGTCATGTGACAGTATGATTAAGGATATGGAAAAATTACCCTTAAGATCAGAAATTGTTGAATATATTTTTATATTAGGTATTTAATATTTTGGTTATTTTTAAATGCTTTATTTGTTTCTAAGGATTTCAAATTATTCAATTATGTACCGATATTGTTTCCATGAAAAAGAAATAAACCAAAAGTATGATGATTTTCTCTTCAATATGCAATTAGAAAATTCAGAATCATGATAATTTAGCAATTCTAATAATGCTCTTTGATTATGAATGTTAAATTTTGATCTGTTTTTCAGTACAAAAACAATACAAATAGGTTTATTAATTATGTACTTAAGTTTTCACGGCCGTTCAGAATATACACAGAAGGTTTGATAATGGCAGAATTTCTATATTCTTATTTATTACTAGCCGTTTGTACCCGGCGTTGCTCGGCTTAAGTATTTAGTTAAAAATAAGTTTGTGGGACACACAACGGTTCTATTGTTTTGCAATCACTCTAATAAAAACAAAGTTTCCATTTAATCTAGGCTACGATGGATAGGATGTCCAGGAGGAAATTGTGGCCTATGTATTTCACCGGGACTTAAAAAATAAGAATGCAAAAATTGGATTACATCGGCAAACCGTATTGATTTGTACATAAAATATATCAGGTGAAGAGGTGGAGTAAAATGGAAGGGGGAAAATTTGTCTTTGTTACCCGCTGGGTCTTGAAGAATAAGTATGCAAAATTTATGTCAGATAGGTCATATGGTGTAGTTTTGTACAGAACATATAGCAGGAGAGGGGATAAGGTAAAGGAGTGGGAGAAAAGTTACCTTCGTTACCTGCCGGGTCCTAAAGAATAAGTATGCAAAATTTGGGTCAAATCGGTCAAACGATGTAGATTTGTACACAAATATATCAGGGGAGGGGGTGGGGTAAGGGAGAGGAGGTAAATGCGCCTGTGTTACCCGCCGGGTCCTAAATCATAAGTATGCAAATTTTGAATCTAATCGGTCGAAGGTACAGATTTTGATTGAAAATATATCAAAGGAGGGAGAGGGGTGAAAGAAGAGAGGGAGGGGTGAAAGGGGAGAGGGAAAGTGTCTCCTGTGTTACCCGCCGGGTCCTTAAGAATAAGTAGGAAAGAAAATTTGAGTTCGATCGGTCAGAAGGTACAGATTTTAATTGAAAATATATCAGGGAGATTGGTAAAGGTCGCGTTTGTTACCCGCCGGGTCCTAAGGAATAAGTTTCCAAATTTTGAGTCCGATCGGTCAAACAGTACATATTTGCATTGAAAATATATCAGGGGTAGGGGAATGGGCAAAAAGAGAGGGGGAAATGTCACCTTTTCACCTAAAGCATGAGTATGCAAAATTTGAGTCAAATTGGGAAAACGGTGTAGATTTGTATATAGAACAGACAAACCAACAGACATTGAGTTTAGACATTTAGTATAGACTGGTGCACAGATCTATGGACGGTAAAACAGAATGTTATATTTTTTATATTATTTTCATATCAATGTTAATGCAATAATATCGTCTTCTTCACAATTTATTCTCGCTTATCTGAATTTTTAAAATCTTTATTTCCGATTTTTTGCATGTCTCGTTAGCAACCTCAAGTGATGCGACGTCAAGGAAAACCTTGAGGAGATGTATCAAGACTTTTAAGCAAGATTCTAGAAAACTTGGCGCTTACTACAAATATACTTGTGGTAACCACGCGATGGTGATGTTGAAATATTTTCTTCGTTTGCAATCCTAACTAAAAATAATAACAACCCTATTCTAAATTTGAGTCACCATATTACAAATTTAATGAAGCGTGGTAGGTAAGAAAACATAAGTTATAAAAAATTTCGTCCACATTTTCAATAGGTGCAAACTAAACCCACTATAAAAAACTCCTTCATAGAGATTTGTGGATTTCTACAGTATGTTTATAAGGTACAACAGTATGTAAAAATAAATTCTTTATATTTTAATTCTGGGACTTGTAAATAAACATACAAAATTGACAACATTCGATACTATTTTATAACTTATTCTGGACTTATGATAGAAATTTTTTAAATGGTATTTTCCATCGGACGCATCTGCAGAGGTGCCTTCCAATTAAAATGTGTGCCCAACTGATGCCCTGCCGCAAAATTATTTAACTAAAAGCAACGTTTGTATTAAATGGTAATTTGTGATTTTATTAACATCAATAATTAACGCGTGAAATATTTTTGTCATAATTATTTATAACACATTTGCGCGAAATGTATTTAATTAAACATTTGATTTATTTACCGTGCGGGATCGGGTGGGGTTTTTAGTTTTGACAGGGGGTCGCTATTTGACATTCGGCGGGGGATATTATATCTAATGGCCAGCAGGCAAGATAGTTTAACCGAGGGGGAGAGGATGAATCAGAACATCATAATAAAAAAATTTAGTCAGATATATTTATATCATTTTTGAAGTAAATTTATTTATTTATTTCATTTCTTTACTTTTACATTTGTTTGAGTTAAATTATACTATGCCTGTCTCACTAGAGAGCTCTGTGTTGAGACAGGCAAAGTTTACAATTATAACTTATATGTAAGCACATTTATACAAAATAGGTTAAAACAAAAAGTACATTTTGAACAAATAAGTTTTAAAAAAAGTTTTTTTTAATTAACTAGTAGTATACATCCTTTATATTTTTTCTTGGTTTTCATTTTAAAAATATAATCAAACTATTTATCCCAAAAGTATTGCAAACAAAAAAAAAACAGCTCGTTTATTAAGAATTATCAGCCTAAAGATAATTGGAATAGGAATGGAGAGCGTCTGCGAAAGACCTGGCACGATCGGATACTACAAGTATTTGAGGATGGCCCTGTTAACGTTAAAAGCCGCAACAACCGTAGATCTTGTATGAGAAGATGTATGAATGTGGCCGAAGCAAAAGCGGTGTGCCAGGATAGAAGAGTGTGGTATTCAATCCTCTATACCTACCCCTGCGGGGAAACGGCGTGATGATTAGTTAGTTAAGATAATTGAAAAAAATTTAACAATTTCTTTAGGATTCTTTTCAATGTTTTTAGATTTTTTAATATTTTTTATTTGTTTTATTTTTCATCATCATAATTAGGCAGCTTCGATTCAATGAAATTTTTTATTTGAGGATTATCGCCCCTTTTTCACAGTTTTCTCGCATATTCAGGAAAGCTGACACAGTGTCTTATGGTGTACCTCGAAGGAGGCTTTTCAGAAGTATAAATTGCAAACATATTATTTAAAAAATTACTTATTATCTTCCCTTAGAAGGAAAATGTCATGTTTAGAAGAGGAGATCGGTTCCATTATGAAACAATTTCAACTTTTTTCTAACCGTACAGCGTTTCTTCGCAAAGCCTCAAAACAATTTGCCAGGTCCAAGTGGTGGTTTCATAGACGATG
Organism: Agrypnia vestita; assembly: GCA_016648135.1. Classification (NCBI taxonomy): domain Eukaryota; kingdom Metazoa; phylum Arthropoda; class Insecta; order Trichoptera; family Phryganeidae; genus Agrypnia; species Agrypnia vestita. Next base: position 116,477 of record JADDOH010001106.1, on the reverse strand, counting down.
ATCTAGATTTGTATTCCATATTTTCTTTCTGTCCATCTTACTTTTACTACCAGAATAATGACGTTTTATTATGGACCATATTAAAATGCCAGATATAAATTTCCTTTAAATAGTGCAGTCAAATAAACAAAAATTAATCATTGAAGGATTAGGCAGATACTTCGTGGTGCAACATTGTAATTTAAAATATTTTATTTAAACTTTATAATACACACAATACGAGTTATTAAATTATTACTAAAGTTTCAAGAGGAGTAGTCCCTCTCATCATCAGGTATAGATAATAACATAATAACTAACTTTAATACAAAATTTATCATTCGATCGGGTAAGTCAGGAGCGCGCACAGTGGGGAGGGGTATTTTTCCGCAAAAATCTCTAGGATTGGTGAAGTGGACTGAAATGTAATATTATTTATTAGTATAGAGTGGAGACAATGGCCTTTACAAAGAAAAATGTAGAAAAGCTCAAATGCACGCAACAATCCATGCAGAGATCCATGCTTGAAGTAAGCCTAAGAAATGATGTAATTAGGTGCAGAACTAGAGTAGTGGATATCATGGATCGTGTAGCGAAGCTAAAATGGCAATGGGCAGTGCATGTTGCAAGGCAGGATGCCACAAGATGGACTCCCTGAAGTAGAGACCTTGGGAGAATAAAAGAGGCATCGGCAGACCTCAAAAGAGATGGGCCGACGATAAAACGGCTATGGGGGGAAAGAAATGGCTACAATTAGCAAATAACAAAGAAGGATGGAAGCGTATGGAAGAGGCCTATATCTAGCAGTGGAGAGATGAAGGCTGAAGAAGAAGAAGAAGAAGAAATGTGTTTGTAGAATTAATTTTTTTTAGGATTTCAATGGTTTCCAATTAATTCATAAACCATCCTTTATGAGGAACTGAGTGGAGTAGTTTCAATTTGTTAATATCGAAAGAATGACTATTGTCAATTACGTGATTGGAAAATTCGAAGAAATTATTGTTTTTTAGGCAACGGCGATGTTCTTCTATTCGTGTATTTAAGTTCCTCGTGGTTTGGCCTATATTTTTTATCATAGTCTCCGCAAGTTATTTTACATATCCCGCTTTTTCCAACATACCTATTTTTGTTTTTGAATTAAAAAGAATTTAAGCAATATTATTATTTGTATAATAAGCTGGTCTAACGTTAGTAGGGTGAGAGTCTTCCTCTCGAAACTATAGCAGTAATTTAATAATTCACATTGTGAGCGTGTATTACATAGTTAAAATAAAACATATTTAAAAATAAAAACATACATTAGCATATATTATAGTTTTACATTTTACGTTATTTACAAAACAAATTAATATGTTATTGACCATACCAAATAAGATAACTACTAACAATTATATTGCTTTTGGCGTAGATGTTGACATTCGATTTCATAACGATGAATTATTCGTTAAATTAGTTCAGTCAGGAGTCGGTCTTTGGTCGTATTAAAACAATACGAATTTTACATAGTTTATTATATTTTGAGAATGTGTTTCATTTTGAACACATTTTCACTAATAGAAATTTACAATGTTAACGTGGTGTTCATGTTTTATATAAGTTAACATACTTCTACAAATATTGATAATGTTTGATAATAAAAATAGCTTTAGCACGGACCAATACATTTCAAAATGACGTTATTTAAAAATGAAATATACTTGTCTATTGAGCCTCGTCTTGAGAAACTATCAATAATCTTATTTTACATGCTTTTTATTAAGCTTCACTTGTCAGAGAGAAGTCTTCATTCAAGAAGATCATTATTTGACACACTTTATGGCTAACAATTACTCTAAAATTAGGCATAGTAACGTAGTCCTGATGACAATAGAATACTTATTCATTTGTTTTATACAATCAGTTAATAATGAAAAACAAATTAAAACTCTGATGCGTTCTTTTATTGGGCATTTTACTATTTTATATATTTTTTTCTAACATATTATTTTAATTTTAATTTTTTTATTAATTTTAATACATAGTTACAATATTACAAATTACAAGTGCAGATACTATCACCTAGTACTAAACTATCCAATACAATAGAAAAATTAATTCTCGAATTTAAATTGGGGGGTACAGCCGATTAGGTTGGTACAGAGAGTATACCTACATATAATATTTAATATAGTTTTTTTAAGCAGCATACACATACCTTAATACGTATATTAAGGAGATAGGTTTTAAATTTCTTAAAAGAAATTCAAATTTATAGTTATTGTCGGAGTTGCACAATAATTGCTTGATCTGGGATTTGAAGACATCATAATTTTTTTTATATCGATTTTATGAGGGAGGGCATTAAAAAAAATCTACTTTGATAGTAGTAATGGTGTTAAGAAGCACTAGTTTTAAATTTGGGAATTTCTAAGTTGCCACATGATCTAGGTCGTTTACTTATTTTTATGGATGTCAATGAGTTGTTAAGGATTTTGTGAATTTGTTACAGGGCATTCCTTTTGAATATTTTATTTAGACTGAGGACCTTAAAGGAGTTGAATAGTTGTTCAGTTGAATATTTTGATGTATTTTTTAGGATGACTTTCAAAACCAGCCTCCTACCTTTTCTACAGGTAAGTAAAAGTCCCTCCCCAACCAATTATTTCATACTGAAGAATAGATTGAGCAAGAGAGAAATAAATTGTTTTAATCATAGAAGATGAGAGGATGTTCCTCAGTCTAATGAATAAGTAAATAAGTTTTCTTACTCAAGTACTGTTTACCGTATTTGTTCCTTCCATTTTAATTGTCCGTCGACTATAACACCCAGATACTTTATACTAGTTTTTCATGTTAGGTATAGGTAGGTAGAGGTTTTTCTTTTTATTTTCACACTGTGTTGAGTTTATTTTAAGAGTTATATTTGTAACAACGTTATTTTCTTTTGACGATTTTGGTCAAACCATGTTTTGAGTATAATTTTGTAATCATCACAGTATCGTCAGCATAAGAAATGACATTACCAACTGTAGGGAGGGTGAACACATTAAATTATATTATAATTTACATAGATAATAAAAAGTGTTGGACCGATGACAGTTCCTTGTGGCATGACGAACGATATGGTTTTTAGGTTCAATCATGCCTGCAATATTTGTCATTTTTATTATTTTAAAAGTGGCGTTAAAAATTTAGGTTAATATCATTCGACTATTAGTTCTACATATCAGAAGATTGTATTCTATAGTAAATTTTATTGTACATTTTTATTTTTATTAAATATAATATTAAATATCTGTCTAGCTTATTATGAAGAATATTTTTCTTCTTCATGTGCCGTCTTTTATCGAAGATGGCGATTAAGTTGCGGTACAATCATTTATCCTGTTAGAAAATCGCCGGCATTTTGGACATTAAACAACTCTCTGTGGTTATACAGACAAGACAATCACTTTTTACTTAGTCTTTTCCCCCGCATAAAAATTTACCATCTATTTCCATTTTCTACTGTATAAAAAATAGTATTTTCGCTGACTAATAATTAGCTACTAATTAAAAAACATGTTAAATTCATAATATATTATGCTTTCATACGAGTTCAATATTGCGCATTTCGTGCTGAATATAAGTACCTATGCAAATTTTAAAACTATATATATAAAAATATAAATATAATAACTATACAGAGTAATTTATAAAATATTAACAACCTCATAGGACTATATTCCTACCTTGATTATGGGTCGAAAATGTTCAAGCTATTATGACCTAATATCAATAGTTGAGAAGATATGCGACATCAAAGTTTGCATTTTTTTCCAATATTTCTAACTTATTTTTTGTACAACGTTGGACTATCATTACAGTAACTTATATCGAATATGAAAAATTCATTCCCTTTAATACAAGTCAAATAAAAAAAGTAAAAAAATAAAACATTCCAATTGGAATTTTTTCAGGGTTTTTATCATTTTTTTAACTTGTATTGGAAAGAATGAATTTTTCGTAATTGATATGAGTTACTGTAATGATAGTCCAACGTTTTACAAAAAATAAGTCAGAAATATTGAAAAAAAAAATGCAAAATTTGATGTCGCATACCTCCATAACTATTGATATTAGGTCATAATAGCTTGAACATTTTCGACTCATAATCAAGGCAGGAATATAGTCCTGCGAGGTTATTAATGTTTTACAAATAATCCTGTATATTTATAAATTTTCAACATAGGTTTTTTTCTTAAAATTGATCCAATTTAGGGACAATATAAATGATTGAAAATTCTTCCATGATATTTACCAATATGGTGGCGATAATAACGAAGTAGCCACATAAAGGGTGGTGTCATTACGTATTGATTAATGAAATAAAACATCGGTGTATTTTAACGAACTGCGGCGTGGTTTAGGGCTGTGGTGGAGTGGCGTGCCGATTCCAAATCGAAGGGATGGTTCCACAGCTGAACGGTACGGCCGTTCAGGGGTCGCACAATACGGCGTTCATTCATTTGGAGTTCCCGGTCCGGTGCCCCCCCCCAACCCCTCTCGCCCCACCGGCAATCCGGTGCAGCTAGGTATCAGACTATGGCTTCAATTAATCGAACTGCTGTACAACAAACGGTTTCCTGTTAAACTGGACGGAATATTGATCCACTGGCTAAATGCTACGGAAAAATCTCTAACTGAACTTGTCAGAATAAATGAGAACTTTTTCACGGATCAACCTCTTTGATTTGTTCAATGACTCTCGAATGTGTCAAATATTTAGTGAAGTGATAACAAAATACGTCCTTACTTCCACGTCTTAGCAAAGAAACGTCAAAAACCGACAGCACACATCACAACAATAAACGTCACAATAAGGACACCGGTTAACATGTTTGATCCTGATTACTCTTATACATACATATCATTTACATGTGTATATTTTATTTTCGAAAAAAAAACTCAAATTTTATTTCATTGCTTTACTTATATACATTGGTAACGTTTGATTTTACTATGCCTGTCTCACTAGAGAGCTCTGTGTTGAGACAGGCAAAGTACAATTACAATTATAACTTACTTATATGCAAGCACATTTTATACAAAATACATCTTACATTTTATACAAAGTAGGTTAAAAAAAGTTCATTTTATAAAAATAAGTTGAAACAATTAATCATCGTCTTCACTCAGCCACATGTAAATATATCCTAATACAATATGTTACTTGCATGAAATTTAAGTTCTCTTTATATAAAATAGGTTTAAAAAAGTACATTTTATACAAATACGTTAAAAAAAATTAATCATTGTCTACACTCAGTCACATGTTAAAATACCCTAATACAATATGTTACCTGCATGAAATTTGAGTTCTCAATTTGTTTGGATGAGTCTCCCAATAGCTGGTCGACCCATATCTCTTACCCAAATTTTTATTAATGTTTTTACATTTTTCGGATTATTCAATTATGATACCCTTTCCAGCATTGTATTGCACAGTTTCGGGCCTATGTGTTTAAAGTTTCTTTGTCCATAAGTGGTTCTACAGATTGAGTATGAGAATAACAATAAGCGCAGATATAGATAATATTATATTTTACATACGCACGTGAAAAATCACGGGAAACCATAATAATTAGTATGGATCCTTGCGTGACCGCGCAACGTGAGCTGCGCACTGATTGCGTGTCATACTGTAATCGTCTAAAGTTGTCATTCCAGCAAGTTACGGACAGACAGTGAAATTATTATTATATTAAGATTAGATTTACAATGATTTTAATATCCACACAGACTGACATGAATACGTCTGCTTTGTCTGCTTTCTTGATTTTTTAATGCTTACTTTAAAATATCTATATATCACATGTTCAATATCAAATTACTATAGACATTTATGAAGAAATTACAATTTCTTGTGATGACATATTTCAAAAAAATTAAATTTATGGAAACGTAAATCAAATGAGCCACGAGTTTAGCTCATTGAGAGTAAGACGACAAGAATTTTATTTTGTAAATACGGTAGAGATTTTTATAAAAATAGTATTACACATTTTGTATAATATTACTCAGACAAATGTGTAAATTGAGAAACATATGATAAAGCATTATTAAATTACGCGTAAATGGCTGGCGGTAGGATAAACGAAAAGATTAAGAAAAGGTTGCTAATGAATTTTGGCATGTGTAACGTATGAGGGATAAGAGGATGACGACTAAAATTTATTAGAAGTGTTGGGGGAAACGACGAGATATTGGAAGATGGCTTTCTTATAATTTTCAATTATCTTCGATATTGCCAAATATATTTGTACGATAGTTGAAAAAGCAAACAACAAGAGGTATGTTGCTAGGAAAATAGACTTGTGTTTTTTTCTCCCTCTGTATCTCCACCGGAGAAACAGAATAATTATATATTATATAATAAAGATAATTTTGTATGTGTAAAATATTTCTTTAATGTTAATTGATCGGAATTAACAGTTTTTGTAATATTTTGTATGAATAATGTGCATTCCGAAGCTTACAAGATGGAGATAAATTATATGAATATAAAATATTAAGTGAACATTTTATCAAAGGAATAAATGAAAATAAATATTGTCATTTTCTATACATATATGTAACTAACAAGCGTAGCTGAGTGTACATATTTAATAAAAATTTACTTGCTATCATAAACGTTTAAAAAAAAATATTTTTTACTTTCTATTTAGAAAATTTAGCATTGTAGTATTTTAAAATATAATACAAAAAATCTCTTTAAAAGCATTGCGTAATATCAATAATTCAAATATTTTATACAATAACTGAAAGGTTACTTACTTCTTCAAAAACAACAAAATGTTTTTTGTAATGACATTATTAATATAATTAATAAAAATTTAACGATTTTTAATTTGGTAGTATACATTGTATCCTGACAAAGGGATCATTGGCCCTGAAACATGTTGATATATACAAGTGGTGAAAACAAAGTACATTTTTATTTATTATATGTTATGTACTACGCACAATAATTAAAATAAATAAACACAATTGAAAATATATTAAAATAGCCTTTTTCAATATATTTTCAATGTGAGTGAAATATTTCATAGACATATATTACATACCGGTATCATTTTGTCTGCTTGGAGTCTTCAAATGCATACGTATTGTAAAATGTATTGTCCCAGACATTACGTACGTATTTACATTCAGTACTTGCAAAGTCATTTAAACTGCGCTAGTACATGTGAAGGCAGTTATTAGCAGCAGCTAATAGACTTGCTAACGAAGCCTATTGGAAATGACTGTCCACGTGGCTAGCGGAAACAAATCATGCGCGCTACCGGACACACGTGTCTGTAATATCAGTCATTATTGTCATTAGCATTCTAGGAGGCTGCAAAAGCGTGGCTGCACCGCTCTCATTGCCAGACTTTAAAAATAAGCATGAGCTAATTTTATGATTGTGAGTGACAGTAGGGCGTGCAAAAAACTTAAGGTACTATAAGAAATATGAATGCGTTTTGATGACAACTTAAAACGAGACAAACAAATATACAGCAGTAATACCAAAAAATTCAGAGTAAACCTATTTAATATTCTTTTCAATATTGTTAGAGAAAACACTGAAAAGAAATTAATGGAAATTATAAAATAAAACTCTTAAGTAAAATGAGTATTATCATTATTTTTTTCCTCTTCTTCTTCCTTCTTATTTGGAAAACTACTGTTAGATTAATAAATGTTCAATTTTGCAATTTGTTTTTGTAGGTGTTTTAGTTAAAATACCAGGTCCATGTATTATTTAATTAAACATAATGTATTTATTTAATTTAACTTTTTATTGTATTAATCTAATTAAAAATTTTATAATGTTCTAATATACTTGAACTCTAAATTATTAATTAATTATACTAATGAGTACCTATAGTTAAATTTTGTGTTTTAAAATCAAATATGTAACTTGCCTAAAACAGGCCTGCCTAGTTGGGTAGTTAAATATTTTATTATATGATTGTATGATAATTAATTATTTTATAATTATATTTGTAATGTAATGTAATAATGTAATGTAAATAGACTATATAAAAAAAATAATTATATGATGCAAAAAAAAGGCTTGCGGTTATTAATTATTTAATCAAATCTAATCGCTTGAATTTAATTATTGAACCAACAAGTTTCTTAAACTGTAATTATCTCAAAAAAGCCCTTTGTTTACAAAATTCAATTTTAAAGATTTATTAAAAAAATGTGTGCCTAACGCTCTATGGAACAGCGAAATGTAAATTGAAAAACACTAAATTTAAAAAAATGAATGATGAGAAATCAGTTGATTAAATTAATAAATTCAAAAATTCAAATAAACATAGTTCAGTATTAATTTATTTAAAAAAAATTGAGATAATTTTTATTTTATTTAAAAAATATAAAACAACATCTACAAGAAATGAATTTGGACAGAAAATTTTCAAAATATGTAATTAAAAATACTACATACTGCCAGTATAAAAATTAAAAGAAATGGAGAAACTATCAAAAAATTAATTGACGATTTAGATTATGAGACGATAAGTAATGACGTTCACTATATAAAATATAGTAAACGAATAAGGTCGTTAAAGACTTTCATACTAAAAACCATAACTAAAAATTAGTAAAATACTTAAAAACAACCAAAAAATTCATATTTATACTTTGGTAAATGTGGATTGGATATATGGACTTTCAGTGATAAAATTGTCATGCATTTTGATACAGATATTATTCTGGTTTAATTTTTTTTTCAAGATATCTGGCTTCGGAGTCAGAGTAGATTTGTAAGATCGTTAAGATTTTATATTGTAGCTTAGAAAAAAATAAGATGTTATTTCCTTTAAAACAAGCTCGCAAGTCGAAATGAACGATTATTTATTTTTAAATTTAGTCTATTCGTCATAAAATGGCAAACCAAACTGAACACAAATTAGGTGTAAGCTGTCAAATTGGCTGTCGCCGGAAAAAGTTCTTCCAATTCGAAAAACAAATCTCTAAAAAATTACCTATATATATAAACACTGATGGCTTAAAATTATCTAACTAATTAAACTAATACTACGGCATTTACCACGATTTTAATGTATTTTTTCATTCCATTGTTCTTCACCTCGAAAAAAACGTAAGTACACCACTGTTTTTGGCGAGTAATATAGTATGATTATTCAAAAATGAAGATGCGTGAAAATATGGTAAACAAATTAATATCTTATTATGCGCCAAAGTAATGCAATGCTATCAAAAATAATCTGTTTTTTATTCATAATTATCCACTTTGTCACGGCTGATGATTTAAATTAATACTGGAAAAAGAAAGTATTCTCAAAAACTTCGTGCATGTAATCATAATCGAACGAATGAATATGTTTTTTGTTTTGAGACCGAATATCTGACAATTACGTCTTTTTTGCAGTAAATAATTTCTCGAATATCACTATTAATCGTATTTGTCATTGTGACAAATAAAAATGTTCTTAAAAAAACATATAAAATAACATGAAGTGCAGAAATCTGTACGAAAAGCCCCTTTTTGGCATTTAGATTAGGTACACAGCTAAATTTAATCAATTAAAATCTATAAACAGTTTTAAATTTAAATTCAATCATAATCATTCGTCAGTTTTGAATTGAAAATATGTTGATTAGTACTTGATTCAAAATTATGGATAATACATTATTTAAATTACGGGAACACAAATCTCAAGTGAATAAAATTGGGAATGTTTAATGGATGCGCGCGCATTTCGTGGTCTCGCATTCCAGCTAGAGTCCATTCAATTTAGGTAAGCCTTTTGCATTAGTATGAGTAATACCCTCTGTAACACGTAAATTGTGAAATTGTATTCTTTTTTTAAACAAACTTCATTGGCCGCTCCAGTAACACTCTGACCGGCGAGCGGAGCGGTCGTTTCTTTGTTTAATATTTTTCGCTTAAAGATACGGTGACTACAAAATTACGAATATTTTTAAATTAGGAAAGGAGAAATCGCTTTCAGGTCAAACAAAGGAGATAGTTTTAAATGTATATAAAAATCTCGAAGAATTATATAAAGATAAAATGGAAAAAGTTGATAAAATAACCATCAGCGGATGGAAAAATGTTTGCTGACACACAAAAGGAATTGAAACTTAGTACGCGACGAAGGATATTCAAATGGATTAAATCACAGACTTTAATCAATTTAATATGAATTTAGCTGAGGATTCGGAGTCCGAAACAAACGATTTTAGTTTATCTGATTAAAATTAACCATAAGAATTCGAAATTATTTAACCACAATTATACCTGCTTATATATTTATTTTATAAGCCATAATCCGTCAAAAATAACATAATTTTATTATATATTTCGGCCGCCAGTTAAGGCTGTGAGAACAGCGCTATCCAGAGTAGCGTAGCGCCTTGATAACATTAGTAATGGAAATAAAATAGAGAACTTTGCTTTTTTGCTTCCTATACCTCATTATTATTTGAGCCATGTGACAGCGTTAGTGATGGACATTGTTGCATAGAGAATGATATATTTTGATTAATACTAATGACATATGTCTTACAATAGTGGATTCAGTTACAAGTTTTAATTATACTTAAACTGAAATATTTAAAACAATCATGAAATTAAAAAAAAATCTAATTCAGAGTATTTTATTAAAAAAACATAAAGTCAATGTCTTTATTTTATTTAACAATTTTGAAATCATACTTATTTTGAAAACGAAATTAGATCAATTATTGGATTCTGGTTACGGTTACGAATAGATTTCTAAATAATTATTATTTGGGGATTAAAAAAATGAAATATACTTTTTTTATAATACATATATGCTAATTTCAGGTTAAGAAAATAAAATACCATTTATTTATTTTTTTGCGTCTATCATTTAAAATCAAAACAAGAATGTTACGAGATTTTGTAAACGGACTGTTACACTAATGCAAAAGGCTTACCTAAAGTGAATGGACTCTACATGCTGTGAAGGCTGCGCGTGTGCAACTTCCCTTACAATACAATTTTTACCCTAAATGCGCTAAAGGAAGTATAACTTCAATATATGTTCCTTATTTTATGTAAATTTTTGTGCTTTTTTAATTAGTTTTGTGCTTACGGTTAAGCTTGGCTTGCTGCTATGCCCAGCGGGTGCATATGGTACCTGTTTCGCGGTTGAAATAGCCTTTCATCGAAATCTTGCTGATGTACTCAGCGAGCAGCTACGCTGGCCGTCAGCTATGGCCGTTTGCTATTATTTGAAAATTTTGAATTTTTATTCCAAGTTTTCAAGAAAAAATATCGGCAATTTATCCAAAGAATACTGAATCTGAATAAATAAAAAACTAACCCATAAAAACCAAGTTTTTATTTTACTCCCTTTCTTTGTAAATAATGTTTACCATCATGTGATTAAAAATTGATTGACTGAAAATGAAACATGTCTAGACAAATATCTATGTCAAAAATTTCTTTATTATTTGATTTCTTCCCAAAAAACCGAAGTTCGCTGTCATCTGTGAACCAATTGTCATAAATTTTCGAAATTCGTAGTGAAGTACCTATTATACCTACCGACGGAGAATTCAAATTTTAAATATTCCGTGACGTTATCAGGCCGCCGTTAGTAGTAATAAAACTTTTGTAATGATTCCAATTTGAAAAAAACATTAAAATTTCTAAAAATCCAAAATTATACTATAATTATTAATTTTTTTTAACGAAAATTTGACAGATCTTTTTGATCGACGCCACGAGTCTGCTTACAAAGTTTCAGCTCGATTAGAACCTTGGAAAAAGGATAAAAATCGATCCAAAGTTTTTTGTCTGACACGCAATCAATCAATCAGACACCACGTTAATATAAAAGGAGTAAAAACTGATCTAGAAAGGAATTAAATATTTAATAAGTTTCAATCGTATTCTTTGTGTACATGTTAATAATTCAAATAAATGTCACATATATGTAAAGGGAATACTGCTTTAAAAATCTGGTCAAAAATGGATATCTCACTGCCAATGCCTCTATACTGAGGATAACAAATTCCAACCACAAATGGCGTTAATAAATAAGAACTAACTTGTGAAACGAGTTGTATATACATATTATACAACTTACAAAATTTCGTAGATGTGGAATTAGTGAACTTACAATGTGTTCACTTAAGCTAGCCATATGATAGTTTGTAAGCCCTATAAACAAACTAATGATTTAAATACATACTTTCCCATATAAACAGGTTCATCTGTAAGAGATATCCATAATATTTCTTGATTACAGTAAAATCAATTATAGGGAAGTTGCGTATTAATTATTATAAATGAACCATTTATTAGACGAAGGCCATATTAACCTTTTCAAGAAAGGGATAAAAACAACGCACAAGGGTGTGTGTTAATCATATATTCTACTTGGCGTTCGATGTGGACAATAATGAGATCCGATCAAATGATGTGTATTTGTGGCGTCTGGGGTTCGGCAAAAGGGGGGCGCGGGACAAAGGGGGCCTAATCCGTCAGGTGACAAGGGGGCCCCGCCTAATTGGGGATCAGCCCCGCCGAGCTCCAGGGATTCAATTACATTTTAATAACCGTATGTGGATTTGTCAACTCTTAGTCGGGTCTCAGGAGGTCGTATTATTTGAAAGTGAAAATTGAGAGTGGAGTTTAGAATTTCAAATTCATCTTTTGGAAGGATAGTGTATTTGTATTTGGTAACAACATAAATTGTCTTTTTTATCAGGCCACATGGGATGTGATTACTTCGAAATTTGGATCAGAGTAAGGAATGTTTATGTCTAATTATTATCCATTTTGAAGGGTCCATACATTTGTATGTATGGGAAAAATATACAGGGTGTAACAGAGTAATTTCATAATACTTTATACGTTGACTAATACATAAATTGTGAGTCAAAAATGTTCAAGCAACAATGTACTCATATTAATACTTGAAGGTTTGCATTTTTTTCAACATTTCACATTTATCTTATGCTGATTGTTGGACTATTAATAAGGTAACTTACATGGAATATTCGAAAATTATTTGTTTTAATAACTAAAATAAAAAGATTAAAAGCGTGCAGATATTTTGAAGTTGAATATTTCGGAGATAACTCAGATGGCTGGCAGGGATCGATTAACTGTGTTAAGGGTGCGAAATTCTCAATAGTAACAATGTGCACCTGAGTCCGCATCAGCGGCCAGGGCTAAAGCTTTTAACAAGCTGGAAGTTAATTTTTTTTTGCAAACCATGGAGAAGATATTGGCGGATGAATAACGTCCAACTCAACACATTTTATCTTTAATATCAAACCCAAGCAAAGGAGGAGAGATTCCTAGCCATGTTTCCTTTTCTTTCCCTAGTCTATTAATACATCGCTACTGCCCCTTTTTCTCTTTTCAATAATTTTTTGAATCACGATACCCTTTTTTTCACGAAACTCTTTCTGTGATTAGGATCCAACACTACGCAGTACTTTGATCGTCTCACCTCTGTGTGCAATTAGGTGCAGTGTTCCAAGAGAATAGAAAATTATTCAGAGAAATGGGCGATGAGTCTGTTGACACGCAATGACTTAAACAATTGAAATATATATATATATATATATATATTGCAACGGCACTGGCGGATAGAGCGCCAGGCCACCCATACTTGCTGTGCATCCACCAGCTAACTCGGACGGTCACGAGACTTCCACTTGTGCGTGAATAAGTATGAATGAATGTGCGTATGATACGTGTGTGTGTGAATACCTGACCACTTGGAGAGGAATCTTCAAAACAAAGACGGTGCATTACAGAAAGGCTTACATTTAATCAAATCGGTATAAAACAACATTGGCAGCAAACGATGACTCTCCTTAAATCTTATAAACAAAAGTGGGGTAAACAAATTAAGGCAAAAGGCCTGATAGAAAGTGGCGAAGGCGGGCAAATGAACACAATAAGTCAGTGATCACAGAATTTAAATTAGTAAAATAAAACACAAGTTCTTTGGTCGATGAACATTGATTCGGAGAGGACGAGAACTCCGACGCAGCGTGATGACCCCCGACTGCAAATATTCTATTGCGCCTTTGTCGGCGAGCACCCGACGTGGTGTCGCAGGAATGATAATTAAGGCATACCCACTTGGTGCTTCCGACGGATCGAGATCGTACTTTCATTTGGTTCCATCGAGAGCCGCCATCGGCACAGATCGTCAGCCTCGCCTCCCTCGCGAGATGACTTAGCCTTGGGCACGGTCCCGCCGGCGCACGGCTGATTTGGGGTCCAACATCATCGAATCGTGACTCCAGGAGAATCCCGGCAATCTCCGACGACAACTAAAACATCGCCTCTTCGGGCGAGCGTTACGGCATTGTCCACATCATACAGACGGGTCCTAGAAAGGTACCATATTACACTATAATCGAAACATGGAATAAACAATGGCGAATATTGCTGTGTCGCAGATTTACTTACCATCGATTGCCAATAATGCATTCGATGAACCCGTCTAAAGCACGAATTTGCAGCTGTCAGTCAAGCTAGCAGGAAGAATGACGCCGAAAAAATAAAAGTGAAATTGGCAGGCCTGCCGGCTACCAATCGCACGCTCGGATACAGGCCTTTTTAAATCGCCGTATTTAAGGTGGAAAAGTGCGATTGTATTTGATCACATCTCATCATATAAATATATAATTAGTTTCTGGAATATCTCACATTTCCTGTAAAAGGTCTCTCTGAGAAGACCTAGGCCGACGTTTCGACACGTCACGTCGAATCACGTGCCATTATCAAGGCTAAAAAGGCCTCAAAATTACGGACTAGCCGTACTTGTTCGCGGGTGACATAAAGTCTCCCACCAATATTTCGAGTTCAGTTTCGCGTAACCAAATCGTCGCCATGTTTCATATCAGTTGCGAGCGAAACTACGTCATCTCTGATTCGAGTTGTGAATATCAATTTATTCACCATCAATTGTGCTGATACTGGCGCCCTCTGTGGTATCGAAACTCACTTGACTATTTTCTAGAACTTCTTTCTTTTAATCTCTGCGATCTTCGTAATTTATCGGTAGGTATAGGTGCTGAATCATATAAAGTACTTTGTCTACTTGTGCTGGGTGATTCATGTATTACCGGTTGAATAACTAGAGATTTTGAAGAAAAATGATGTGTCGATGCAGTTGGTGGTATCGTACAAGAGACAACTGGTTTGGTAATGGTATTTTTCTGAGTTTTAAATTTTCGTTTTGAGAGAATCGTTTTCCCTTTATATATATACATATATATAGAGGGATTCTAGATAAAATCCCCTTCCAATTAACTACACGCACACATACCCGCTCTTTTTTACCCAACCCCCACCACAGTTGACGTTCTGTCTCTTTCTTCCCTTAATGATTTCTTGATTGCTTGTAATTCTGTTTTTGTTTTGTTAATACTGAACCCTGATGGAACCCTGATGGACCCGGCGGGTAACATAGGCAACATTTCCCCACTATTCTCATACCCCTTCCTCTCCCCCTGATATATTTTTCATGCAAATCTGTACCGTTTGTCCGATTCGATTCAAATTTTGCATACATATGCTTTGGGACACGGCGGGTAATATAGGCAACATTTCCCTTCTATTCTCATACCCCTTCTCTTCCCCCTGACATATTTTCGATGCAAATCTATACCGTTTGACCAATCGGACTCAAAATTTGGAAACTTATTCTTTAGGACTCGGCGGGTAACAAAGGCGACATTTCGTCCCTATTCTCATACCCCTTCCTGTCTCCCTGACATATTTTCGATGCAAATCTGTACCGTTTGACCGATCGGGCTCAAAATTTGGAAACATATTCTTAAGGTTCGGCAAGTAACATAGACGATATTTTCTCTCCCCTACCTCTATTACCCCTTTCCCTCTCTTTATAATAATACTTTCGATTAATATTTTCGATGCAAATCTGTACCGTTTGACCGATCGGACTAAAAATTTGGAAAATTATTCTTTAGGACTCAGCGGGTAAAATGGGCAACATTTCCCGCCTATTTTATTACCCCTTCCCCTAGCCATGACATATTTTCGATGCAAATCTGTACCGTTTTATCGATCGGACTCAAAATTTGGAAACTTATTCTTAAGGACTCTCCGGGAAATATATGTGACATTTCCCCCTATTCTTTTAACCCTTCCCTTTTCCTGATATATTTTCTAGGTAAATCTGTATATTTCGGCCGATCGGACTTCAAAATTTGGAAACTTATTCGTTAGGACTCGGCGGGTAACATATTCGACATTTCCCCCCTATTCTTTTAACCCTTCCCCTCCGCTTATATATTTTAGATGAAAATCTATACCATTCGAATCAGACCTTTTTTTATCCTCACAAATTAATTTTAAGCTTAATTCCTTAACCCGTGCAACGCCGGGTAAGGACAGCTAGTTTAATATATTATAATGATACTCCTCTCCTACTCACGAGTTGTATTTCTCATCTAGAAGAGAAATACCATTGCCAAAAACTGTCGCTATCTTTACTGTAAAAAAATGTATTAATATATTAAATAAATAAAATTAAAAAAAAATAAATTCTTAAGTTAAACTCTAGGATCTTGAATAAAATAAAGTTATATCGTTACGTTTCTCTAAGCCTTTGCATATCTGGACTAATTTTTGCCCATCGTTATTTGATATTTGGAGTCTGCGCGAAACAAAGGCACTTCTAGTATTAAATAAAAACTAAGTCACTGGGTACTGGGTTCACAAAGAATATTTGCAACCATCTTGCGCTTTCAATGTATTTTCCGCTTTCACACAAAATCTACACATTCGAAGATAAAATAGTCTTAGACGAGACACGTGCGTAATGTTAACATAAATCTCGCATGTTTTTGTTTTTCCCGTGTTTAATACGAAGATTCTTACCTTTGTTCTCCATTAAAGCACCACTATTCGTCTCGCGCGAGCACGGCCACCATTTTCTCGTGCGTCGTCCGTTTCCCGCCGAAGCCCCCTCTTCGCGAAATCTCCCGCCCTCGGAGGTGATGCAGCCGGACCACAAAAGGATTTATGGAGGACCCAAATTGAGGAAATAGCAATGTGGCACTTCGTAATGTATCGCCAGTGTTGCAGGGTAGGTACCCAATTAAAAGGGAAACATCTCGCTGCCCCCCAATTTATTATCTGGTAAAGTTTAAAAAACCAGTTCTCCTAACTGCATACATGTGTAAGAATAAGGTATCGTAGAGATGAGTAAAATATTTCTAACTTGGCTATATATTTTTTCTAATAATATTATAAATAGGTCATTAATCCCCCTTATGTACAGTCCTTATGTCTTAGTGGGAATATGATATATAGTCCTAGCAGATATTTGGCTTTCCTTCTTCCAAGATAATTTTATGCAGGTGAAGATATATACCTACCTGTATTTTTTTAAACAAGTATATGATCGTATATATGTATACAGAAAGGATAGGTCTCCATAAACTGGCATATATATCTTTTGTTTCATGCTCAATGTGATCTTTAAACATTTGACAATTGAGAATACCCAATTCTATGTAATTGGCTTAGAAGTATGTATGAAATGTTAATTTCATGCTTTGTACACTTTGATTCGTTTAACGTCCACCAAATTCAAAGCGGAGTCTCGGATTTACCATGTTTTGATCCTAAATTTATACTTGTACGATAAATATCGAATATGAGTCCATTAACACTTGATGTATCTGTTGAGTTTGCCCCTGCAACAGTTAAAATATTGTTACGTGTCGTGGCTCGCTCGAAATGAAATGAAAAATGTATTTTGTAATTGATCACTCGTAATAAATCTTTATTATCGCTTCAACATTTTATATGACATTTTACATTCGCTGGAAACGCAAAACACTTTTTAAACTAAAAGAACCGCTTCGCTTTTATTTTGCTACTGCGCCTGCGGTAAGAACTTTTCTAAAATCTTCGCTTTCAAATTATCTGTTACTTCGTTATTTCACGACTGAGCACACCGGCCCGTCGTTCTGCGCGCATCCGCCTAACTATGGCATACCTATGGCATGCGCCTGCGCTTGTCTTCGGCTGTCAAATGTCAACGGACGACTCGTTACAATATATTAAAAGTTTGTCATTTAATACCTCCAGTTTATTTAACTTTCCAGAATAAATAATTGTTGGCATCTATGGTTTACTTGTCAAGTTTTGCTGATAAATCTAACAAAGTGTATCGATCCTATCGAGCGATGATCACTTTGTTTTTATGACCATAAATTAATCAAAATCTTATTACGTGAACACTTATTCTCATCTTATATCATCCCCTGGACACCAGCCATAAGCATGATAAAAACCAGCACGTGCAGATGTTTTTGTGTTATATTTTTTAGCGCATACCGTTCTTCAAATTTATATAATTTTTAAAAATAAAAGTTCAAAATATACAAAAATAAAACTTACGCCGATAGATTTTATTCGGGAAACCTTTCCTCTTTATTGTAACATTATAATTCGTAATCTTATTTCTTTGCAGGCCACTTAGGTTATTTGTTTACTTTTTTCTTTCACAAAAATCCCAGAAACATTCAGTTTTAAGTAGGCACTACAATTTCAATTTAATTTGAATATTTTTATTTGTATACATCCGGCTAATAACCTTTGACCACAACCGTAATCCATTAATTTACCAAAATTAAGGTTTGTAAATAAAATTAAGGAGAATTGGAATAAAAACTTTAACAAGGGGTGACACACATCCCTATCCGTGCATACCAACACATCCTTACATGCCGAGTGTACCGATATCCGAAATCATCTACATAAGCATCTAGATCATCTAAGTATAATCCACTGCAAATGTTTTGTGTTGTTATGTAATAATTTATATTTTTAATTTTTAAATATTACAAAGAAAATATGTCAATCAATATATTGAAGGGAGAGAAAAACACTGTAAGACATTTTTAAAAACATATTTTTACAGTGTGAAAAATTGTTTCTATTATTGAAAAATAAGTTAATTTCGTATTTTTTTTTAGTACAAATGTGTGGTGGAACAAATACGAATCCAATATTTGTATTATTTTTTCTTTTTAAGTAATCTTCATACTCGCTGTTGGGGCAGTTTAAAATTAGCAATTAAAAAGCAAAATAAGTTCTTTCTGATGTAATTATTTATCACAAATAAAAAAAAGGTTTCCTGACGACAATCTCAAAGAGATATTTTAATATGTTTTTATATAAAATGTAGCTAGTAAGTAATTTGTTGCAATTTTTAAGTGTGCTATCACGCCCTAAACTGATTATGATTTAATGTGCCTTATCTTCATTACTATAGATTAACTTTAAATATAGATGGGTAAAAATATTTGTTTAATTGTATAAGTCACTTCAGGGTACTTTATAGCCTGTGGTTAAAAATGTCCCATTTTTAGTCCACCTGTTAACATAAATTACCATATTCTACACATAATGAGATTTACATTAATCTATTTTAAAATCCATCAACAGGCAAGGCGTTCAAATAATGACTCGATGATTTAATAATTAAAAAAATTCCAAACAAAATGTAATGAAATAGCCATCGAAAAGTCTTAAGGGGCAACAAAATATTAAGAAAAAAATACAATTTCTATCAGATAGGTTGGATATGGCGCCACACATTTCAATACTGGCATTCATTTGAATTTTTCCTATCAATCCCCGTATCAGTTTTCGAGACAATTTTCTGACATTGGGTAATATTATTATCTCACCAAATATATTCTGTATACAGGTGCACATCAAGTTGCGAGTGTAAGGGTCTGACTACTTATATTACTCCAAATAATCATACACCATTTCTTATCAGAAATATTACTTCTAATCCGGAACCATTTATTATCACAAATAGTTACGTTAATGTATTTCGTTAATAATAATAAAATTGATTGATGGAAGGCCTAGTACCAATTTGCTGATTCTACTCAAGGGTTTTCGGAAAACATTATAATTAAAAATATGGTTTCCTCCAACGGATTAAAAAATATCCCTCACTTTCATAAATATGAGATTGGACGACTTTGGTATTCGTTATCCTAGCTTAATCGGTTAAAGCTCTCTACCGGCACTAGATAATTCCGAGTTGGAGTCCGTCTAAGTAATTTATCTATCATTCTTTTAACTACCAAATTCAATTTGTGTATGATATTTTATTCCATATAATAGGCAACTTGACACTGATACTTACGAACGTGCCTTAGAGCAAGTAGAGTGCCGACATCTAAATAAATATATTTACAAAATTTTATAATATTGCAATAATTAAAAATGAGCTTAAAAAAGCTATAAACTAGTATAAACTAACATAAATATGGATTTACTTAAACACAAAAATAATTAAAATTTAAATTCTTAATATAATTTTTATCCCTCAAGTAGTAACACAGCATCAGATATAGGTATTTATTTTCTGACCTTTTTCCAAAAACGTATTTTTTATTTCCACGCAATTTAATTATTTTTTATAAAATAATTATATATATGTACAATTTATTTGTTAATTGTTTTGTTTAGTCGTATTAAATGAGGCGCTTTAAGTGTTAAGCGACACGCTCCAAGTGCGCACACATGTAGGTCCATTTTCCACACACGGCGGTACGCTCTTCCACCATGTGGTGTCGGAAATAAACTTTGAAGAGGGTTTCCCGCCGAAGTTAAAAACAATATGGCGTCGTGCGTAGTTAATTTATATGAACGTTTGGTTGGACGTGTTGCCTTTGGGAGGGCAGTAAACAAGTCCCTCGACCACACAGCCCAGATGGATGGAGGGGATGGAAGCCGCAGCAGAGGGATGCTGCAACGACCAAGAATTGGCGGGAAGATTGCCCATTTATGGTGGGAATTCTTTTATTTCTCGCTTGATGGAAAATTAAGTACGAAAATAAACATAAATGTTAAATTTGCCTTCTAATTCATACCAAAAGGTAAGAAATTAAGTCGATAGTGAAATATATATGAATAGTAGGTATCTACATTCGTGATTGCAATCCAACAAATTTGCTACGACATGATGAAGGCAGATTTAAATCATAAAATGGATTAAAAAACGTAATAATATCGCATGTACGTATTTTGTGCATGTTTTTTAATATTAAATAAGATACCTACTTACATTCACTATTTTCTTAAAATCGAAGTCTCCTTCGTGATTACCCATTGTCACTTAAAGCATTGTCCAGTATTTAGTGCTGTCAGCACCATATCTCCTGAGTCCTATTCCTTATACATATATATACCCTTACATTGGTGGTTCTGGTGATATTTATGAATACATAAATATCACTTATGAATACACATTTATGAATACATAAATAGCCAGACCTTCAATAAGTTGTATTTTGTTTCACTATTTCATTCGCACGAATAGCCAAACGAATTTCGGCGGTAAGGTCAGACATATTCCAAAAATGCATCATTCACTTATTGTACCAATACACATTTGGTTGTGGTTTGGAGACTGCTTTTTGGTTGCCACCCGTTCTCTCGGGATTCTCCAAACTCTCGAAATCTCGGTTTAAAACACCTGAGATGTTTTACACCTTTTATCATCAGAATCAGAAAAATACAAAAGATTTACAACGCGAGTATAAAAAAATGACGAATAGATTAGAATAGATTAGAATAGAATAGAATAGAATAGATAGTAGAATTTGTGCAGGGTTTTTTTCGAATCTTCTCAAAGCCACGAAGCGGAGTGGGAGCAGTGAGGTACGGCTCTCGACTTTTTTACTCCCTTTATATTAACTCGTGGCGTCTGCTTGCTTGCTGGCTTGCCGGGTGAAAAAACTTTGGATCGATTTTTAACCCTTCTCCCGTAATCCAATCGAGCTGAAATTTGGCAAGTAGACTCGTGGCGACGATCAAGAAGATCTATCAAATTTTAGTTAAAAAAAGTTAATAATTGTTGCATAATTTCGGAATTTTAGAAAATTTATTGGTTTTTTCAAATTAGAATCATTACCAAAGTTTAATTACTAGTAACGGCGGCGCGATAACGTCGCGGAATATTTTCTAAATTTGAATAACTCCGTCGGTATACATAATATTCACTACGAATGTCTAAAATTTAAATTGAGTGACAAATGTTTTTAGAATTTAATCTTCAAAGCATGAAGTGTCTTATCAAAGCTCAAAACATCTGACATTTTAGAAATATATTAAATTACTGTAAGTTTAGTGTTATGTTATATGTTTTAATTCGTCTTTAATTGTTGTCATATTTTACAAAGAAAGGGAGTATAATAAAAAGTTGGTTTTTATGGGTTACTTTTTTATATGATCCGCGAACAAAGGATTCCTGCTTTTCCGGAGGCGCGTGGTGCATGGAGTACTAGTCACGCCCGGTGTGTCACCTGTGCTCATGTCTGACGCGTGCCTGTGACCGGTGGCATTGGGGCGCCGACCTCGCCATCCCCGTGTTGCTGGATGGATCGCGGCTATACTATACACGTGTTGATGGTCTGCACGGCCCGTGGCTGTGTATAGGGAAACCCACAGAAAAAACACTTCTCCACATTACAATTTAAAAAAAAAAGTTTTTTTTCAGAGAAAAAACTGTAGTGTGGTGTGCTAATTTTGTATGTAAAGTAAAACTTCAAACACCTCTCCTGTAAAATTGATATTTTGTGGATGACTTAATTTACGTAGGGACTTTCCATTTAGCAAATTAATAAAATATTTAAAAATTTAATTAAAAGTAATTGTTTAAAAAAATAATAATGTCATATTTTGAATCAAATCCAACACTGTGTATGATTTTTTGTGCTGCCGCTAGTATCTAAAGGATGAGTCTATAGATATGAAATTTGATGTAGGTACAAATCAATAAGGTATATAGTTTATGGTTTAACGATATTGTAAAAAGTAAGAGAGTTAGGTTAGGTTAGGTTAGGTTAGGTTAGGTTAGGTTAGGTTAATCATACAGTAATCATACAGTATATACATTAATTAATCATACAGTATATAGAAATGATATAATACACGTGACAGATACATGTAATAGTTTTTTTTTTCCTTAATAAAACAGAGCGTCTTGAAGAAACTAAGTGGAGAAGTTTCTCACGGAAGCTGCATATTCTCGATTTGTACAAAATGAGTCACTCAAACAATCGGAAAAACAAACTTACCTGCTTTGCCTCATTTATTTTTTACTCACACAAAACAAACATTGATTGAACTGTCATCGGAAAAACATAGAGCGTTCTTAAACTTTGGCTTTTCAATTTAAAGCTGAACCAAAATTGTTCTCAACCGCAACTTATAAACGGTTTGTGGGCTGTGTGAAGCTTGGATGCGATTTATTTGTTAACATTTAATGTGCCTCCTGAAAGATGAAACTGGAAGAATTACTGAAAATTGCTTTACTTTCTTATTTCGTATTGATAAAATATTATTCAATAATTAAATTTAGTAAAGTAATATTTTTAAATTTCATATACTTTCGATACGTTAACATTTTTATATAGTGTCGGGATATCACCATATTTGATCGCTTTTTATGCGTGAATTGTGGATCCACTGTGAACCCACACTGCATATCACCTGTAATATGAATACCTCAAAAATAATTGTGCACACACTGCTAGTATTATAAAACAGCAATAAAATGACGAAATCAAGCGAAGCGAACGCGATGATCTGTTGTTTTTACAATGTGAAGAATTGATGCATATTTTTTTGATCGGAAAAAAGGGATGTTGTTAGGCAGTTGGTTTTCAGAAAGTTGGCTTGTCAGGCAGTCAGGCCGGCAGGTGACTGTCCTACAAACGGCTGCCGGGAAATCGGCTGTTGAGAAGTTGACCAAAACCCCTCGAATACATATTATACAAGTTATTTATATATGCTTATATAAGTTATAAATAATACATATGTAAGGATGAAGATATCATAAAAAATCTTAAAATATTTTTTGCGCTTTTAATTTGAATATCTTCCTAAATGAAAGAGCAAATTTTTTAATCATTTTTGGAAAATGATTACACAATTGTTAAAAAAAACTATCTACTTTTTATTTTTATGCATGAAAATTAAGTTTATGAAGAAAAAAATTTAACAGTTGGAAAATATCTGCCTCATACATCAATTATGATATAATTTTCAATAATGTCTACAAAACTACTTAAATCTTCATACTTGTTGGCTTTATCTTGGATAAAGTGAAATCGTTATAAATTTTTAAAGTATTTTAAAGTAATAAAAATAACCAAATAATAACCAAATTCAACAACCAGTCCTATGTCAAAAATATTTTCTATAATTTTCGGTATTTTTTGTCATTTTCTCTTATATTTTTATCATACGATATTTATAAAATTAGGTATCTACCAAAATAATTTTTTTAACCTAGTGGTAATCATTGTAGTTTTTTTTTGTTTTTTAACACTTTGAAGAGGAATCTCAAATCAATTGTATTCCAGACGTGTTGAAAATATTTATTAAAACACATGTGTTGTATAAACAGAGTTAATAATGAATTTGAAAATATTGAATACTCACAAGCGATTTGCGATAAATATTTTTAAAAAAGTAAGCCCCATATTGGCGCCCCCGGTAATAGCTTGTTCTACCACTAGCGAATAATAACTTGTTACCTCTGAAACGTTAACTAGAATAATGAAAGTTATAGAAGTTCGGTTATTCTGAACATAATTAACCTCGTTAAACCTTTCAGAACAGCGGACAAATGCTGCGCGCCCTGCAGGACATGAACTGCATTGCCCTTAAAACAGCGTGTCGCGAAAACGTTAAATACAGCAAACAATATTATAACTCGCAAACTAACCGTTAAGGGAAATACACGACTCCACCGAATAGCATTACGATTGATTTTGCCTTGAATTATTGGTGAAGGTTTGATTAAACCAAATAATACCAACTTACATTTAGGAATAAAGTTTACGTATGACGTGGGTGATCACGATTTCATTAAAATATATGCTTTCATGTTATTCGTACAATTTAACTTTCATATTGTAAATTAATCTTTAATTAAAAATGAGATTGCCGACTCAATGGGTACCTATCCAAAGATAATTGCAATATTATTCGAAACTGGTCAATGATTTTATTTATCGAAGATAATAAAATATATTAATTTTATTTTGATGTTCTTATTATCTTGTCATAACTACGGGATTCTCCAATAAAAGAGGTTGTCGGTTACTCTTGGTTTATCGATGGCAACAATACGTTATACAGCGGTTACAATGAACAACAGCGGTCTGTCTCGATATAATGGTAAAAAAAAGCCCAGAGGCGACATTATAAAACATTTGCTCTCTCTTTCACGCTCTGTCTCTTTCATGCTTCGCGACATACGTCCCTCAGACCTATTACAGTTACGATATTATTTTCATATTTTATTTTTTTAAAGAAAAAAAATAGAGGTGGAATAATGTATATAATTCGTGAGTACTCAATAGTTTTCGATATTCTTTTATATGAATTGAAAAAAAAAGAAAATTCAATCAAACCCCTGTGTGAGCATATTCAAATTACATTAGGTGTAGGTACTATTCGTAGGCATGGATATCATGTAGCGCATATCGCACTCAAAATACAAGAAACAAAAAGAGGTAGAGGTCGACCCAGCGCCACGTGGTGGAGTAGCGTGGAGAAAAACCTGAAGAATGCCCAGTTGGACGAAGCGATGGTCCAGGGAATCGTGGAAAAGAAGAATAAGGAGAGCCTACCCCAGATGAAATGGGAAGCGGGTAAAGAGGAAAATGACGAAGGTGTACTATTCGTAATGAATATTAGGTACGTATTCGATCTCTGGAAAATCCTTTACATGCTACTGTGCCGACTTGAAACCTTGACTGATGTACCGGTTGTGTTTTTTTTTACATAAGATACAAGAAAAGGTTGTCTTTACTTACTAAGGGTGGCTAAATTTTTTATCTTTTTAAAT
This sequence comes from Agrypnia vestita, assembly GCA_016648135.1. Taxonomy (NCBI): domain Eukaryota; kingdom Metazoa; phylum Arthropoda; class Insecta; order Trichoptera; family Phryganeidae; genus Agrypnia; species Agrypnia vestita. The sequence goes on along the minus strand of JADDOH010001106.1, from coordinate 90,591 downwards.
ATTTATTTCAATAAATATTCAATATCGGTCAATTAAAATATTCAAAAACAGCTGTTTTCATTTATTATTTAGGAACATAACCGAAATATGTATCTTTTAATACCTACGTATTATTTTTATTTTCGTAAATTTGATACGATAAATTTATTCGAGCCTTTATTTTGAAGAAATACAATATTTGGGCTATTTTTGACATAAATACTACACTTTATTGGAAATATGATTATTGTGTTTATATTTTACTATCTTTTAACATTATGTGAACCCTGAAAATGATAACAACTATTTGTAAATGATTAAAAGGATTTTTTCATCTTCGTTTTACTCTCCATGACAGTATTCATGGTCACGGAACTGCAATAAACTATGAATGACAGCAAAGATGATCTGTCGCCAACGATTTTAGTTGGTGGCATTTCTTATATATTTCAGAAATGCATTGAAGATTGAATCAAGCCCTTATATGGTTATGTGTATGGCAAAGTATGGCTGTGTTCATCACGTGTCTGGTAATATGGCCAAAATATTTTTTTTTTTATAGACGAACATAGAACCGAATAATTGATGATATAAATTATAAAGATTGTACGATGTTTAATTATTTCGGAGATTGCACCATATTTTCAGCTCGTCTACTAGTGCAAGAAGTCTCTCCGAATCCATGTTTCACCATTACGAGAAAGATCGAGAAGAAGAAGATTCTGACCAGTCTCATTTTTGTTGTTCTGATCATGTTACAACCTTGCCAGACATTTTTGAGATTATAAATAGCAGACCGTAATTTTTCCTCTTAATTTCTGACTAACAGTCTCTTACATATATTATAAATTATTACACACACTCACACACACATACACACACATACACATACACACACATATACACATCACTTTTAAGTAAGTAATTTTATATATATATATATATATATATATATTATTGTAAGCGATTAATAGATGCATGGAGCAGATATTATTCAAACGCTTTATTTTTTTTCTTCGTAAAACATCTTCAGGCATTGTCAGCTTCAATTCGAATAAAAAAAAAATAAAAAAAATAAAAAAAATGGAAAATATTAAATGAAATGATAAAATACAACTGCATAATATAATGGAATACGATTTTATTAAAATGAATAGTAAATATTTATATATCTACTTTCTACACTCTACTATCCATTCTGCTAATAAATGGTTACATCTGTACAGGCTACTGATTAAAAATTTCTAACCTATGAAAAATTAACACTGTACTCGTACATTTCGAGAAAATCTGTTGTGAAAAACTAAAGGCCTTGACAAACTTGTAGGATCATACCGGTAGTGCCTATCGAGTGATGTGTACCAGAACGAATGCTAAATTAAATGATGAGAGTTTAATTATTTTACAAGTAAGGATCGGTAGCATACACATACATACTACTATTCTTGCCTCGGTCACTTTCAAACATCTTCTCATATACGGTCATCCATTGTTTCTAACAAGGAAATCCTCCAATATATGTTTTAACTAATCGCGCCAGGTCATAAAATTAAGTTTAGTAGCAGTACGAACCTGGCATCATGCAATATTAAAAATAAAAATAAATATTTTTTTCTAAAACATAACGTAATAAATCATCATGTTTTATTTTATTAAATATATATTTTTATTAATATTATTATTATTATTATTATTATATGATTAATAATATGAGTACTTTGTTGGTCTCGTGGTAAGAAAACTCGCCTCGTGATCCAAAGGTTGCGGGTTCGAACCTCACTCCAGACTAGCAAGTTAGTTCTATTTTCATAGCACAAGCGTTTAGCTTAGTTTGAAAATAGTAAAAATATTGATGTTCGCATCTTTCTTTAAAAAAAAATTGTAAAAATGACCTGGTTATTTATAATATTCAATATAAAATTATTTAAATTATACAGATAGTTTATTCTTTTAAATTTGTTTTCATGTTAGTAGGTACTTCATTGTTATTATTTTTCCATATACACTCGTAATTTTTATATTTTGATTGTGTATACTTCGATTTTTGATTTTTAATTTGTTAGTAGAATTAGACTGTAGAACTGTACCCTAACGAAGGGACCACGACCTCTGAAACATATTGATATTTTTTGAAACACAAGTAGTGAAAACGAAGTTCATTTTTATTAATTACTAACCGGCGTTGCACGGGTTAAGGATTAAGTTTTTAAAAAATTTATGAGGGTAAACAAAGGTTCGATTCGAATGGTATAGATTTGCATCGAAAATATATAAGCGAAGGGGAAGGGTTAAAAAAATAGGGGGGAAATGTTGCATATGTTACCCGCCGAGTCCTAAGGAATAAGTTTCCAAATGTTGAGATCCGATCGGCTGGAAGGTACAGATTTACCTAGAAAATACATCAGGGGATGGGAAGGGTTAAAATAATAGGGAGGAAATTTTTCCTATGTTACCCGCTGAGTCCTAAAGAATAAGTTTCCAAATTTCGAGTCTAATCGGTCAAACTGTACAGATTTGCATCGAAAATATGTCAGGGGAGAGGAAGGGGTATGAGAATAGGAAACAAATGTTGCCCGTCGGGTCTTAAAGCATATGTATGCAAAATTTGAATCGAATCGGACAAACGGTGTGGATTTGTATAGAGAATAGACAGACAGACAGACAGACATTGAGTTTTATCGGTATATAGTTTTTTTAGAAAATATTTTTATAATATTTAATTTATTTCATTGTATTTTCTGTAAAAAAACAATTTATGAAATTAAAATCGATACATTATTGATTTATTGTTTGTAAAAAAATACATATTTTCGTCGTTTTATATCTGAATGATATATTTTTATAATTTTTGTACATTTTATACACGAGATTTGACCACCTGACTGATTCAACAAATTTTCTAGATGTAATCAAGCAAATGTAACGGAACTTGGGCAACGCGGCGCGCAAAGTTACCCCGCGTGACGATACAAAAGCTCCCATACTCTCACCAAAATGTACGTACATAGAAATTTCCGGGCGTGTTTCGCAGAGTATCCATAATTCGAGTAAGCCGGGGAAACCTCTGCACACTCCAAACTTGAGCCACTTTAACGTTTTCATACACGATTATTTGACGTTTCACAGCGTTCCCTGGATTAAATTTGCGGTTGAGGGAATTAATATGCAACGTGTTGCTTACTTGAGATTGTGACTTGAAATGTGATTTTAAAGTTTTACTTTCCCACTGTTTGATCATTTCAAAAAATATTTTTTACATTCATGAATTTGTTCAATGTCCTTAAGAAGATCAATCGAGCTTCATTATTTTTAATATTTGCAGGACAAATATATGTAGTTACAGCTTCATTTTACAAGAAGTAAATGCTGACAAACGTTAATCTTCCACAATATAAATGTGTACACAGAAATGTTTCAAACATACCACAAGACGCACTGATGTAGTGGAGAGGCAGATGGTGCAGACCCGAGATCACCAACTAATTGGATGGATCTGATGAAGTCTGTGACTGATGGTTCACTTCAGAAGTCAGGATTGCTGCAGAGGAGAAAAGATGGCATTGGCTAGTTTTGGCTGCGGTGTCTTTGTTATCAGCGAACATGACTACTCCGTGAAGAGCATAACGAAATAGAAGAATAATAAAACGTAGATATAAAATGTTTATCACGGATTGGAGGGGTAATTAAGAGTAAGATTATTGAAATGTTTCGGTGTTGTAATAAATAACAAATAATAAATAACAAAAATGGCACAGTTACATTAAGAAATTGGTCATAAGAGTGAGAAGATGCATATGCATATACATTATATTCATAAGATTTAAGTATAAATAACTTAAAATTAGTGTGTTTCGTTTCGAAATAGGCGCGCCTGTGTCGGTGAGTCTAGAAGGTTCAGAAAAAACCTGCTCTAGAAAGTTCTGGAAGGAGAAGGTTCTATAAAATTCCAGAAAGTTCTACAAGGTTCTAAACTGAGTGGCGGAATGTATCGGTGTGTCTAGAAGGTTCCTGTACATTCAAAAATTTCTGGAAGGAGAATGTTCTAGAAGGTTCGCGAAAGTTCTATGACGATCCAAAGAGTGTACTAAAAATCTAAGCGTGCGAAGTCGCGCGGGCACAGCTAGTATATATAAAATGAAACCCGAGTTTCCCTATCCGCCAAGTTTTCTCCACAACCAGCCACAACCACCCACCGGTGGTTATGGTGGTGGATAGCCCTTGGTGTCACATCGAAAATATGCGAGTTTGGTGGGGGTGCCTGAGCGTGGGTGGGAGTGGGTGCCGAAAATGTGCTTTCTAGCACATTGTTTTGTTATGGGGAGGCCGCAAATGCTTCAGATTGTTTTAAAATAGACGCGCCGACTGTGTCGGTGAGTCTAGAAGGTTCCGGAAAAACCTGCTCTAGAAAGTTCTGGAAGGAGAAGGTTCTAGAAAATTCCCGAAAGGTCTTTAAGGTCCTAAACTGGGTGGCGGAATGTGTCGGTGTGTCCAGAAGGTTCCCGTACATTCAAAAATTTCTTGAAAGTTCTGGAAGGAGAATGTTCTAGAAGGTTCGCGAAAGTTCTATGACGATCCAAACAGCGTACTATAAATCTACGCGTGCGAAGCCGCGCGGGCACAGCTAGTATCGAATAAAATAAAAACTGTAATATTAAATGTGGTGTATACGGATGCGCGTGGGCCGCGCGGCTCGATGCGAGCGAGGTACGAGTATGTACCTGCTGGCGCCGCGCCGCCACTCTGCTTGCATCCGCGGTTTCGTATGCACGCACACGAGATTTGCAATAAATAAGAAGTTCCGTTGTCGCGTGTATTATTTACCAAAGTTGTTGCCGCCCAAAGTATTACATTAAATATATATATATTTTTTTTTAAGTATACTGTAACGAGTCGTCCATTACGTTTAACGGCCGAAAGCAAGCGAAGGCGCATGCGCGCAGAACGACTATATAGTTCATCCTATAATGATTTATGCAAATTAATAAAATTAATTATTTTCTTATAATGTTCGCAGATATCAAAATTTTGGTACATACTTTTAGAAATTCTTAAATTTATTATTTTTTATAAAATAAGTTTACACGATACAATACATTCTCATAGTATCAAAGGGAAGCTCCGAAAGAAGAATATTTTCTATTAAGTATCCTATCTACCTTCCTATAATAGGCTTTAAAGATTTGAAAAAATATATAAAATAAAACAGGATTCAACTTTAGTAATGTTGTAATTTATTTGACTTCTTTTGCTTTGGCTACGATATCCAGACTCAAAAGATTTTACACATTTTCACGGCGCGGTGACTTCACCTTGAAAGTTATCCCATGATTCCAGACATTTTTACGGGATGAAATCCAGCCAGAGTCACTAATCGCACTTTAAGCATATTCCTGGAAAGTATTCCTCTGGCACGAGTAGCGCAGGGTTCATCAAAGTGTGGTCCGCTCACTGTCGCTTGTCCGGGTGATGAACGGAATATCATTGATCAATGGACTAACATTTAAAGTTTGACATACAAGGAGCATGAAGTGGGGTTTGAAACGTGTGTAAGCGGTGGACCAAGAAAGTTGAGAGATATCCTCAATGAAATTCGTGGGAAAATTATTGTCAGGTTTTCACGGCCGTTCAAAATCTTCTCTGTATAGTTTCTGGGATATTCTGCCATGTATGTGCAACCATTATGGCCAGAGAGGTTACATATATAATATATACATGGCAAAATATCCCAGAAAACTATACACAGAAAATTATCCCTTATAGATTTCATCGAGACGAATATCTCATTAAAATTTCATTCATGGATATAACATACATATTATAGTGTCACAAAAAGCTCAGTATAATTATTCTTTACAATACCACTATAATACAGAAAAATAATTTGACAAATGCATAAAAAGTTGTGAAATATTAAAAATTGGATAAACCGATTGAAGAGCATACAAATAATCAGATGAGCTTTGTGCATTTAACCTAGGTATATACCTATTTCCTATTTGCAATAATAATTTCGTTCGATACTAGATGAAGAAAATGTTAGGTATTTTCAAAGACGGCTTTGTAAGAAAAAAATATTGGGTAACTAGGCTTCGGCTAGTACTTCAATAAGTTCGCCAATTCAATAAGTTAACGCACCAGTTCTTTATTTATATGCGAGAGTTTTATTTGATAATGGCCTGCGAATGACCGAGAGAAGGGAAGTAAAACAAGAAACAATATAAAAAGCGAAAATAATAAGCTCTAGATTTGTACATTATCGATAGTTTATCTTAACCTATTTACCCTCTATATGTGTTGTTCGTAGTTTACGTTTTGCTGTGATGTAATTATTTTGCCAACCTGCCTGATGAATGAATTGTGGCGGACGCATTATTTGATAATGATTGAATAGAAATGTTCATTACATGCAAGTTATTTGCATTACATGCCACAAGAAGAAGTCAAATAAGAAAATTGATAATAATTAGATGCGGCGGTATTTTTATCATTACCAAAATTTAAAAAAAAATGACGAAGCACCTAATTTCCGAGAGAAAAACATAAAAGAGTAGTACTACAGAAAAATGTTACACATAAACATTGCGAAATAACTCTTGTTTGAATAAATCAAAATATTTGAAAAACAAAATAGGATTAAAGAATATGGTGTAAAGAAAAGATACATGTCGTAACAAAATTATACCAACATACTTTGATCATGTCAGGATCCCCTTGTTTTGAAGTGTTTTGTGAAACAGTTTCAAACATTAAAAATCCACCCCTGATGCTGTACGAAAATAATTAATTATTTTTATAATATTATTTTCATTATTTGTTGGAAAAGGGGGGGAGGGGGTGTACCCAGCTGTGTAGTTCGTGAGTAGGGTTCGATCTTTTATTACTCACCGGGTATTTACTCACACTAATGCAAGTCACTTGCATTTGTGTGAGTAATACCCTCAGTAATACGTAAATTGTTTAGTGGTATTCTTTTTTAAAGCCAGTCCATTGGATATTTCAGTTTGACGCTGAAGGTAGCGAGGAGCGGTTACTTTTTTGTCTAATATTTTTTATTTAATGATACGGTGACTACAAGATCACGACACGGTGATCACAGACTTTAATCAATTTACTTTAAGGGGTTACGTATAGTCAGGATTTTTTAAAAATCGATTATTTATTTGCCAACGTGCAAATCAGGTCACTCGAGAAGGCAAAATGAGACGTAGATAAAAAAAATTGACATCTTGGAGGCTTACACATCAGCAGAAGATAGACGACTCTACGTAAGTAATTTTTTAAATTGTATTTGTATTATTATTTATGCATAAAACTTTAAACGCGGTTTCTCAAAATAACATTTTCAAAAACGGTGTCCACGATATTTTAAAAACTACTTGACAGATTTAAATGAAATTTAAACATCATATTTAAGGCATTAAAAGCTTGTGGTTAATCGAAGGATTTTTTTTTTTGACTTAAACTTTTTTTTATAAATAATAAATGAGTAATTTTTTCCTTCAAAATTCATAATTAAGCTTTCAAAGACCGCAGTTTTGCTTAATTTGAAAAAAATAAAAAAGCTTCGATTAAGCACAAGATAAACTATTGAACTACTAATTTATTTTTGTTTTATTAAATTGAGATAAACCACTAAGAAGCACTGATGGGCAACGTGAGGCACTATTTGCAAAACAGGGGTCAAGAATCGAGATTCTATCGTGGTCCAGTATTAATAATTTTATTTGAAATTTTCGGTATAGTTACTTAAAATATAATGTAAAACGTTGGTATTATGTATTGAATCAAAACATAAAATAACCGTTCCAAAATTTTTTTTGAAAATGTCTATTTTTTGCGCCTCTGACTACACGTAACCCCTTAAATTTAGATGAGGATTCAGAGTCTGACACAGATGAATATGCTTTATCTGATTGATGAAAATTAATCATAAGATTTTGAAACCATTTAACCACAATAATAATACCTGTTTATTTTAAATTGCTATAACTCGTCAAGAATAACGTGCTTTTATTACGTAGTTTGGCCGCCTTTAACGCCGGCTTTAACTGCGAGAATAACGCTGTATAGAGTAGAGTCTTGATAATGTTAATAATGGACATTATTAAAAAGAGTATAATGCTTATTTGCTTCTGATACCTTATTATTATTCATTATAGCGCATTATTATTTGAGCCATCTGGTAGCGTTAGTGACGGACATTGTTAAGTAGAGATTTATGTATTTTGATTAATGATTAATGCCAATGACATATATAGTGCGATATGGTAATGGATTCACTTATTAGTTTTAATTTTCAGTAAAGTTAAATAATTAAAATTTAGAAAAAAAATCCAAAAGTCAATATGTTCATATTGTTCAATGAAATTTTGAAATCATATTCATTTTGAAAACGGAATGATTTCTTTTATAATTCTCGTTCCTATTCTTATTATAGGTTTTGAAAATAAAATACTACCTATATTTATTTTTTACGTCTGTCATTTACTCAAAAAATAATGTTAAGGCGATCGTCCGGCAGTGTGAGCAAATTTCACATTTTTTTCTTGTACCTTCTCTTGAGTTTTTGATCACATTTTTGTATGGAAATATATCATTTTAAAATTTATTCATCAGGTTTCTTATATTTTAAATACGTATATTTTGTAAAAATGACAGATAGTATTTTATAATTATTTAATAAATTACCAAATCTACGATGTTTTAAAAATGAAGAAAATTGCTCCACTTTGTAGGTCTTTTATGACTGAATGGCCTCTTGAGATGTCTTTTTTTACAATAATATTACAAAGTGAACGATTATCCTAAATTTATTATAATTATTGCAAAATCTGTCAGTTTGTATACTTACAACTTATGTTTTGAAAACACTCTTTTTTTATAATATTTTATTTTTTGTGGAGCGATTTTCCTCATTTAAAAATATCCAAAGTTTGGTTATTTATAAATTAATTATATAATTTAGCTTGTGTCATTTTAATAATATACTCGTATTTAAAATATATGTACCCTGATGAATTAATTTTAAAATGATGTATTTCCATAAAATAATGTGATATAAAAACGCATGAGAAGATGTGAGAAAAATTGTGCAAATTTGCTTCGCTTGATCGCCTTAAGGGTTTTGGTAAACGCACCATTACTCACACTAATGCAAGTGGCTTTCATAAAATGAACGGACTCTACGCAAAACCGCCGGGAGGTCCGCGGCTATCAAAAGTTGAGAAGCTCTGTAGCCAGCGTGTATGTAATATTTCCTTTTTGTGGCCTCGGTACAAATTTCTGCCGCAGAGCTTCAAAAGTTTACCTGCTCGGGGGGCGCATTACTTTGAGCTTTTCAATCGCATTACGGAAGTTTTTGAAGCAATTATTGCACTTTGTGTGGAATTTTTTGCAGTCGGCAACTTTGTAGAGTTTCATAAAATATGTGACGTGGTCCTTCACATGTTGTATGAAACTACACTTAATAATAGTTAGAGTAAAAATAAGTTGAGAGCAAAAATGTTTAACACGAGATGTGATTCTCGCAAAGCCTGCTTAAATAATATAATTCAAAACCAATGCAATGCGAAATTTTATATATCGTCGTCATACAAGAGAAAGTGACCAACTGACAAAGTGTTAAATGTTCAAGAGATCCAATAAATAATTTTTACACTTTTGATATCGATTTAAAAAAATAAGTAATCTCTTTACACTTGCGATTATTTTTGTGTGTTTAAAAGTTTTAAAATGTTGGTATTAAAAAAAAATTAACTAAAAATATTTCTTAATATTTTTATACCGTAGAGCAGCCTCATAGATAGTCATTATTTTCGACAGTATTACACTTGCACACATCAGCAGCATTTGCAAGACATTATGTAAGTCAAATATAGCACTTTTAAACGTAGAGACATTTATTTATTTTATATTTTATCTAGGGCCTTTGCAGAATTGGCTTCATGACGTCTTGCTAAGTTTTTACCATAGCGGTCCTAGAATCAGCTTACTATTCCGCGGATGGACTATTGTACCAGACACCAATTATTTTGGATGTAAAAATATTAATAAAGTAATTTTTTCTTGTACAACTTACAAGCATAAATGAATATGTCCAATAGTCAATTTTGTTTGGCGAGAAAATAAACATTAATGCAGATAGTCATTTTTACTCCCTTTATTAACTCGTGGCGTCTGCTTGTCTTCTTGTCTGACGAAAAAACTTTGGATCCATTTTAATAAACCCCTTTTCCGTGATCTAATCGAGTTGAAACTTTGCAAGCAGACTCGTGGCGACGATCAAGAAGATTTTTTGGATTTTTCAAAAATTGAATGGTTTTTTCATACAACTTATTAAGTTGTATGAAAATATTTTAACGCGTCTGGTAGATGCGAAAACTTATTTAAATATAATTATGGATTATTGTCAATTTTTTATTACTCCCTTTCGTAGCGTCCCCCGTCCGAAGCCCAACGGGTAGGTTAAGCGAAAAAAAATGTTTCAACTAGTAAATGAGAAAGGGAGTATAATAAAAACCTGGTTTTTATGGGTTACTTTTTTATCAAGTTAATATGCTATAATTCCAAGTTGAACATCACTTTGTTATTTATTCCAGGCTACCATCACGTTAGTGAGATGCCATGTAATCATTAATCACGTTTTCGCGAAAAATGCTCTTGGTTACTTTCTCTTGTATGACGACGATATTTGTGATATTCGACATATATGTGATAACGACGATATATGTGATATTCGATATATATGTGATAACGACGATATATGTGATATTCGATATATATGTGATATTCGACATATATGTGATGACGACGATATATGTGATATTCGACATATATGTGATGACGACGATATATGTGATATTCGATATATATGTGATATTCGACATATATGTGACGACGACGATGTACGACAAATATTCAGTGATGACGGCCTAATGTTATATTCAGTATCTTGTTGGTGAAGTAGTCATGACATTCGCCTAGTGATCTGGTGGTCGGTGTAAGTCCTATTTTCACAGTATAAGTGTTTAGCTTAGTTTGAATGTACGAAGAATATTAATGCGACACGTATTCCGTGTTCGCATCTCTTTTTTTTTTTAAACAATCGTTTTCTCCAAAATATCTATCAAGTAATTTGGCGATGCAGTATAATGAAAATGTTTTCAAAATTGAAAATAATTTTATATAAAATACCTACTTATTGAATAAAATTGTGTGTTTTCTTTATTATTTTATGCGAGTAAGAACTTGACAATTTACACTTTAAATGTTGAAAATTTTGAATGGAAAAATGTTTGGAACATTCATAAAATTTGAATTTCGTTTTTTTTGTTTTGTAAAATAAAAAAATATCATATAAGAAGTGTGGAACAGGGGAAGATTTTTAGAAAAGGTGCAGCATTTTTAGATATTTTTGGAATCAGTTGGTCATTTAAGCAATTTATTTGCGTTATTCGAATCAGTAATAAGTATCCGCGTGCCGGTTTTTACTCCCTTTACTAGTGGCATCTGTCTGTTTGTTTCTTTGACGCAAAAACTTTGTATCGATTTTTAACCCTTTTTCAGTGATCCAATCGAGCTGAAACTTTGCAAGCAGACTCGTAGCGACGATCAAAAAGATCTATTAAATATTTATAAATTTTTAATGGTTTTTCATACAACTTACTCAGTTGTATGAAAATATTACGACGCATCTGGTATTCACTAAACCTGATTATAGTATAATTTTGATTTTTTGGAAATTTTTTATTACTCCCTTTCGTAGCGTCGCCCGACCGAAGCCCAACCGTAGGTTAAGCGCCAAACCAGTTTCCACTAGTAAATGAGAAAGGGAGTACAATAAAAACTTATTTTTTATGGGTTAGTTTTTTTAATATTTATTCCTTTTGGTCACTATCTTTGAAGAATTTTCCCTTTGGTCGCTCAACTTATAATTTAATTTCGTGTTTTATTCCTTATTTCGAACGATAAAATAATCAGTGAATTATCGGTGGGTTCCAGCCGGGATCCGGGAAGAGATTTGAGACTCGTGTAGACATTGATCAGTCTCTTTTCCCGGGGCTGGAATTGGGAACAACAATAATTAATATAAAAATCCGTAATGATAGAGAACCAGTATTTTAATAAACTTGATTTCTTTAAAACAATCACCGAAAAATTATACACCGAGTATAGAAACATATAACAGAGTATAAAAACTGTACCACACACATCATACGAATGAATTGATAGCATTCTTTGTTTTGTTTTGTTGTTTGATATCATTTAATTATTCGACATGCTTATTATTTATTTATTTATCGACATATTAAAGATTAAAATATTATATTTGAGTAAAAAATAAGAAATTATAATACGTCTGATTAGTGGACTAACAAAAAACTTACCATATTAAATTTTAGTAGAATAAATAATAATGATAATACAAAAATAAATAATAACTTTTTAAACGTGATTTTGCGAATGAGTTGAAATAAAAATAAGTTGCGTAAAATCAAGATAAGTTCGCTAGGGTACGAAAATAGTTCACACTTTTTAACAAAAAATTTCAGCCGAGTTCCACTGAGTAAAATCATCACAGATGTCTGTCGATTAAACGATCGTACTTTATTTAGGCATGGTACCAAGCAATTCATATACGAAAAATAGCTATGAGGCTTGCGTAAAAATTGAGGGTGCTGACACGGATACCTTGTTACATTTGAACTATATCAAGGAGCGACTGGCTAATCGTTGAGTAACCACGATACGTTTGGATTTTTTTATTGATGATGGGTGCTTTTTTTATGAAGTGATAATATTATGAAGTGATAATGCTCGACTGCTCACTACACAGATGTACTTGACGTAGGCTTGCATGTGAAATGTTGGTAAAAATGTCATAATTAGTAAGTAGTTAGCCATGTTACATGCTCCGTCAACGATTTTGTTTTAGTTTATGTAGTTATGCTTCTTCAAACAATGTAATTTCAATACAAAACACATTCTGTATCATTTTATATAAATCAGTACAAAAAGAACAAATAATGCCCGGTGTCACCCTGAGGTAACACCTCAATAAAAAAATTGCAATACTTGTTAAAAAAAAAATTACCCATTTTATGTCTATATGGACACCCAAAAATAACATACATAAAATTTATCAATTTCCCTCCACTGGTTTCCACATGGAATTTGACGGGTTAACCCGTGCAACGCCGGGTACGAACAGCTAGTGTACGATAAATACAGATATACACTATTTAATTCTTAAAACGTAGCACAAACAACAACAACAAAATTCAACGAAAAACTGTATGCAATTTCAAAATTGTCAAAATAATAATACCAAATAAACTCAACCTAAGAAGCTGTGCAAGACATTATTTTTACAAACATTTAACTAATTAAAAATTAATATGTTTACTTGTACTAATTTAGTTCTGAAATGAATAAGTCGTATTTATTTTGTCATGTCTAATAGCTGAAGCTTAATTTAATATTCCAATGGGCGAGTAACTCTTCCGCACGGCCGGCTCAGAGAGCGAACCGCGTATCGCTCTCGAGCGCAAACATTTCTCACCAGCGAGCATCAGCCAGGTCCCTAAACATTTGTCCAACGTGATAAAAATACAAAGCCTTCATTCTCTGCGAATAAATACCCTTATCTGAAGGGAAACACGGTGGCTGAATGGTACAGACGCAGAATTATCCCGCCAAAATCACACCGACCGGGAAGTAAAATCCGTTCCGGCGCAGGCAGATGCTGACAAATCGGCTGGGAATTTAGTCGAGCGAAGTAAAAGAAACGGATAATTTTCGGTAATATCTGTGATGGTATTTTAATCTTTTTATGAAGTGCCGAGATGCTTGCTAGGTGATTGACGTTAGAATTCAAAGAAAAGGCGGTGTACCAATCCGAACAGATGGCGCTTGGTTTAGTGTTTAATCTGAGGGCTCGTTTACTGGAGATTACTGAAGCCTGATTTTGTGGTGCAGCACGTTGTGGGATATTTAATAATATTACGCATTTTTCCCTTAAAAACATGTCACATCAATATTGAAACTATTTTCAAATTAGGATATTCACTTATTCTGTGAAAATAGGACACGCTAGTCTCTTGGAATAGGCCTCGAACCGGCAACTATTAAATCACTAAGCAAAAGTCTTAACCATTAGATAAAAAAGGTATTCTTTATTATAAATTGTTTCTTTTATATATTTTTATTGAATTCGATTATTCGAATTCAATAAAAATATATAATTAGCAAGCTTGGAAAAGCCTGTTATTGTGGGTCTCCTCAAAGGATGGAGTGGAAGAAGATGCCCGTTGGACCGACCGGGTGAAAAAGCAACAAGCGCTATTCTGGTAAGAGATCTGCGGGAACAAGTGGAGATGTATTGTCAAGAGGCAGAGTGTTTAGGGAGTACAGATCAAAAGGAATACAACAAAAAATAAATTAAATTAGTACGTCATCCGATGGTTGGGTCACGCCGAATTATATTAATTTTTTTTTCATGGTTTAAATTGTTCAATATAATGTTTATTACACAATTGTGTTATTCATAGTTCCTCTCCATTGCTCTTGTGCTTGGACAAGGAACTATGAATTTACATTTAATTACTTACATTTTATTATTTTATATTATATTATATATCTAGGATGAAGTAGTAGAGTGAACGTCTTTGACTTTGAAGGTAATGGTGTCTAGTTCAGTTCATAGAGATGTTCTTTCAATTTGCTCTTCAATTATTCTGTATCCTTAATCTTTTTAATTTTATTGTTATCTTTCCCCGTGTAAGCAAGAATGTATATATCTATATATATAAACAAATAATTTCTCATAATAAGTATCACTTTTAAAATTCTTAACGTATTTAAAAGCATTTTTTATGGGTATTCTTGGCTCCTAGGCATTAAATACACGTAAGCAATAAGCAGATATTAAAAAATATAGGTTTTGTAATTTGCAATTTAAAGAATTTTAATTACATATGATACCTATACGACTATGAGTACCTAATTTTAAATGTACATATTCATATAAATTTTGATAGGAGTAAAATAATTAATAAATTTAACATTAACAAGTACCTAAAGAAAAACCTACATTAATAAGTATTGAAAATACGAAATGTTGAAAAATGAATTTAATAAAAACATAAGACCTTCTATTTAGATTCAAAATATATGTTTATGTTTATTATATCAAAGAACACATTCTCATTGTGAAGTTGCCATTTTTCAGAACAAAGTTCTGTGAATTTTTAAAACCAAATTTTTTTATCAATTAGTGAGACATACAGAAAATACAAAGCAACAAAAAAATATTTGGCTGCTATATCGGGACTACGACGGAAATGTACGAGGCTGATGTGGCGTAATGGTAACGCACCTTCCCGGATAGATAGGAGATCCGAGTTCGAGTCAAGGGAGAGTTGTAATATGTACCTATGTGTAATTTATTTTAATTAATTACTTACTTCAATTTATCTATAACTGAATGTTCCAATTTTATTTCATAAATATTTTTTACAGACCATTTTTTTGTATGAATATTTTGTAAACATTTGAATAAGAAATAATTACACAATACAATTTTTTACGATAAATTAATAGTAAAGTCCATATAGCTTATTAACTTAAACATTTCATTTTTACTACTAACATATTTGTTAAAGACACTGTATTATATAGATTACTTTGATTATATTATATTGTAAATGAACTTTCTAAACACGAGCAGGTCTGTTTTCTCAGAAAGGTAGCCCGTAAAAAAAAATATAATATGTGTTGACGCCGTCAATTATAAACTTCTGTAGCTATCTAAAAATTTTAGTCTTTTCTTTAATGATTTAAATTTAGTTCAATCCTAGTAGAAAACTGACTTTTGATCGAATGAAAGGTCACCTATCACCGTATAAATAAATTCGCCATCCGCTGTCTACCTTCTTGTTTTCCTAGACACTACACTTCAACGTAACTAAAATGTTAAAAAAAGTAAACCGAATACCGACGCCAGATACGAGATGTCTTCTGCGAGTCTTCTGCGACAGTTTTAGACCTGCAGTTCCACGCTCTGCCGCTAGGGTCGTCGAGATATATACTAATTCAAACATTTCAAACTAATAACAAGCAAATATATGTGTAGTGTATGTATGTGTGCTAAATGCCTAAACAGTATGTTTCACCTATTTCAAATATCAGACTGTAATCAACTAATGTCATATAAAAAATATCAGCACGAATTCAAACTGGTTACTAGAACATAGATAAAAAAATTAACCCATAAAAACCAAGTTTCTATTATACTCCCTTTCATTGTAAAATATAACAACAATTAAAGACGAATTATAACATACAACATAACACTAAACTTACAGTAATTTAGTATATTTCTAAAATGTCAGATGTTTTGAGCTTTGATAAGACACTTCATGCTTTGAAGATTAAATTCTAAAATCATATGTCAGCCAATTTAGATTTTCGACATTCGTAGTGAAGTACCTATTATGTACACCGACGGAGTAATTCAAATTTAGAAAATATTCCGCGACATTATCGGGCCGCCGCACACTGTGATATATTCCAAATCTAGCGGAACTTAATACAATGTATACTAATTTAATTTTTATCTCCGGAAGTACTGAATAGATTTTTATGAAACTTTTGCTGAATGTTCATAAATATATTCTTTATATGTATACATAACTAAAATCTATTCAAATTCATAGAGTTTCATGCAAGGAAAAAAACAAAAGTCAGTTCATTCGACTTATATTTGCACAAATTGAGCTTGTTTTATATACAACATGTCACGTTATTAATGCAAACCCTGAAAGTGCTTTGTTAAGAATCGGCTACTGGTCTGAAATGTTCAAGCAACCATGACCTAATATCAATAGTTATGGAGATACGCAATATCAAAGTTTGAATTTTTTTTATTCAATATTTCTGACTTATTTTTTGCAAAAAGTTGAACTATCATTACAGTAACTTATATCGATTATGAAAAATTCATTTGCTTCAATATAACTTCAATAAAATGATAAAATCCTTGTAAAAAATAACTTTTTTCAATTTTTGTAATTAATCGAATCTTGCGAAGGGTGGAACTCTGTTTTTGCTTTCTTGACAAGATGGTAAGTTGGATAAATATTTAAATTTTTACCCCTCGACTGTTGTCTCAGTATGTTATACTGGTGGGTACTCAATTTGGCATCGTCAAGACGGCTTCTAGAGAGAGTTTGGCTCTGGTACTGCAAAAATTTGTCTCGCTTTTTTTATTCGAGTAGCTCAGTAAGGAGACTCAGTAGCTACCTCTTTCATTAGATTGGCTGCATCCCTTTTCCCGGATGATCTCAGACTAACTTCAGTGGCGACCGTTAAATCTTCTTGAGTTTTTGTAGAAACTAGATGTATGATTATTCCCTTTTGGATTTATACTTGGAAATACTTTTTCGAATGACTTCCAAGGCCTACCTGATCTTGTACAATCTCGTAAACCTGATGAACTTGAGGATGGAAGCAGGTCGAGAAACTTAGAAGGCAATGGTACTATATCTTCAAACTACCCATCATGTTCAGCCAAAAATTTCAATAATTTTCTACAGATTTTCTCCAACTTCGCATCTATTTTTGCGCTAAGACTGCTAACAAAAATTTTTAGATCTCAAGGCGTGCTTTTCGAATTAACCTGGTTGTGTTTTTGTATTATAAAAATCTAAATGCACCTGTTTGGATCCTTTTTTGCCACTTAAAAGCCATACTTAAAATATGTATCCTTTCATTATTGTAGGTACTCCTAAAGAAAATTAAAAAATATTGTATGAGTGTCGAAAACACGTGCCGCCAAATTTAATGAAATCTTACAGAATATGAACCAAAGCAGTAAATAAAATTATTTTCTCGTTGGGTACCCATGGATATTTTTTGTAAAGTCAAAGCAAAGTCACACTTCTTCAAAAATATTACAATTTCGACATGTATAAGTAAATGGCTTTGTATCTGGCTACAAAATATATATATTGTAATACAGTTTACTTTGTAAAGTAGCCATAGACGTGAAGATAAATTATATATGTGTATTAGTAACTGTACTTTGAAATAAATTCAGTTTTTTTCTTGATAACAAAGACTCAAATTAACGAACAAAGTTGCTGTCAGAATGACGGCCTATGCAAGTGTCACTTTGCCAGGTTGCCATATGAAAACCGGTGCTGTTATTTAGCAAATAATTATCAAAACATATAGTCTAGGTAATTGGCTACTGTGTATATTTTACTAATTTTTATTTTCTTGCTTTTTAATTTTTGAATAAAGTTCCGCTAGATTGCGAATATATTACAGTGTGCGCCATTGTTGTAATCAAACTTTTCTAATGATTCCAATTTGAAAAAACCAATAAAATTTCTAAAAATCCCAAATTATACTATAATTATTAATTTTTTTTAAGAAAAATTTGATAGATCTTCTTGATTGTTGCCACGAGTCTACTTGCCAAGTTTCAGCTCGATTGGATAACGGAAAAAGGGTTAAAAATCGATCCAAAGTTTTTTCGACGGCAAGCCGGCAAGCAAGCAAGCAGACGCCACGAGTTAATATAAAGGGAGTAAAAATCTAGAAAAGCAGTTAAGATGTCTGAGTAACTAACGTAGGTGACAAAAAATGAATAACTTATTTCAAATGCATATTTATTTAAATATAATATTGCCATGGTTTTCCCCTTTCATGCAACATTTTGGAAAAAATTCATTGTAGGTATAATTGTCAATGTTCGAATGATGAAATAAATCAATATTTATATATGGTTTACGAATTTATTTTTAGCTAGCTGTACGTACCCGGTGGTGTACGGTTTAAGGATTATGTTGAAAATAAATTTCTGGGGGAAAAAAGGTTCCATTGTTTTGCAAAGCCTATAATTAAAACAATATTTCTATTTAATTAAGATTGGGATAGATAGTATGTCTAGGGAAGAAATGTGGCATATTTTTTCCGTCGGGAATGAATGCAAAATTTGGGTCCAATCTGTCAAGCGGTGTAGGTACATTTGTACATAAAATATATCTTGGGAAGGGATGGGTTAGAGGGGAAAGGGGAAATGCCACCTATATTACCCGACCGGTCCTAAAGAATAAGTACAGACAATTAGGGTCAGATCGGTCGAACGGCATAGATTTGCATGCAAAATATGTCAGACGGAGAGGGAAAAAAGTTGGAGGCTGGAAAATTCACCTATGTTACCCACCGGGTCCCCAAAAATACGTGCGCAAAATTTGAGTCAAATCGGTCAAACGGTGTAGATTTGTACAAAATATATATCTTGGAGTGGGTTGGGGTAGAGAGGGAAGGGCAAATGTCGCCTTTATTACTCAAAGAGTTCTAAAGAATAAGTTTGGAATTTTTGAGTCCGATCGGTCGAACGGTATAGATTTTCATTGAAAATATATCAGGAGGGAGAGGAGTAAAAGGGGAGGGATGAAATGTCACCTATGTTACCCGCCGTGTCCTTAAATATATGTTCCCAAATTTTGAGTCCGATCGGTCGAACGGTAAAGATTTACATTTAAAATATATCAGAGTAAGGGAAGGGGTAAAAGGGAAGAGGGGAAATGTCGCCCTAAAAAATGGTCCTGAATCATAAATATGTAAAATTGGAGTAAAATCGGAAAAACGGTGTAGATTTGTATAGAGAACAGACAGACATACAGACTTTGAGTTTTAAAGGTATAGATGTAGACTGCAATCGTATATAATTAATTCTAGCCATTTTATTTTTTGTCGTCAGTTTTTGTACAAGAGCAGTGTCATAAAATGAATTAAGATATGAAAGTTGATGCTTTTTGAATTTGTAGGATTGGTGGAGCTTTTTAAATTTCAGTCAGCCGGTTTAGAAACATCCCTATAATGTGCTTTCCTTGTAGAGTTTCCGCACAAACTGTTAGCCGGTAAGTGGCAGGGTCCAAGTTTGGGCAAACACCCCCGTACTTACCGCCCGGCTCGGATGAGTGATGCTGCGATGCTGTGCGATGTATGAAATGTATCGGTTTAGGGGCGTATCATCCCGTTCAACCGCCAGAGACAGATTTTCAATAGAATTTACAAAAATACCGAGTTAAAATAAATTTATTTCGAATCATAATCTGATCAAAACAAACCTAACACAGTCTGGCAATTGGCGAAATACAAGGCGAAGACATAAAATTACAAAAAATACATGAAAAACATCAGCACAATACTAGAATGGCTCAAAACTATCACATAACACACGCCAAAACAAAAACAGGACAATCCCGACTGATTTTCAACTGATTAAAATTATACAATGACCTGCCACAACAGACCAAACAACTGACCACTGACAAATTCAAAACAGATGTGACGAAAATGTTAAAACTCGGCCAACTATAAAAAAATGACTTTGTATCTAAATCATATTATTATCATTTCTCATATTGAATCATGTAAAAATGTTATCTATAAACCTTTTAGGTTTCCATGATATTTTAAATAAAAAATAAAAAAACTTGATTTGTTATAATTAAAAATAATATTTTTATTTTCAAAATGTACATATGTTCTGAGAAAACAATTTAAAAATGTAGAGTAGTAAAATAGAGTAGTAAAAATATCATAACTACCTGCGAAATCTATATATAACTAGGTCATGAGAAAATACTACATATGTCTCTAGCATAGTTCAATCAAATATAATATACGGAAGGTTCCCAGATTTTGAAAATATTTATATAGAACATTAATAAATTTGATGTGTGGATGTTCTTACGATGCAGGTTGTGAGACCTGGGCCATCGTATAAAAGATTTCCATACAAGTTTATAATATAAACAGCTTCGTCTCTGTGAGATTTCTGTAAATAATCTTGATTTTTTTTAAAGTCTAAATGACATCTATCAAACATACGGGGCAGTGGAAGAAAGTCATATTTCGTAAATCGCATATTATAATACGTAAGCTCAGTTGATTTTCTTCCTCATACTTTTTATTTATATATTTTTCATACCACTACTGTTACACCTGAAGATTACATAGGCAATGAAGCGGGAACACGACATTTAGCCGATGATGATATACACGTCATAACGCACAGTCATGCGTGTATATACAGCACCACACTACGTCACATCGACATGCGCAGCACGCCTGAAGCCGAGGGCCTTCGTGTCTCTGCCGAATTGTAGCTGCTTAGCATTTCTCATTGTGAATTTGCTTTAGTATCTTCAACATTCACTAAAGTATGTATATTTAATTCGCAAAATTTAGCCGATGATGATATACACGTCATAACGCACAGTCATGCGTGTATATACAGCACCACACTACGTCACATCGACACGCGCAGCACGCCTGAAGCCGAGGGCCTTCGTGTCTCTGCCGAATTGTAGCTGCTTAGCATTTCTCATTGTGAATTTGCTTTAGTATCTTCAAAATTCACTCAAAGTATGTATATTTAATTCGCGAAATCCAATGTAAATCTTTGTAGAATAAAATAAGTGCCCCAAGGGAGCACTTTGTTCACGCATCATTACCGTACATTACGTTACGTTCTACGCATTCGTGATTGTTAAAAATGTTTGATATTGTATTGTAATCTATGGATTTACACTGACCGATAAAAACAAATTCAACAGTGAATGGTACGCACCTCTCCTCACCCAGGACTTTTCTATGAGCAAAAGCTCCTATATCGGTCCTGCTCATTTGTCGCCTGGTTGAATTTTTAACACTAATTAGCAAGACTGTGCTCCCCCGAAAGCCGGTAGAACCCCGGCCGCATATCAAAGACCATTTCACTGTCCGTCACAGTATTAATAAAATAAAATAAACAATTGAGAATAATAAAAAAAAAAATAACAAAAAAAAATAGACAACTGACATTAACAGATTAATAGAAAGAACATAAATATGCCACTTAATCCGACACTCCTATTGCCGAGTTATTCCTCATCAGCTAATCAAATTAAAATATTAATATAAAGCATAAAGGGTATTCTAAAAACTATTTAAAATCTTGATGTATTTAACTAAACTATAATTCCTTAATATTATATGTATTTAGTAGTAGGATACGCACTCAAAAAGTCATATATTGTACTTCCACATATATTATAACCTTTGAGGTAATATTTTGTGTTGTGTTTTTTTTTAATAGTATTTGTGTATATTCTAAAACTCTTCACGTTAATACATACAAAGATAGTTTTAAAATGTATCCTATTTTGAATCTATGATTTACCTAGTGTGACGCATATAAAACACAGTCAAATTCTTATATGCAAGAAGACTAGGAACGAAAATCTACGCCTAATCCGGATAAGGGCTTGAACTCGTTCAACTTGCGAATAGCAGCTCAATGGCCACACGAAAGAGGAAGGGGGAGGGGAATTTCATTTAATGTGTTGATTCAACTTGCAAGCTTCCAGAAATTTCGATGGTTTCATTAAGTACTTCCAAAGTCGATTACAGTACGCTGGGCTCACCTAAAATGAAACCGAGGAACGCTCTGCTAATGAGAAATTAATTGGAAACCTGTAAATTTTCGGTTAATGATACGTTATGATACGTTAACGCATCCTAATTACATTATTTTCCGTTTTAGTGCAACTCAATTTTTTTCTCAGCTGGGTTCTTAAAAAACATGTGAAATTAATTTCGAGTGAATAAGAACGGTTTTTTAGTTTACAAATATATAATTGCAACCAGGAAAGGAGCATGAGGAAGCTAGAGAACTAGAGTCAGAAGGGAGCGAAACTGAAAATGGATTGATTGCTTGACCCACCTTGTTTTAGTCCGGACATTTCTACTGCTCTGCAATAATGCTTTAAAATCCAATATATAGATATGTATGTGAACAACTGCAGTACTGATAACATAGCCTAAATAACGAGGTTCACTACAAAGCGTGCTTTTTATATAAGAAATGACATAAGATTTTATACTTTTATACTTCTCTTCTATTTTATATGTTCTTCTTCTATTTTACTATTTCTCTTTTGTTTTATATAATATTTTTAATGTGTGTATTTTCTTTTATATGGAATGTGTGGGATTGCACGAACCTCCCCACATTCTGGAATAAAGCTATATTTATTTATTTATTTATTTTATAGCGTTTTTTTAAATATTTATAATTTTTTAATGCTATATATTTTTATTTAACGCTAAGATAGGCTATGCTACTGTAGCGAAACCCATTACAAAAATACTCAGGCTTGAGAAAATCGTACAATGCTTGTAACCTAATCGGGAATCGAACACGGAACCCCAGGTATGAGAAGGCAGTGTCACGCCCACTGGGCTACGAGGGCCATTTAATTTTTCTTTATTTTAGGTGGAGTATCTACATTTGAGTGCAAGAAAAGATCTTAAAAAAAATACTGCGACAAAATGCTGTAATTTGCATTTAAAAAGAATCTCATTTTTCGCAGAAATTTTCATTTGCGGTTTGTTATAAAGTGCCAGGCGATTCTTAAGTTCTTTCTTGTTTGTTGAAAAACGAGATGGAAATAAATTATTGTGGTTTATTTGCCTTTCGCAACACTAAGCACTCTTAAATTGTGCTAGGGAGGAGATATACACAACATTTTATTACGCTTGGGAGATATAACGCGCTAACTTAACCCGTCCAAACCGACGGGAAAATTGAACGAAAAAGAGTACATATTAAGTGTGTATAACGAGTTTATAGTTGGTACTGTGATAATTCGATGTTTAAATAAGTGATGATTAATATTTATTAACAAGCTAGTTGTAAGTAGCTGCATCTATAAACGAGTATATATGCACATTAAGAGAAATTATAACTTAATTACAAAGGTGTTTGTGATTATTTATACTGTCTTTTTATTATTAATTTGATAATATTATAATTATTAGGTCCTTACATATGAAATTGGCGTTTAGTATGGGAGGAACATAAAGCCGATTTTTTTTATTATAATATATTTATTTAATCAAAGTATGTACCATTGCTATCTATGCACTTTTGCCATCTCATAGGTAGTTCATCGATCCCATTACTAAAAAAACCATTCGGACGGGAATCAATAAAATCTTTGAAGGCGGTTTGGACTGCCCCATCGGAGTTGAATTTTTTCCTTTGCAAGAAGTTATCCAAATTTCGAAAAAAATGGTAATCTGTTGGGGCAAGGTCCGGAGAGTACGGTGGATGTCTTAGACATTCCAATTGAAGCTCCTCTAATTTGGTAGCCGTCTGTTGTGCAGTGTGTGGTCTAGCGTTATCATGAAGCAGCAGTGGCCTAGAGCGATTAACCAGCCTCGGTTGTTTAGCAGCTAGCTTTTCCATCATGGTTTGCAGTTGCTGACAATAGACGTCTGCCGTAATCGTCTGGCCAGATTTAAGAAAGCTGTAGTGAACGACACCAGCACTAGTCCACCAAACGCTCACAAGTAACTTTTTTGGAGTCAATTTTCGCTTGGGGCATGGTTTGGCTGGTTCGGCAGGGTTCAGCCATTGCGATGAGCGCTTCCGATTATCGTACAGGATCCACTTTTCATCACAGGTAATGATTCGATTTAAAATCCCTTCATTATTGTACCGGTTGAGTAATGCAACGCAGCAGTCAACGCGCGTTTGTTGATTTGCTTCACTCAATTCGTGAGGTACCCACCTTTCAAGCTTTTTCACCTTACCAATTTGCTTCAAGTGGATTAAAACAGTTTTATCACTAACACCGCAGCCTGCAGCTAACTCGGATGTGGTTTGCGATGGATCCGCTTCCACAATAGCCTTCAATTCTTCATTATCAACTTTGGTCTCCGGCCGTCCACGGGGCTTGTTCTGCAGGTCGAAATTTCCAGAACGAAAACGTTGGAACCAAAAACGCACTGTGTTTTCTTTTGCGGCACCGTCGCCATACACATCATTAATCCTTCGAGCCGTTTCTGCAGCACTGGTGCCACGGTGGAACTCGTACTCGTAAATAACGCGATATTTCAAGTTTTTCATTTTGTAAACTGAGTGACGCAAAGAAAAAAACAATCGAGGAAAAAACAAATGAATTATAATTTTTAAAACACAAATACATGAGTAAATAGCTGTATAAATTTGGATTTGGAATTCCTAACCAAAGAGAAGATATTTGAGATCAAATTTGCCAGTACGGCAAAACGCCAATTTCATATGTAAGGACCTAATATATAATTTTATATATTAATACTAGCTGTTGATACCCGGCGTTGCACGGGTTAACGATTAAGTTGAAAATATATCAGGGGGAGGAGAAAAGGTAAAAGGCGAGGAAGGAAATGTCACTTTTGTTACCCGCCGAGTCCTAAATAATAAGTTTACAAATTTTGAGTCCGATCGGTCGATCGGTAAAGATTTGCATCGAAAATATATGAGGAGAAGGAGAATGGGGGTAAAAGGAGGAAAGAGGAAATGTAGTGTTTATTACCTGCTGATTCCTTAAGAATAAATTTCCAATTTTTGAGTCCGATCGGTCAAACTGTACAGACTTGCATTGAAAATATATCAGCGGAGGAGAAGGGTTAAAAGAATAGGGGCGGTAATATCGCATATGTTACCAGCCGAGTTCTTAAGAATAAGTTTCCAAATTTTGAGTCCGATCGGTCAAACGGTACAGACTTGCATCGAAAATATATCAGCGGAGGGGAAGGGTTAAAATAATAAGGGGAAATGTCGCCTATGTTACCCGCCGGGTCCTAAAGCATAAGTATGCAAAGTTTGAATAGAATCGGTTAAACGGTATAGATTTGTTAAGCGATTTGTTAGATTATATCTATACCTATAAAACTCAATGTCTGTCTGTCTGTTCTCTATAAAAATCTACATCGTTTGTCCGATTTCACTCAAATTTTGCATACTTACGCTTTAGGATACGGCGGATAACATAGGGGACATTTTCCCTATTCTTATACCCCTTCTCTTCCCCCTGATATATTTTCGATGCAAATCTGTATCATTCGAACAATCGGACTCAAAATTTGGAAACTTATTCTTTAGGACTCGGCGGGTAACATAGGTGATATTTCTCTCCTATTGTTTTACCCCTTCCCCTGCCCTGATATATTTTTAATGCAAATTTGTATCGTTTGACCGATCGGACTCCAAATTTGTTATCTTATTCTTTAGGACTCGGCGGGTAACATAGGCGACATTTCCTCCCTATTCTTTTACCCCCTCCCTCCTCCTGATATATTTTCGATGTAAATCTGTACCGTTCAACCGATCGGACTCAACAAATATCATCTGTTATTATACACTTAGTGTTTTGTATATGCTTATAGATTGTGTTAATGAATTGAAATATTACTTTCTGTATTGAAATATTTTGGTGGCTTATGTATATTTCTTAAATAATAAAGAAGTGAACGAACGGGACAATGAGGGCAACATTTTGGATGGCAGCCGTGCGGCCCAATTCTGCTTTGCAGTGCTGGGTTGCACGGTTGCCTTTAGCATTAAAAAATGCCAACCTGGCGGCGAATGAGTAGGACCGATATAGGATCTTTTGCTTATAAAACGGTCCTGGGTAAGCGGTGGGTCTGCCCTCATTATCGATCGGACTCAAAATTTGAAAACTTGTTCTTTAGGACTCGGCGGTCAACTTAGGCGATATGTCCCCTCTATTCTTTACCCCTTCCCCTTCCCTTAACATTCTGAGATAAACGAATAAAAATGTTTTTAAAAATAATTTCACAGCCTAGATTTATAAAAAAATGTTTTTAATAATTACTAGGCAGACTTTCCAGATGAACGGCAATGTTTTTTTAGTATATCTCTATTGTTTATATCAAAATTGGGCAAATTTATTCGTTCATCTCAGAAAGTACTAAACGGCACATAGGATTTATTATATATACAGCGACGAAATGATACTACAGTGGCTACCTATGACTGACATGCTGTAATTCCGCTGCCGAATGCCAATATGTTAACATTTTATAAAAGTACCTGCTTAAATGTTTATAACTTCTCAATAAATGATACCAAAACACGAAAAGTCATTGTTATATGCGGCATGAGAGTATTACAAAAAGAAGTGCTATTGAAATGTGTACCTGCATATATAAATTTTTAAAAGACTGTTGCCAGGGGATGATAGAAGTGACATGTTATTCTGATAATCGTGTAACGCAGCATAAAAATATTTTTTTATTCTCTATATCTATGCATGCATAACATTAGATATTCAAGTCATTACGCATAAGTATTTTATTGTTGGGTACTCGGGGAACGAAGGAGACTCAAAACATTCTTGTATTGGAAGGGAAAATATAAGGGTTTTAGAAAAGCCTTGTATTTCAATAAAAGTGGACAAAAGTAAATTGTATTTGGTATAAAGTTAAGCTATTCCAGATAAGTAAATGTGAACTATCAGTTACCAATACAGAACCGCTTACCCCGCGGATTCATTTAATCAGTGTATTAACGTGAGAGCGATTGAGAAATGTTAAAAAAGATTCTAATGTAACACTGGAACTATTTTATACAGTTTCACCTTTAATTGCACCTAATAGAAGGCGTGATCCGTTATTTATTTTTCAAAGTGGTAAGTATACAAAAAAACATAATTTTTTTAAATCAATTAAACTACTAATACACACCGTGATGTATAAGATCAACCGAACCTCCTAGAGAATTATGTCCTGTTTGTACCAAATAATTATTTCCGAAATCGAGGTCACGCGCTATTTCATGCCCCAAAATGCAGAACAGATGAAATGAATAAGCACACTATAACGCGTAGTGTGCAACTCCTAAATGAACTGAGCGATCATCTCGATGTATTTAATGATAGCATTGAAATCATCAAGCAGCGGATCGCCTCCATATAGGTACTCACCCTAAGATATACTTGCATTGTAAACGGAGCAATCTGTATTGCAAAAAAAAGTGAAAATAACGAATGTAAATTTTTAAGAAATCAGCATTGTATTATTTTTTTTTTAATTTTGAAGCTTTTCTGTTAATTTTGTTATGTTAATCACTTTTTATAAATAAATTTATAAGCAAAATTATTAATTTTATTTAATTGCTTTTCCCCATACGTGTCACGTTGGCGAGCTGTAAGCACGGACGTGATGGATTTATAATACCTACTACATGGTAAAACACCACATCAATATGTATTATTTATTTATCTACACTCGCATACTATTATGCTACACTAAGGTAATTAGAGAAGATTACCAAAAACTCGTGCAACAGAGAGACATTTTAAAATCTATATATTATTTATCAAATTAGTTTGAAAATATAAATTATTTAACTAATATTACAAACTCCTTGAAGTTAAATAATTGACGTATCTAATAGCAAACCATTAATTCTCCAACAAAGTTAATCTGATTCTGATAGAGCTCGTGCAAACCTAAAAGTCATTTTATCTCAGAACAGTATTTTTTTAATTATCCCATTACAGCTTTGGGGTGACGATATGTATGTATTCATTTGTTATTTACAGAATTTTTGCTGAATCTAGAATAACTTCGATACAACTTAAATATTTAAGCTTTTTAATGGTTTATCTATACCTATAAAACTCAATGCTGTCTGTCTGTTGTCTATACAAATCCACACCGTTTGTCCGATTCGATTCAAATTTTGCAAAATTATGCTTTAGGACCCGGCGGGTAACATAGGCAATATTTCCCGCCTATTCTCATACCCCTTCCCCTTCCCCTGACATATTTTCGATGCAAATCTGTACCGTTTGACTTATTGGACTCAAAATTTGGTAACTTATTCCTAAGAACTCGGCGGGTAATATATGCGACATTTCCCCCCTATTCTTGTAACTCTTCCCCTCCCCTGATAAATTTTCGATGTAAATGTGTACCTTTCGACCGATCGGACTCAAAATTTGGTAACTTATTCCTAAGAACTCGGCGGGTAATATATGCGACATTTCCCCCCTATTCTTGTAACCCTTCCCCTCCCCTGATAAATTTTCGATGTAAATGTGTACCTTTCGACCGATCGGACTCAAAATTTGGAAACTTCAAAGTCGGCGGGTAGATATGCGACATTTCCCCTCTATTATTTTACGCCTTCTCTTCCCTGTTTTTTTGATGCAAATCTATACCGATCGTCTAATCGGACTCAAAATTTGTAAACGTATTCCTTAGGACCCGGCGGGTAACAAAAGTGATATTTCCTCCCTCCCTTTTTACCTTTTACCCTCCTATATATTTTCGATGCAAATCTATACCGTTCGAATCAAACCTTTGTGTATCCCTACAAATTTATTTTCTACTTAATCCTTTACCCTTGCAACGCCGGGTACGAACAGCTAGTATTTTCATAAAAAAATAAAAAATCAACATAACTGTTAAATAAATTTGTAAAAATGCCTTTTTTAAAAATAGCTAATTAGAAGCTATTTTGTAACAAGTTTGTTTTACATTATGATATGAGTAAATCTTATAAAAAAACTAAATTAAAAACGAATGTGTTTTATAATACCTACATATCTTACCATGAATCGACAATTGTACAAATAACCGTTATTGAAAATCAAAATACATACACCGGATGTTTTTCAAAATAATTGCAATCCATGTTGTGTAAACAGAACCTTTGACCAATTGGCTTACGTGTTCCCCTGAATATTTGCGCTTGTCCAATTGAAGAAAAGCCAGTTAACGCCGCGCCGGGGCGAAGGGGCTGGGGGACAGTGTGGCCATCCGTTCTTCGCTGACCGGTTTCCTCATAATTGAGGGGTTCGGGGCAAACGTGATCAACGTCGTGTCGTTTTGGAAACTGTTCAATTATAACTATAACTAAAACATTATTGGTGATGCAGTTTTTTTAAAAACTAAAACAAATTTCTCGACTCTAAACGAATTCAAATTTAATTTAAAAAAATAGACCGCAATAAGAGGTATTTATATTAATGAGATTTCGTAACTATAAATCATCTGCAATTTGCTCTGTGGAATCAGTACGCAGCGGCAATTACATTTTAAATTGCGTGGTGGAAAAATATAATATATTTTTCTTTGGTAGAATCAATAATAAGATATGGTATAAGATCTTGGGGCCTCTCCAGCAATTCAAATGTAAAGCCGATACAAAATCCATCGTAAAAAGAATCATTAATCCACAGGTTTTTGAACAAAGACAAAATACTAAACAAGTGTATTCATCTGTAAATATTTTGCCGATTCTTGGGATAGTTCTATTTCTGCTGATAAAAAAAAATCACAAAAATGAAATTTACAAAAAGGTAGTTTATCGTGGCAGAAACACAGGATGCGCTACAAATCAAATTTTAACAATTCCAAAAATAACAAAAAAATATGGTCTGAGGACGCTTGAATATCGAATTCCAATGTTCTTGAACAAAATACAAATTACCTTTCCCACAGGCCTAAAAACTTCAAAATCAGTGTCAGAACTTAAAATGTGGTTATTAGTAAACGACATGAGTTATATACCTATTAACTATATAAGTATAGAAATGATAAGTGAAGTGTATTATTATGATAATGACGATGAATAATTAGTGATGTATATATATATTTTTTCTTTTTCTTTTCTTACTTTGCTTAAAACTTTTAACTTTGTACTTAAAATTTCATTTTTTTTTTGTTTTTTGTACTTAAGTTGTTTTTGTTTTTTATCTCTTCTGTTTATAAAGTGAATAATATTTAGTAACAGTTTAAAATGCAATTGTAAAAATGAAACTGCAGAAAAACGTATTTTTAGACGTTTTGTGGGACTAGATATTACAAAATATAAAGAAAATAAATAGAAAATTAAATAAAAAAATAATCAAAAAGCAACGAGGAAAAAAACTGTACCGAGGAAAATAATGGGACAGCCTGAAGCAAAGTTTTACCAAATCTAGGTTTTTGGTAGCTGCCAGATTCTCTTCTTTTCAAAATTTTTTTTGATCAATCTTTTCTGTGGCGATGTACACAAAAAAATGCAGAACATGTTTCAGACAGATCGTGGACAAAAATAAATAATTCTGATAAAATATGCCGACTTCTATTATTTTTCATAATCCATGACATATTAAATCAATACAACGATAGATTTTTTATAGCATAGGGAATTGAAGGTGTAGAAGGGGAGAGAGAGAGGGAGATACTACTAGATGTGTCAGATAGTATTTAATAGACTCTCACTCTTTCGCAACAGGATTAAAGTAAAACACTTCTACCAACAATTATTTAATTACCTTTATTTGGAAATAGATATATAAATAGTTATTAAATATATATAAACTTTCTAGATCGGTCGCATTTAAGAAATCGATTGCAAAATATCGCTGTCTAGACAAGTTTAGTATGCTATAGACATAGTTCGTTAATAATTGAACGTTTAAGTCACTGATCGTGTTATT
This sequence comes from Agrypnia vestita, assembly GCA_016648135.1. Taxonomy (NCBI): domain Eukaryota; kingdom Metazoa; phylum Arthropoda; class Insecta; order Trichoptera; family Phryganeidae; genus Agrypnia; species Agrypnia vestita. The sequence continues at coordinate 59,269 of JADDOH010001106.1, read as the reverse complement.
TATAGCTACGCTGCACTCCGCAATCTCGCACATTCCGCCGCTTTCTGTTGTGTGGAAAATTTGAACTGTTTCAGAGCATTTTATATGACTCCGGATGGTTTCTACACTATACATGACTGCACTCGAACGTTCGATGGTAGGTTTCACTTGCACTCACCTATCTTTTGCAGATCTATCTTCATATTATTTGTGTTGGACTTCGATGATCCTCGACCCCTCGATGTCGATCCTATTGACTTTTGTTTGAGTGACGCTACTTCTACCCACTCACTGCTGTTTTCACTCACCAAATATATTAGCATAATGTGCAAATACGTTAATAACATTTTTTTATTTATTTAATTTTTAAAAACTCACTTTATAAATATTATTTTTAATCGCTGGTCTTGCATTTTGATTCCGAGATATAATTTTTGGTGAAGGCGTAATTGAGTATATAAGAAGATTTTGGGGGTGCGACATCTCCCCCAAAGCCTATCCCCACAATAATTAGATGAGCTATGAATACGATTCACGATCTTGGGGAAAGAGCTGAAAACCTGCCGGGAGAGGTTGTTGGGGGTACACGAAGATGCATGGCTGGGAGGTGCGTGAGGAGGGTTTTACACCCTTTTAGTGATATAATAAATTAATTCTGAAAGATTGCAATATCTGAGGCATTAAAATTGATTTGTTTCAAAATATATGAAACAGGAAAGCATATTGCTAAAATTCACAAGTGAATTTGTACGGGAAAGTAGATCTGAGTGAGGTACTGCCTTGCTATTTCGAGTTTGCATACAAATATACGTGGTGAATGAAGGTTTCCAAACGCATCTTTCAGAGCAGTAAGGACTTAGCAATGCAAGTCTTTAGCGCACACCAGCCTGCGTGCAGAACGCAGAGTGCAAGAATTCACAATCTATATTTGCTCCGAAGTCCGTTTCAACTGTAAAATTTTATCTTTAGTATCCTTATAGCCTGCCTACATTCACATGTATCAAAAATAGGTTTCATAACTTATATCAACAAATAATATTAAATCGATTTAAACATTGACGAAATTTAGATGACAGGTTAATACAAAAATAGAAGTATGATGTTGGTGGTCTTCGATGGAATGAAATGATATAAATGTTAATGAAATGATTGTTGATCTTGATCGCTGCGCGCCCGCGCCATTGGATTCTGTGTGCCGTGGCAATTTTCCCTCCCGCCAGACGGACCAATGGCCGCCGTGTTGATACAAAGGATTTGCGATCGCAAACAGTTTGTTCTCGCAGGTCGACGGTCAAACGGGCAAATCAAATGTTCCATTTCCGATCAGCAGGGCTTGTCAAAGCCGCGGCTGCGTCCCGAGGACGGACAAACTGAAATTTATTATTCCCAATTAATTTGCAATATCAATCGTTGTTTCATCACATATTCTGCGGTCACGATCTCGTAGATAACAAATAAGAATCGCCAGAACATCGGAAGCACGAACACGCTGGAAAAAAGCCAGACAGTCTTCATTCAAATGAAAAACTTTGACCAGACGAGACACATGAGGATTGGTGCAAAGTTGTAGAAGAGTATGATGTAGAACGTTGGACCCCTAACACCAAATTTATGTAAATTTCGTCACCAATTTCGCCGCTAACAAATTTATTTGAACAATATTTTTATATGTAAGTTCTGAGAACACGGTTACTGGATTTGTCCACTGCCCGACAAATTATTATTTTAATTAAAATAAATTATAGAAGTCTCACAGAGATGAATCTATTCATATGAGAAACGTGAATGTAAATCTTGCATATGGTGGCCCAGGGCTCACAGCCCGTATGAGCTGGCTTAAGTGATCACTCTACACAATGCAAGGTTCATTGTTTAAAAATATGGAGGTATTATTACCAGCTGCGAAATCTATGTATACTATTTCTTGAGACCACAGATATCTCTAGCATAGTCCCATCACATTTTTCAGATTTCCAATACAAATACAACATTACAAAATTTCATTATGTGTGGATGTTCTTAATAATTAGATTAATCTCTGTGAGAATTTAACAATTTATTTTAATTAAAATTTATTTTATACGAAATGTCACGTGTGAAAACTGGGGAATGAATTTAATTATACTGAAATGCTTCTGATTTTTTTTTCAATCGTGCTCTCGTACCCTGAAACACACCAATACATCCCCCTGTACATCTCATTTTATTCTATCTAGTCCAAATGTTACATACGCCGTTATTCTTAAGGGCCTGAATTCCGGGCAATCTAGAATGTACCTACTTGTATATTATAAGAATGAATTAAATCCCCCAGTATCTAAACATGTTTTTACGTATAATAAAAAACATAATCCAAACACCCAATTAGAATAGTGCTTTTATAATTTTTTTAAAAGGATGGGATACCTATAAATTTTAATATTATTATAATATTTAAGTATTACTTTTATTATTATTAATGGTAAGCAACGAATAATTGAAAAATAAAATATATAAAGTATACCTACCTGTCCAATTACTTAAAACTTAAACTAGAGTGATTTTCTCCTATATTTCTGAAAATAAATAGTTATTTGATTTTGGAACACAAAATATTTTTTTATATCCGTTTGTCACAAAGCAACACACAACAAAAAATTATTGAGTCACTTTATAACTGAAATAAGGAATGCAAGGCAACATAACACAAAAAATAGTCGCATGGCAGCATAAAACAAACAAAAAAAGTACATATGTGGTTATTGCGGCATATGAACAAAATAAAGTTACTTAATTGAAGACTGTCCGGCGAAAAAGTAATTTTTAAATAATTTAAAGTTTGTGTAGATACTGATTTCCTGGAATTATTGACAGGATATTTGTATTCATTAGATAATTAAGAAATACTGGTAATTATATTAATAAAAAATAAATTGAATGTTAAAATACACACCGTGAAAATACTTTTCAATAAAAAACGGTATAAATATGAGTTTAGATTACTCGTTTTTGCCTGTAGCAAAATGATGTGGTGATGATGAATTGATTACGCGTGCATTTGCTACCTGGAAATGATGAAATAATTGATTATTGCAAGAGGAAAATTACTGAAACATTTCAGAAATCAAATTTCGCTGTTTGGCGGTAACTTTGTCGGGTTGTGTACACAGTTCAACCCGCAGCCGCTAGATGGCAGCATTGGTTAACAATTTAACAATGTTTTGAAATAAATAAATTTATTTGTGATGGAAAATAATGGAATTTGAAGTTAAATAAATAATCGAACACTTGGTTTTAAATATATTATAACGTTGTAAATCTGCTGTACCAATGTATCATGTTTATGAGTATTTATTTATTTACATACGAACGATGAACATTTAGCTATGAACGTGACATCTCAGGAATCGTGCACCATTCGTGGTCTGACTATTTGCCCAGTGACGAGACACGCTGGCGGAATATTGATGAAGCTCCGTGGTTAGCTTGTATACTAATTCGCGAATATTTATTAAAATTGACAGCACGCGAATGTTGAAAATGTCAACGTGTCAAAATGTGAAGGGAGTGCGTGTTCGGCGCGAACTGTCGGATACTCACTTTATTCATTGTTCTGTACGTGAAAAAAATGGTGTATTTTCAACTATGTTTCAATGTAAAGGGTGGCCCATTTTCAATGTGGGTTTTGTTTTTTAAAAGTAAAAAACTCATCGATTTTAGAGTTTATATAGATTACTTCATTTAGCGTAAAGTTAACATATGGGAAATAAGAACCTTCAAATTTCTTCCTAAATAGGAAAATTTCACTTTTTTTCAAAGAATAATCTATACTTTGGTGTAAGAAAATACGTCTATGAAAAAATAGTGTTTTTTTGTACATGTCAAGAGTATAGCAATGATTTTGAAATTCAACATTTTAACATCCCGCCAAAACACGAGTACGTGCGTCACAATTGTATGGTACCCAGATGTAAAAACACTACGGCACTACGAAGTCATGTTTTTGAAGATGTTTATAATAAAAATTATGAATGAAAACATTACCTCACATTATCCATACTGATTCACAGAAAATAATTTATATGTATGAATCTATTTCATATATTTTCATCGGTATTTGTAATACGTGAAATTTCTCTATTATTTCAGCAAATGACTTCTCTTTTAGCCAAAATTGTTAATTGCAGCCCAATTTTAAGGAATGTATCATAGAAGCCAAGAAACTTGATGAATATAGTTCCTGAATTCGTCGATCGACTGCTGAGTGTTCGCACAGACTGTCGGGAAATTAGAAAATTTTGTATATTTATTCGTTAACAAATGTTTAAAATCGATATTCTTCAATTAAGGTAATAAAACATTCATCAAAGTATTGGAATAGCGTGTGCCATTGACGGTAATTGTATTTGCATAGAGAACAGAATTTTTGTAAAACGTTTATATAATTAATATACATTCTTTGAATTAGAAATTCGCACGATGAATTTCCACATCTCTAAATGACACATATAGGTTCAAAAATGGCGCTGAATTCAAATCACCAAATTCAAAAGGGGACATTTTTTGTGTTGTATTTAAATAATGAAGCAAGGAGATGGATTGGCCTGCCGCTTATTCAACATAGCCTTAGAAAAAGTTATTCATGACTCAGGCATTGAGATAAGAGCAACGATATTTGACAACTCTGTGCAACTATTGGCCTACGCTGATGATATCGACATAATTGCGAAAACATCCAATGCTTTAGGTAATGCCTCGATAAATCTTGAAAGTTCAACCAAAAACATTGGTCTCATAGTAAACCAACAGAAGATCAAATACATGGCCGTAGGATGCACCCAACAAATCCCAACTCTCTCATGCGGAAGTCAAAATTTTGAAACGTTTTTTCCCACCAAACCAAGATTTACATATCTAGGCTCCCTGATAACAAACAAAATAATACTACAGAGGAGATCCAGAAGCGCGTAGTGAGCGCAAATTACTGTTTTTTCCGCATACAAAAGCAGATAAATCTAGACTGCTGTCCAGAAACACCAAGATATTAGTGTACAAAACGCATAATAGGCCAGTGCTCACGTACGCAGCTGCGATGTGGGTACTAACTAAAAGAAATGAGCGAGCACTGGACGTTTTTGAAAGGAAAATTTTGAGGCGTATCTTCGGACCGGGTCTAGAAAATGGACTTTGGCGCAGACGTTACAACAATTAGCTCTATACTCTGTTTAAGGAGCCAAACGTCATAAAATTAATAAAACTGGGAAGACTTCGGTGGTTGGGTCGTGTGGAGAGAATATCCGAGCATCAAGCACCAAAGTCTCTGCTGAACTGAAGGCCAATAGGGCGAAGGAGCTTAGTAACGCCAAAATTAAGATGGAGTGACAACGTCCTCAAATACATCTCTGCCTTGGAGTTTCGGAACTGGAGAGAGCTGGAACTAAATGATGAGTGGAGGAAGACTCTCGAGAAGGCCAAGACCCACCAGGGATTGTAGTGCCAAGTGTGATGATGATGATTATTCTTGAAAAAAAAACGGATACATAACACTGATATAATCCTTTGAAATAATTATTAAATTGATACATACCTAAGATTTTTTCTACGCCTATGAAACAAATGTTTGTAAAATATGAATGAAAACACATATTTATCAATTTTGACACATTAAAAATGTAATTTTCATTTGGTCACTGCAATCAATCGTGGAAGTTCAAAATATGGAAATTTAATTTGGTATGACATTGCTATTTTCAACCAAGCGTTGCGAACATGAGGTCCAGAATGTTGGAAAAAAAGAGAACCCTCAAAAATATAGCTTCTGATTAATATAAATCCATCAATTTAAACGGAATGCAATGTTCATTAAGATTTTAATCAACCAATTTATAATACTCAATTTTATTTTAAATTATTCAATATTCATTGTAGATGAAAAATTATTAAACCAGTTATAAACTCTATTTTTGTTTGATTAATCTATTTTGACACATTTTATTTATAGAACGAATCGTTAGTCATCCTGATAGATATTTCTTATTTAACATTTAGGTACAACGCATAAAATATTTTTAGTCAGGAATACCATGTTACAAAAAGCACGTTTCAATGGTTCAGAAATTGGAAACACTGAAAAAAATATTTACATCTGGCTTTAAGTATCTCGACAGTATTGTGGCAAGTATTTTTTGTTAAGGTATAATATGCCACGAAGCCCAATTAATGTAGCGTAACGCGCCATACAAATACTTCAGATTTGAGTTTATCACACATATGTATTGTGACTCACCGGGAATCGAACCCGGAATCTCGGTATAGGAAGCCAGTTTCATGCCCACTGGACTATGAGGGCTGCCCTTGTAGCCCAGTGATTTTCAAATTAATAATCGGGGACAGTAAATGAGATATTAAAACTGTGGAAGAGCGTGGGTTCAAAGGCTCACAAGAGTAATCACATTACACGGGACAGTCAATACGACTGTGTAAAATGTTTTATTATTATTTTGAGTGTTAAAAAAAATAAACGAGTACACGCCCACTAAGAGCAATTTGATTATGAAAATTTCCGAAATTCCCTTGAGTTTACACCGGGTTTACTACCATTTTCTCTTTCGATACATCATTAATTCTCAAAGTACCTGCCTTCACCCGGATTATCATTTTTACAAAGTGTTTATACTTTTTTTTTACGAATAAATAGCCTTTATATAGTGATAAAATGTTCACGGAGATAAAAACAAGGAATATTGTATGACGAGATCGTTTCATATCTTCTATAAGGCATCTTTATTTCACTGAAGATTAATCGCTTTCGTATAAAGTGTTTTTTAAGAAAAATTCTTAGAAAACTTTTATTGACAGATTGATTGTAACGTTAGTTGTAGGCATTCAATGAATAAGTTATTTTTGACTACATATAAAGAGAGAAACCTTTTCAGGCCCTTGATACAAAGATGTGCTAACAATTTTCCCAAAAAAATCCCCCGAGATATTCCCGAAGATTCTTTTTTCTTCGTGAAATCAACAATATTTTTTCGATTATTTCCCCTTGATGGAGAGTGAAAGTAATTTATTTTCAATCTGTTCAACAACAAAATGTTTTGAAAGGCTTCGACTACTTTTCACACAACATTGGCATGATTCGCGATGAATATAACAATGAATCAAAATCCTCCGAAACGTGCTGATCGAATATAACATACTTAAGTAGAAAGATATTTGAAAGAAAGCAAAACGCAACTTCGTTTTACAGCACGACTGAAAGTTTGCCGGGACGCGGGAATTTTTTGACCCTCGGTATAAAAAAAGTTGAGAAAGCGGCTTACAACTACCTGCTTGGATAATATGGGGTATGAACACTAACAATCTAGAACCGTGTGCTCACAGTTTTGCAGACCTTTAAGTACAAATCGCGGATTCGTACACTTCTCGTATTAGTCAAGTTATCTGGTGCATTTGTTTCTGAAGAACTCTCTTGTGTTGACGCGTGACCAGAATGTACATATTTGGACTCAAGAAAATGCGTTCGAGCGTGTAATATATGCTTTCAAATCAACCAGGTTCAGACTATTGAAAAACACATTAAGAAACCCGAAAACTGTTACTGTTTCGATATTATTAGGTATAAGAGCCCACTTGTCGAATTAGTTACCACTTTAAATTTGCTTCACTACATAATTATATATATATAACATATATAAATATATATATATTATATATATATATATATATATATTATATATAAATCTATATAGATATATAATATATGAATATATATATATATTATATATATATCTATATCCTATCGTCTATATATCCTATCTATCTATCTACATATATATACTATATATATATATATATATGTATATATATGTTAGTTCTAACTACTTTGGGGGTAACCCGCGTCAAATTCTGGTCGTCAGGACCAGTCGTCTGCCGACGTTTCGAACAGATCTCACTGTTCATCTTCAGGGCGCCTTGTCGATGAGCTGCTTCTCCAAAAAGCGTACAACCGTTTGGGTCCGGAGCTCACCGTTAAGTGACTTGTCATTGACGTCACTTGACGTCACGTGAACCGGTCAAGCGATCGTTCTAGTACCTACCTTGAATTTAAATTCCTTGCATGGAGCGTCTTTCAATCCATTTTACAACGTAACAATATATATATATATATATATAAAATATATTGTCTAACAACTTTTCGTAGGTTAAGTGCAAGATATATGAAAAGTAAGTTTGATGTATATGATCGTGTTATGTTGTTTCATGTTTTTTTTTTTTTAATTTTCTTTATTTTGTGCCAGATGTGAATGTGTTTCTATTTATAATTATTTATGTTGATTAATATCGATATATTTTTGAAATATATATGTTTATTTTGCTATGTTAATTTATGTTTTATACTAGATGTAAAAATGTGTTCTTTTTACAACTAAATAAAAACCCCGCGTCAAATTCTGATCGTCAGGACCAGTCGTCTGCTGACGTTTCGAACAGATCTCACTGCTCATCTTCAGTCATGTCGATGATATACTTCTCCGAAAAGCGCAAAACCATTCGGGTTCGAAACTCACCGTCGAGTGAGAGTTTTTCTGAAAAAAAATTCTGCGTCAGGTGTTTGTGGAGGAGTGGGTTTTTCCAGCGACGCCGGTAATGAGTTTCGCTCGACTTCTAGTGATCCGTGTGTTTACTTTACTATCGTCATTATTAAATATTTATTATTAATATTATTTGTATTAGGAATGTGATTAATATTATTAATAAGTTTGTTATTCCATGCGGTTGGTATTGTGATAGAATGGACTAATTTAAATCGACACTAATAAAATATTACATTCAAATATATATCTGCTATTTTCGGAATAAAATGCTTCGCATCTAACGGGTTAGCGAATCCCTAATGCTCGGCTTCGCATGTTTTCTCCTAACATATTTAGTATGCGACGGACGTGGGAAGTATTAAAATTATTCTATACTTGATTATTTTCGTTTCGGAGGATTTCTATAAAATTAGTAACGACCAGAGTTAACAGTGTGCAGATATAGTCATCAACAGTTCGGGAGTATGATAAGTTGCCTCGTTACAGCCTCCGTAGCCCCTTTGATATCATCTCCTTCGAATTGGACTATATCAGCAGCTAACATAAATGGATTTAAGTTTATATATCCAGTAATAATAAATGGTGTAAACTCAAGTGCATTTTATGAACTACACATAGTATTAAATGTTATAAGAATATCTCAGACCTATATCCTTTCATGTTAAGATTTGTTAATCAGAAGAGAAAATAAAAGACGTCAATTCTCAAAAAAAAATTAATACATTGCATTCATCATCAAATATATGTTATATTTAATATTTAATATTCATAAAAGTAATATTTAAAAAGCTTTTTGTTTTTTTAGACTATATTTTTAAACGTATTTAATACATACTTTATAACTGTTTGGCGTATTTTCTGACTTATAGGTAAGTTTTCAAGGTCTGCTTCAGAAAATGTGTGTTCACATAGTTGGCCGGACAATTTTCTAAGATCGATACCATATTAAATGTTATCTTATATATGGTTTATAAATATCGCATTTTTAAAAATTGAGATATAATCACGGAGTACGTGACGCATCAATATTATTACTATTTTTAAACTGAGCTAAACGCTTGTCCTATGAAAATAGGACTAACTTGTTGGTATCCTGGAATGGGGCTCGAACCACCGACCACCAGATCACAAGGCGGGCTTGTGATCTGGTAGTGATGATCTTACACCAACAAGCTACTCAACTTAATATTTTTTTCTTTTTTTTTCTTAAAAAATAGAGATGCGAACACGGAATACGTGTCACATCAATATTCTTACTATTTTCAAACTAAGCTAAACGCTTGTGCTATGAAAATAGGACTAACTTGCTAGTCTGGGCTGAGATTCGAACCCGTGACCTTTGGATCACGAGGCGAGTGTCCTAACCACAAGACCAACAAGCTACTCTTTTTATCGCCGACTTATTGAATAAGTCAGCATTTTAGAAATTCTATTTTCCCAGACCTCTATACATGTTCTTACTTTACAAAAAAAACTTTAGAAAAATTATAAAAATATATTTTTCCATAACACGTTTATCACTCGCGTCGAAGCTATTCTAGTTTGTGATGGTCGTAATGGACGCAGATTGAATAAAATTGGAAAAGCCTTAATTTAAAATGTTAGATAGTCAAATACAAAACATCTGAGGAAATATTTTCTCTTCATTCAAGATTGTTTAAAAACTTTGATAATGAATTGCTCTATGGAATATTTAAAATTTTCCCGAGATTGTAACTGTTATTACGCAGGTGTGTTTTTACTTCACGGAAAAAGTAAATAACACAACATCATATGGAACCGAGACGTATGTGGCGACAATTATAAAAATATTTTACTTGAAAAACTGGAGGGTAATCCATAAAATTACAGGAACCAGTGCAGTTGCTTCAATAGTCGAAATCAACCAACGCATGAACGAAAGGGCCAATCACGGGGCTTGGATGCCGTTCCGGTTGAATACGTTTGGTAAAAACAACAGGTGTGTGGTTGCCGGTACAAGGGACCGGGGGGGAGTGAATTTTGGGTATATAGAGCGACGAGATCTGGATAAATTACTTTGTTTTTAAGATAAATTATCCACCGGAGGTGCTGTGGAATTTCTTAGCGATCTACAACCATTTAAACGCAGCCGGACCCTCTGAAGAGAGCATTAACGAGGAAATAATTTTGACTACTTGGAGGAACAAGCAAGAGGAAACAAAATCAAGGAAGGGATATACGAAGCTCGCAAGACATCGGAAGTTAAGACTTTTAATTATATGTATTATCTATTTGTTTTGTTATCAATAGTATATTTATTAGAGACGATGATTTGATTTTGTATTTGCTTTTGCGGAGAATCCAACGAGGATTTATGTAGTTTATTTGTACTAACCACGGGTTTCGTTAGACTCTATAGATTGCATTTAAAAGAAAATCGCCGCATTAATGATTTCGTCCTATTTAGAATCACATAATGAATTACTCATTAGTCACTTTATATTTTTATTTTTATTTAGAATAGCATAATCAATTGAAATCCATGATTCATTTTATCCTTTTATTTTGTCCTATAATTAGCGCTGTACAATCGGTTTATATACGAATTCCGTGAGACAGTATGGACAGAGTGAAGAGGTCTGACTAGGGATCGGTGGATATCTGGGTTGTGTAATCGGACAACGTATCAAATCGTATGAAATCGTAGTTAGTAACGCAGGAAGTGGGCTTGGAATCTAGCGCAAGCCCCTGTGGGGTGTCTTTAAAAGTAGAACCTTCCTTGTAGACCGGAGTAATCACAGTCCGACAAGTTTCGAAGTCCAAAGTCTTGATATTCGCCGTCTCTAGGAGGATTTCCATGCATGGATGTTGTGAAACTTTGGAAGTAATTACTCTCTTATTTCGCCAGTCAAGTGATAGACAGGATTAGAAAATATAATTTATAATTTACGTCTAGGATAGGATGTTACTAACACGTTTTATTTGACCATTTTGTCTTCACGAAATTCAGTGCCATGGAACGCCCTTCTCAAAGCTCGAAGAGGTTGTACCATATTTTGATACACTCCGTCGATGCCTAAAAGAAAGGCCAAACATTGAAATAGTACAAAAGAAGTACTAACCTGGCGACAAAATCTAAAAGAAAGACTCAAGATTCTATTGGAATATGTGTACAGAAGGTGTGCATTTCACCGTGGCCGCGAGAGAGGCGATTTATGGTCTTCACTTCGGAGAGGGAAAGTATCACGGGATGCAATCAGTTCCAAGAGGGAACGAGAGGCCTTGGTCAATAGGTAGGAGGCCATCGACACCTATGCAGGCTGGGGCCCTAGTCCCCCCCCGGATTTGATATCGGGAGATATTTATAACAAAAGAAAGAAGTCTGTTTTAAATAAATATAGAAGCACGGGCTGATTAAATTATCCTTCCCGAACTGACAATCCCCGAGATATTTTGCTAATTGAACCATTTGGAGAAGTTTCGCTTCGATTTTGCATTTTAGTAGTTAGAAATTATTAATATGTATTCTTTTTTTTCCTTGTTATTATATGTGAACAGCTTTACGAACGGTGATTTGAAATTACCAGGGAAATATTGTAATTTATAAATATGTCTTTCATTGTTTATTTTTGTTTGATATCATATGTATTTCTCCCATTTAAATGGCAGCGAAGTATGACAATTTCGTAAACATCGCTAACGTTCGCGCTTCGTAATTTAGACGTATTAATTGTGACGAATCCACGGAGCTATTAGGTCAATATGTACCTATTAGAATTCTCTCATTTTCGTATATAAGACCATCACGGCTTGTAGAATCTTGGGTTAGCATCGACACAATTTGGGAGTCCAATCCACTAGAACCGATCAATGTGCCAAATCAGCGACGTAATACGAGTAGTATAAATTAGGTATAAATAATTTTCATCGAGACTTAATTGCATTTATTAGTTTCAGTAAGCTTCTTAGTACAGTAGTATAAAACTAGTAGTAGTATAAAATAATATGAAAATATCGTATTATTTTAAGTGTATAAATTTCACATAAAATAATATGAAAATATCATATAATTTAAAGTGCAACGTGCGTGTGGGCTAGTTATAAGTAATAAAATAATGAGATAAATGAGGTGCATAAAAGCAAAAGCATAAATATCATATTATGTAAATAACCAAAGCAGCAATGTCCACTAAGTAGTAGCAAACACAGCAATACCCACATTTAAAAATTAAATATTTTTTTATACACGCATATCAAAGGAAAACTGTTGTGGTATTTGTTTATAAAAAAATATTTCCAATAAGATGTAGGTTTCATAGATTACAGAGAAATTTCCTTGATTATTGACTGGTTTTTTGTATTCATATCAGAAACACTTCAGTGGGATATTGCTGCCTTCGCTTTTATATCTCTCATATTACAATCCTTAAAACGACGTTCTCAGACAATTCTTAGTATCGCTAACATTTAAAATGTTATAAATAACACATTTTCTCGAATGAGGCGAAAAATGCAAATTGCTCTTAAAGCCTTTTCAAATCTTAACGAAGCTCGTAATCAGATTCAGTGTTCGTATCTCAGCTAACCGCACCTCTTAAGACCGCTATTGAGAATTAAAGTATCGCAGATCCATTTCAAACTTACAACGGATTCAACCTCAAAGGTTTATCGAAAACGGAGGCGCTTAGTATTCCATGAACACATAAATATATTAATTTATTTTTTACGAATATTTAACAAAAAATCCATTACTTTTATATTTTTACCATTACTGTATCATTTTAAACTTTGGTAATGTTTCTTCTTATTTCATTGCCGTTGAAATAGCTTATATAATTTTTTTTAGTAAACCTAATGTATTTCTGCGATAACAGTATTTTTTTAAAATCTTTCATCAATATAATATTATTAACATATGAACATAAAAATTAACAGCAAGACAATTTACGCATACAATCATGCATCTTAACGAAGCATTGACGATATCACCTGGTACTATCAATCAAATACGAGTTTCAATCTAGAAAACACACATGCTCCACATTTTTAACTACTTACGTAGGTGTAACAATAAGTGCATAAAAAGGGGCGATAAGAAAAAATAAATATACATTTTATAAACATTTGGGTCATTTTCTTTCTTATTATCTTGTTTGGTACAAAATTCCAACAATAATAAACAACTGTAATGTATTTTTATTTAAAATTTTAATTAAATAACTTTGTATTAACCACTTAAATAATGACTCTACGTCTACGTTTTGATAACACCGTATCTTCATCAGGTCTGACGTACTACTGACTCCATTACCTAGCCTAGTAAACAAATCAATTGCAACAAAATAAACAAATCAGAATTGATTCAGAATAAAAATTTATTTGTTTACTAGGTTTTCAATTTACTATCAGAATTGATTTGTTTACTTGGATAGGTAATGGATAGTCAGTTGTACGTCAGTCCTGATGAAGATAAGGTGATATCGAAACCGGTAGACGTAGAGTCATTATTTAATTGGTTTATACAAAGTTATTTAATCAAAATTTATAATTATGTCCAACCTTCAAGTTAACGCTATAAACATCAAAAATTTTTTAATAAATATTATTTTTTATTTTTTTATTATTTATTAAATATAATTAAAACCTCATTTCTTTACAGTTTCTAAATTTTTTGAGACGGTATTATTATAAGAAGGTATCATAAAATCTATATTATTAAATAAAACAAAAATCATTTTTTTTAAATATCACTACATTATGAAAATGGACAAGAACAGTTAAATTACAACAAAAAAGAGAATGACCCATTTGACAATTATTCAAACGAGGTGAAGCGCATGTAATATAAAAAAAAGGACTCCTTATTGATAATTTATATAATTATAATTCGCAGAATACGATACTTTCTCCTATGTATTTAAGTATTTTCCAATGCATATAATCGTTATATATATTTCATAAAAATATTAAGCATCAGTCCTTCTCTTCTTTTTCTTTTAGAGCCCTTATCTCTCCACTGCTGGATATATGTCAGCCTCTTCCATACCCTTCTATCCTTCTCTGTCGTTAGCTTCTTGTAGCCACTTCTTCCCCTGACAGCGGCTATATCGTCGGCCCGTCTCTTTTGAGATCTTCCAACGACTCTTTTATTTTCCCAAGGTCTCCAATTCAGAGCTGAATGAGTCCAACTTATGGTACTCTGTCTTGCAACAAATTCTGCCCATTGCCATTTTAACTTCGGCCCAATCTAGCATGCCTCAGGACAAATTATGTACTTCAAATATATTTTTTTAAAATTATTCCTTTATTATTTTTTATTTTTACACAAGGTGGTAGATAAGTACAATAATAAAACATTTAAAGTAAAGAAACATATTTTTCTACTATCCCTGTGAAAGTCTGAGACTTGTGTATTGAGAAGAAGTCTAGATATGAATTCATTAAAAAAGTAGCTAAATTAAATAAATTTATAGGTATAAAGCTTAAACATTCATTAATCTATGTATAACAAAATAATATTGAATATAAAACATTGATTCAAAATATAGAAATATATATTTAGTAAAAGTAGTAGTAGCTTTAATATTCTGTTTTTGTTTAATGATAGATTTGGGGTGGAATTTTTACCCAAAACTTTAAATTCATTTACAAAAAAAACCTTAGCTTATTTGAAAGAAATTTTATGTCAATTAAACAAAGCGAGGTAAATATGAAACAACGTTTAAAATATATTTAATTAGATTACGTAGAATATTGCTGAGAATAATGATTAAATATTAACTGTAATCGATTACGTGTACGACGAACAATTTTAAAGGGCTCGTGAATAATGAAGAGCATTCGTATCAATCTGAATGTTAGAGGATGCTGAAGATAGGCACTTACGTTTTATCATTGCGTCATATAAATATCTTAGGTGCTCGTTGAATTTAAAAGAGGAGTTGGGAAATCCAGAAACATTTAAAACCACTTTAAAAGGGGTGTAATTTCTCTTCATTTCTAAGTTTTAATGCGACGAATTTAAAGTAGATAACCTTGTTGAAAGATTCACTAGGTTTCTATTTTTTTTTATTATTTAATAAGCAAGAGAAACTGTTAAAATAAGCCTACTTTGTCTAGTTTATAGTGATGCCGGTATACGGCATACTTTCGTAGGATTGTGAAATGAAAATAGATTTATGTATATTCGACGTGTATAGAAAAAAAACCGTCATGTTGCAATAAACGAAATTTAGATGAACTGATTGGTCACTCATTTTATAACCAGAGTGGAACTAATTTTTCATTATCCTCATTAATTGTATTCTTGACACTATTTGCCAGATAATCATTGGCCAATAAAGTGACCAAAGAATAAGATATTTTATATATTTAATTTTCTCGCACTTGAAAGTAGAGAACGGTTTTATTGACATTGGCTTAAATTAATAAAATTTTACATCCAGTAAAATTTTTGTACAAAATATAAAATAAATAAAAAATATTTTTTTTTAATTAGCTTTTCGTTAAATTTTTTAATCTTAATATTTCGTTAATTTTAAGATAGGCAACTAAGAATCAACTCTTGTAGGATGTACATTAAGGGGTTACACCTCTTTGAGGCAAAAAAAAAATTAACCTATTGTACACAATCTAAATTAAAATTTCTTTTAAATGATGTAATAATGTCTATAGTGTATTGTATCATAGAAAATTGAATTGAAAAAAACAATTTTTCTGCAAGAGAGATCAGTTTGAAAATAATTTTAATTTTCTTTTTTCTAAATCGATGATAAAAATTTAATAAAAGCAAACGGCTCATTCTATCAACAACAAAAAAATCGTACGTTACATCATAGATAATATTATTAGTGAGATGTGTTATAATATCTTATATATAATATCTTCTGCAGGACTGTGGCCTCACTGTTACGCATATGGCCTCACTGTTAAATGAGACAGAATAATTAAAACAAATAATTGCAAAATGTGTTGAGAAAATAGGCAAATGGACGGCACAAATTAGACTTGCTTTAAATCCATACAAGATAGAGCTACTACGGGCCGCGACATCTAGATGGCAATGTCTAATACAGGAATCTATGTCTGCCAATGCCAATGTCTGCCAATGCCAATGCAGTTCAGTTGTTGGGCGTGCAGATTGATTCAGATCTCTCAATGAATACACAAATAAGTAAAACTGTCAATGTTGTGTCATGTTTTTATCAACTGAGACAGATTGAAAGTATTCGGAGATGCCTTCCCCCTGAAGCCGCCCGTTTACTCATAAATGCATTTGTGGTGTCACGTGTGGACTACTGTAATAGCGTTTACGCTGGACTTTCAAAATTCCAGCTGGATAGACTACAGTCAATTCTTAATGCGGCAGCAAGAATAGTATACGGAGCATCAAAATTCTCGCATATAACATCTATTTTGCGTGAACTACATTGGCTCCGTTTTCCACAAAGAGTCGAGTTTAAGTTGTGTTGGTTAATGTACAAGGCGACACATAATATGGCACATCTGTATCTTCAAGAGCTCTGCATCCCAGACGACTTATATAGTAGACGCCAAACTCTGAGACCAGGCACTACTTCAGCTGCAGGAAGGGTTGTAGAACCGACCATCCACTGCCAGAAGACTAAGTTCAGTGAACGGGCATTTGCGGTGGCAGGCCCAAAGGCGTGGAACTCTCTTCACTCCGTAATACGGAACAGTGCATCAGAAACAGTGTTTAAAAAATACTTAAAACGCACCTTTTTGTAAAATCCTTTCCATAACATTAAATACTAGTGTAGGACTAAATAATGTTAGTGTAAAGCGTCCGTGAGGTGATTTTTTTGCGAAAATGGCGCTGTAGAAATTATAAATTTTTATTATTATTATGTGTGAAAAATTTAAATAAAAACAGTTCAGTAGCTTTTAAGATATCGTCTCTAAAGATCTGAAAAGGGAAGTTTCGAAAAAATACAAAGGAATAAAGTAATTCATTTACAAATTCACTTACCACGCTAGCTTCTTAAATTATGTTTGTAACCAAAAGCAATAAGATAAAGCAAAAAACAAAACGATTTTTGGAAATATCAAGGTGGTGTAACCCCTTAAATTTTTACATAATATTGTTTTCATTCAGTAACAACCTTATTTCGGATTATAATTAATATAAATTAACTTTGTTTAAATCACTTATTTATTGAAACATGTTGATTTTTTTCAATAAATAAGTGGTTTAAACAAAGTTAATTTATATTAATTATAATTATGTTACCACAAAATAAATTTGCTACATTTGAAGAAGAAGTTATTTCGGATTGCTTACAGTATGGAAAAAATTCTATCCCATACATAACATTTCATATAAATATTATATTAAACCCTGTTAATTAAACACATATTAAACACTGAAACTTGCTAAAAAAAGTAACCCATAAAAACCAAGTTTTTACAATACTCCCATTCTCATTTTCGGGTTTTGTGTCTACCATATGCGTCGGAATCTCCATACAACTTACTGATTTATATGAAGAAACCATTAAAAATTTGAAAAATCCAAAATTATACAATAATTTTTTTTTAACGAAAATTTGATAGATCTTGATCGTTGTCACGAGTCTACTTACAAAGTTTCAGCTTGGTTGGATCACGGGAAAAGGGTTAAAAATCGATCCAAAATTTTTTCGTCAGACAAGCAGACAAGCAGACGCCACGAGTCAAAAGAAAGGAAGTAAAAATAACAACCTTTTTCATTTTTAGTTTTGAATCTTTTTTAAATAAAAAGCCACAAAGCCTTCAAGAGGCGATGTAATCAAGTACTAGCCTAAAAGGCCAGCTGTTCAGATATTTTTATCATTCGCAGGATTGGAAGCATCAAACAATATTTTTTATGAACATAATTAATACAGGTGTTATATTTTGGCGCATGCTGTATTGGGGTGAGTATCGCGAAGAAGGGTGTTCGGGACAGGTTTGGCCAGGTGCGGAGGGACGAGTGGGGACACACTACGGGAGAGGGAGCTCTTCGGGAAAATCGGCGTCTTCTCGAGATTCGGATGTTCGTTAAACCAATAGCGTCGCATTATTACACGTCATTATAATTTAAAAAATAATATAAAAATTGTCGTAAACGGCACATATATTTATATATACGAAGAACTATTTATTTAAATACCTACTCTTGTTTATTGTTTTAACGACATTATCTATATTAAATTGTTGATTATTATACAGGGTTATATGTAAAACATTAATAACCTCGCAGGACTATATTCCTGCCTTGATTATGAGTCGAAAATGTTCAAGCTATTATGACCTAATATCAATAGTTATGGAGATATGCGACATCAAAATTTGCATTTTTTTTCGCTATTTCTGACTTATTTTTTGTAAAACGTTGGACTATCAGATTTACAGTAACTCATATCGATTACGAAAAATTCACTCGTTTCAAAACAAGTTAAATAAAATGATAAAAACCCTGAAAAAATTCCAATCGGAATGTTTTCCAATTGGAATTTGAAGGTTTTTATTTTTTTATTTGATTTTTATTAAAGGAAATGAATTTTTCATATTCGATATAAGTTACTGTACTGATAGTCTAACGTTTTACAAAAAATAAGTCAGAAATATTGAAAAAAAAAAGTAAACTTTGATGTCGCATATCTCCATAACAATTGATATTAGGTCATAATAGCTTGAATATTTTCGACTCATAATCAAGGCAGGAATATAGTCCTGCGAGGTTATTAATGTTTTACAAATAACCCTGTATATAAGGGTTCATCATTTTTTTAAATGAGCGAGTGTTTAATTCCTGAATTGACTTACGAGTGTTTATGAAACGTCGTATGAAAGTGGATGAAGCAAAAGTATGGCGTTCTATTCACTCTGCCTAAGCAGTGAGATGTTATGGTTATGAAATGGTAAGTTATTTAGTGACTTTTTTTTCAATTAACACTTGTATTTTATTTTATTTAAATTTGAGTAGCTTGATGGTCTTGTGGTTAGGACACACGCCTCATGATCCAAAGGTCGCGGGTTTGAATCTCACTCCAGACCAGCAAGTTAATCCTATTTTCGTAGCACAAGCGTTTAGCTTAATTTGAAAATAGTAAGAATATTGATGTGACACATATTCTGTGTTCACATCTCTATTTAAAAAAAAAATGGGGATTGCTTAAAATTGTGGAATAATTTTTATAAATATTCATATATAATTATTATTTAAAGTTTTATATTTATTATATGAATAAACATGGGTTGTTAAAATTATATTGAATCTTTATTTTTTCTGCCCAAACAAATGAAACACGGCAAGTTTCCTTTGATGAAATCATTCTTATTATTACATTTTAAAATTAATTTGATGTTAGCTTACAAAATACGCGAGTATTACAGTTTGCAAACGGTCTATATAGTCTAATATATTAAAAACAACCAAAAAATATACTAATGGACGGTTGGATGAACTAAAATCACCGTGATGAAAGAGTCCACTGCCTTTCTTTTCACCGTAAGCTACATTGTGGGTGGTATAATTATTATTCCGCAGGTAAATACTTTCAATGGTTAGTGCTCGATTATTACTCTTCTTAAAAGCGGTACTCGGAAAAGGGAAAGAGACAAGCGGAGGATATCTCTCCAATTTAATATCTTCAATAAATGTATCTGGGAGCTCAAAGTGGCAGGAGAATTCGACGATTGAAGACGAAGGGTAAACATTTGCTGGCCTTTTATTTCTCAACAATTGTTATATTGTAAAAGGTTCTTAAGAAGATTACATATTTTCTATAATTATATGTACCTTAAAAAAAGAAGCGTAAATTTTCGTTGGAAGATTTTTTGTGAAAAAATAGCAATGAAAGTATAGATATGTGTAAATTTTTATCTGAAATAAAATATGTTTTATTATGTTACTTTTTGGTGACGACGAGATAATCTAACTGGAGGGTGGGGGAGGATAAAAAACCTGTAATTTAGGAAACTGTGTTCGGTCCCAGATATCCTGAGGGAAAGTAAAAACCGGGAAGCTGCGGTGGACGAGACATATAGCAAGAGAAGATGATTCCTGTAACATGCGCAAGGTCCTCAAACACTGACCGACAGGATGGAGACCAAGGAAAATATCAAAATGGAAATGAGTGGATAATGTTAAGATAACCCTGAAAAAGGAGGGTAATGACTGGGAGACTAGACCTGATAATCTACTAAATCTAATAAATAAATATTTGGCTATTACCGGGATTCGAACCCGGGCCACCTCATTCATGTCATTTCCTCTAACCTATGCTAAGGATGTCTTCACGTGAATAGAGCCGATATTTCTTTATATGAAAGAATATATTGTTTCATTATACCTACACTATAGAAAACAACAGTAAGGATCAACACAATTTCTGGCACGTACTTTTCAGTTGATGCGCATGGTAAAGCAGATAATATAAAAGCAAAGCTAATCGCAAACTGCAGCCGTGAGCTGACAGAACGATTAATAATTTATTTAAGTATTTGAATAAAATAGGCTCCTACTTCTGTCACCACTGAACAGAAAAATTAATGTTTAAATTGTTTGTGCATAAAAAAAGATTTTTAAACAACAATTAAACAACAATAATCCATTAAAATATTCATAAAGAGCGATTAAAATATCCGTACCTAATTAGCTAACTATCAAGCCATTTCATCACACGGATAGATGTAAAGCGATATCATTCAATATTTATTTTTCATTCAGCTTTGGTGTATTTAAGAGTATGGATTAGAAATATTTATTCAACTAGGGTTCAAGAATTTTATCAAACTTCAAAATATTTTTTTAGAAAACACATGAATATATTAAATGAGGAAAATGAAAACCACATGGCTGAAATATCACAACAACGATTGAAACAAGCAGATAAGTGATGTCAACAGTTTATAAAAAGGTAACTCGCATACTATGCACAGAAACTAATGATGAAGATTGGATCATTGATTGGTTCATGCATGTGTGGGTTATTGTATATATTGTGGTGGATTCTGTGCGTGTCTACGCAGCCGCCACAGATTCCACTCAGCCCAACTACCTTCAGTACCAGGTGCAGATGGGAATGTGCGGAGCAAAAGCCACCAGAGTATATTTCATTGTTACTCACCCTGGTGTACGCCTTCTCAGCTTCTGAGCGAACTCTCCACGGGGATGAACGGAAAGAAAGAATTTACTTTAATAAGAGTAGTGTATTCAAGTGCAGTTATAGTGTAGGAGGATAGGTTAGTAGAATGTGAGGCGCATTCCCGGGTAAAATCCAGCGCGGAACAAGTGTTGAGACGATCATAACGAGCGTGTGCTGGTGGCCAGCCGTCAGCTGGGCCGCTGCGCGCTGGCGGAAGGAGGGTGGTGTTCCCGTCCCCGAGGTGTCCCGCTGCCGGTGGGATGCGTTTTTTGGATAACTAGACTATATGTGGCGTTTAGATACAAAAACGTCACTATCTATATGGGATACACATGGATAGTGAAGTTTTTGCACCTATACGCCACATATTAAATCTGCCGAGAAAAAATGTATCTTATCCACGTAAATAATTTTTTAAATAATATTTATTTCTAGCGTTCACACGTTGGAAAATAAAGAAAAGAGAAAGCACACGTTTCTAATGTGTTTAATTTTACAATGCTTGTGGATATTCAATTTTGCTGCTTTTTAAAAAAAACATGTTTTTACCTGTCACAGACGTGACCTCTGTATAATAGTAGTTATATAAAAACATGCGCGTTTTCGAATGCAGCATTGTGTCAAAGTCAATCCGTGAAGAACTTTCTGAGATTTAAAATTTTGAACAAACGAATATTTACATTTTTATAAATTGATAGCTGTTCATACCCGGCGTTGCACGGGTTAAGGATTTAGTAAAATATAAATTTGTGGGGGAATACAATGGTTTCATTGTTTCGCAGTCTCTGATAATAAAAAAGGATCCATTTAATCTAGGCTGGGGCGGATGAGATGTCCAGGAAGGAATTGTGACCTATGTATTCCGCCGTGACCTAAACAATAAGAATGCAAAATTTGGATCAGATCGGCAATTTTTTTTTGTAGATTTGTACAAAAAATTTATCAGGTATGGGGGTGGGGTTATAAGAGAGGGGGAAAAAGTTGTCTTTATTAGTCGCCGGGTCTTGAAAAATAAGTATGCAAAATCTGGGTCGATCGGTCATAAGGTTTAGATTTGAACAGAAAATATAACAGGGGAGGGGGTGGGGTAAAGGGAAGAGGGTTGCCTGCCAGATCATTAGAATAAGTTTGTACATTTTGAGTCCGATCGTTCGAACGGTATAAATTTGCATTGGAAATATATCAGAGGGAGGAGAAGGTAAAAAAAAGGAGGAAGGAAATGTCCTAAAGTCTATGGTACTATGGGTCAAACAGTATAGATTCGGGGGAGGTAAAGGTAAAAAGAGAGGGGGAACAATCACCTACGTTACCCGCCGGGTCCTAAAGCATGAGTATGCAAAATTTGAGTCCGATTGGTCAAACGGTACAGATTTGCATTGAAAATATATCAGGAGGAGGGGAAGAGGTAAAAGTAGTGGGGGAAATGTCACATATGTTACCCGCCGAGTTCTAGAGAATAAGTTTTAATTTTTGAGTCCGATTGGTAGAATGGTACAGATTTGCATTATTTATATATTAGGGGGAGAGGAAGGGGTAAAAGTGGTGGTGGAAAATGTCGCCTTTGTTACTCGCTGAGTCCTAAAGAATAAGTTTCCAAATTTTGAGTGCGATTGGTCGAACGGTACAGATTTACATTGTAAATATATCAGAGGGAGGGGAAGGGGTAAAAGTGGAGGAAGGAAATGTCGCCTGTGTTACCCGCCGGGTCCTAAAGAATATGTTTCCAAATTTTGAGTCTAATCGGTCTAATGTCGTAAGGTCTAACAGTGAATGGACACCCACAGCATTCCAAGAACCGTTTTATGAGCAAAAGCTCCCATATATCGGTCCTACTCATACGTCGCCAGGTTGACAATTTTTTATTCTAAAAGCCATCTCCGTGTCACGTCGCGTAAAGGGCGACTGCGACCCGGAGTTGCCTGCAATAATTCATTCATTGTACCTCCTTCACATAACACACTTTATTGTAAATTATCAAAGAAAGAAAAGAAAGCATAAAATACAGGTAAAAATATCAGTAAGATAGTAAACATAGAAATAGAAAATTCATTTAAAATTTAAAAACAGATCATGGTAAAAGAATAAATATAGAATTCGGGTGGTAAGGAGGACAGGGAGAGGACGTCTGAGGAAAGGACACACTCCCTAATAGAGAAGGACAAGACAAGGATCACACTTAAAGGCGGAATCAAGTCCGAGCACCACGGGTCCACAGTCTACGGAGAAATTACCCACGAAGCAGCTCACAGCGCGAAACCCGTCCACGTCCTGGCGAACTCACGGAAGAGTCGGAGGTTTCTCTCATCCTTGATGAGGTCACTGTTCCGTGCGAAGCCGTGCCTCACCCCCTCTAGTCCTGCAATCATAGTCTCTCGCGCGTCTTTCATAAACTCACAAGCCCAGAGGATGTGCTCCGACGTCTGAGCCACACGAGTGCAGGCAAGGTCTAACAGTCGGTACAGATTTGCATTGTAAATATATCAGGGGGAGGGGAAAGGGTAAAAAAGAGGAGAAAAGAAATATCGTCTACGTTACCCGTCGGGTCCTAAAGAATAAGATTCCAAATTTCTGATCGGTCGAACGGTACAGATTTGCATTGTAAATATATCAGGAGGAGGGGAAGGGGTAAAAGTGCAGGAGGGAAATTTCACCTATGTTACCCGCCGTGTCTGAAAGAATAAATTTCCAAATTTAGAATCCGATCGGTCGAACGATACAGATTTGCACTGAAATATATCAGTGGGAGAGGAAGGGATAGAATGGGAGTAAGAAAATGTCCTTAAGCATAAATTTGCAAATTTTGAGTCGAATCGGACAAACTATGTAGATTTATATAGAGAACAGATAGACAGACTTTGAATTTTATAGGTATAGATATCGCGATACAATCGGCTGCACTTTCTCATCGGTTCAAATGTTTTATATAAGCAAAGACGAACGAATGTTATGAAAAAAATTGTATTTGAAAAATGTTGTATCTAAGGGTACCTGTGCCTTTTTTTTCATATTATTTGTGCGAATTCGAATGCAACGTTGTGTCAAAAATAATTTTAGGAGATTTATGATTTTGGACAATCGAAAATTTACATTTTTATTTATATAAATTAATAGTAGGTATATGAAAACAAATAAGGTATAAAAAAACATCCTCGTAATCGAATGCAACGTTGTGCCAAAATTTCAAAGCAATCGGTGAAGAACTTTCAAAGAATCGATTTTGTACAAACGAACAACTTTATTTTTATTTATATAGATTTTGCTTAAATATATATTATATATAATTTAAAATTGAGTGTCGGCGCAGTGTTCGCAAAAACCACAGCGAACGAATGATATTTGCATACATTTCTAGATCCTAAGATTGTAGACGAAATCTTCCCTGCCTTGCCGCCCCCCTTCCATTTACTGCCACCCCATCAGATCCTTATAAACGCCTTGAATGTTCTAGAGCCTTCACTAATGCGTTGTAATGGATTCCAGGGGGCCATTGTGATAAATCCATGTAGGTGTGCCGCGAATTTTCATTATGTGTATATATCTATATACTTATACATACAAACACACGTATATTACCAGATAATTTAAGTACACACCTCGTCTAGACTGAACAGTGCTTGATGAATTTTATTGTACAAATTTTCTACAATTTTTATTAACAATTTTATGATTCAAGAGCTCTGCTGTTCGGATAAAACACTCGCAATGGATCCTGAAAAATCTTTACAAAGAAATTATTTTTTTAATTAAATATATAATGAAATGAATGGTATCATTTTCATTGCATTTAATGCATTAGAATTATATACTATAAACAGTTGTATAAAAAACATGTCTACGCGTAGACAACAGCACAAACATTCTTGTTAGTGGAACGGGGCGTAGACTAATCTAATGTACTTTTAACATTTAACATTTACATTTTAATACATATGTTTATATTACTTTGTGTACAATTGTCTTTTAGTACATATTTTCTACAGGTGTCTTTTTCGTTGGTGTTCAGCTTTAATTAAATTCAGGTTCAAATTTCTGAGAGGTTTAAATCATTAAATTTGACTTGTATTAAACGTTAATGACTTTTAAGTATTTGATGTGAGAAGATTAGATAATAAGTTACTTTCATAACAGTCCATTTTTTTTATCGAAAATAAGAGAGAAATATCAAAATTTATATATACACTTATGTGGAATGTATTAAAAACTATTATATGCTATCTCATTAAAATAATTTCAAAAATATGTTTTTAATAAATTAGTAAGTCTCGTAAGTATGACAAATCCAATATACCTACATATTTATCAATATCGTATGTTTTATTTGTAATTTGTTTGAAATAATTTAATATTACTGGGTCAAAAGCTAATATGCGTCCATTCAATTTACCGCAATGCACTTGACAAAGCCAAGAATGGCAATTTTAAATTGAAAAGGTCAGTCAATTCGGTTAGTTTTGGGGAGACTGGGGTGAGATGAGCTTAGTGCAATCCGTGCCAACTGTAACGGGTGGTCCAAACGTAACATCAACGCAAAATTAATTCAGCACTGATGTAAACTAATTTACAATGGAAAATTTAAATAAACCTATCATCAATTGAAGACAAAAATCAGTTTTCGTAGAAGACAAATGTACTAGGCTAAACACTCTGGAGTCCATAGTCCAACTACGTCGAGCACTGCAAATAATATATTAATCGCCAAAATGAGTGCTAATGTTCACTTGCCTGACAAGAAATAAAATAACAATATTTAATATAAAAGTTGGACAAACAGAAGGCATCAAATTACGTACAAGTATTTTGTTTTAACTGCTACTGGAAAGAGTTCACTCAACTGAATGGTTGGTAATGGTGAGTTGGTAATGGTTGATGAACTGTCATATGGTTTATATCCTTAGCTCTCCAGTGTAAATTGTGTTGTTCGCACAGCTTTAATTATATGATATATCCGTAAATATACTAAATATAGAGTTTATAATTTAGGTATTCCTCCCACAACGTAATCTGTATTATATATTTAATAAAACTTACCATATGTTCTGATTTGTGTCTTCTGGAGTATTATGCCGTATTTTCATGGTCATTATTTTCTGGTCATCTGGTCATTTTTTGACCCCATTTCAGGGCTGATGTGATGATGATGGACGCTGCATTGGTTTTGAAAGGTCGGCCAGAAAGGTCATAAAAACACCTCAGAAGACATAATATCTAAGAAGACACAAACCAGAAGATTTTGAGCGGCCTTGAAAACCTAAAAACATTTTACACTTACCATATACCTATTTAAAGAAATGTTTACTTTGAGCTTTTGAAATCGTATGCATGTACATGCGTTATTTATTTTTTATATTATTTTTGTATCATTATGTGGTAGATCTTGCACTCACAAATCAATTACGCTAGAATAAAGTAATTATTATTATTTTGATTGCCTTTGATATTATTGTAACGGATTAAAGTCAAAATTGATGATAAAAATTCACCGTACATTTGTTTTTACTCCTCCAGTCTTGTGTAGAAAGGCGGCCTCGTATTTCTCGGCCTTGCAGGTCAGGCATGCAGCACTGCGAGGGGCTGGAAGAGGAACCTACCCGGCCTGGAGGGAGGGGGAGGGACACAGCCAAAGGAGGCAAAGCGGTCGTGTGTGAGCGAGCGTGACCCGCCTTAAGATTTCACAAAGTTCGCCTTCTCTTTCTCTAGCGAAAATATGTACGTCATTACTATTTTTTTAATGAAAAAAAAAATGTCTTTATGCTTTTATCCTGTGCACCTGGCAGGTCTTTGAAGTTATTATTTGAAAGACAGAGATGATGTTATTGTAGAGCATGAATAAAAATCGTAAGTTGTAACAGAAAATATTATTTTAATTATAAAGCGAAAAATCTGTCCGAAGCAGTAAAAAAATTAGAAACGTTCGAGCACCGTGATATTTTCAAAAATTTATAGACGAACGTATTTGTTTTTAGGTTTCAAAATCATTTTCAATGCTACAGCTTTGAAATACTAAATTAAATGTAAATATTATTAATTTTTTCAAAAAAAATAAAGAATTTAAAGAAGTGATATTTAAGAAAATACAGAGCAAATTCATTTGAATGTATTGGGACTCGCTTTGAATAAATAATTTTGCCAATATTTTTTTATGAAAATATGTTCTAAGAAACAGTTACTGGATTTGGTCCCCAGAGTTAACTAATTAAGGAAAAATTATGTAAATTAATAAATTGTAAAAATTATTTTTGTGAGACTTCTATAATTTATCCATAATTAAAAAATTTTGTGGTGATTTGATTTATGTCACTTTTTCTATATATTTTCATATTACTTTTCGTAAAATGCAACTAAATATGAAATTAGTATTATATCTACAAGAATCCAAATCTCGGCTAGATCTGAGCAGGAAGCTACGAAATGATCAAATGCAAATAGTATTATTACAAGATCTTGAAATGCTTGTATGTGCAGTATATAATTCATTCTGAGTTCTTAGAGTACAATCATCCCCTTATTTTGCCCTTAGAACTCTTCTTCTCGTCAAACATCACGCGAAATCAGTCTTCTTATAATTTTCTTTTGCCACGTTAACCTGTTATAATAATAAGACTAACATATCTATGAGTAGCTTGACGGTTAGGACACTCGCCTCTTTATCCAAAAGTTGAAGGTTTGAATCTCACTCCAGATCAGCAAGTTAATCCTATTTTCATAGCACAAGCGTATAGTTTAGTTTGCAAATAATAAGAATATTGATGTGACGCGTATTCCGTGTTCGCATCTCTATTTTTTTTTAAAATATCATTATAGATACGTTTTAAGAAAAAAATCCACAAAGCACAATCTTCTAGATGAACATATTCTTATACATTGTCAGTATGAATGATGATCACAATTTTTATAAGTGCATTGTCCAGACTAATGACATTGAAAAAAAATATTTTGCGTGTAAATAAAAAGTTTTAAGTCTAAGTTTTTTTTAATCGTAAAAGGATTCTGATACATACATTAAACTGATAAAGTGTTAATGGAAATCATTAGAGGAAAAATAAAAATAAAAATAATAAAGTTTTGTAAGGCATCGTGATAATGATGATGCTATAAAAATAAAAAGTGATCATTATGCCACTCTTCCGAAATTAGGATAGAATTACTGGCATCTTGGTCATAAGATGAAAGTCTTACTTATAAACAATATAAGCTAGTCGCTATCATAATCGTTCATAATAAATCTCCTTTATATATCGTAATATCCCATTATATTATTTTCCTTTTTGCGCATTTTTATTAATTTGTAATGCTGTCCAAATTAGGTGTATGTAGTTGTACGTTGTTTTTTGTTAAACACAGCTATTTCAAATATAAAACATAATAATTTCATCTCATTTGTCATTTAAGCACTTTTAAACGTTGAAAATATAATTTATTCTAATATATTTATTAGTAAGTATGCATAAAAAGTCATTCTACTATAAAACAAAACCTTTTTTTATTTATGTCTGGTATTGAATAAAGACCATAAAGTAGATAGTTTTTTTTTGTTTTACTACCAAGTATTCATTAAAAAATTTCCTAGTGCCATCTGGTTGTCGCACAACATGTACCTAGTAGGCTAGTCTTCTTCTTCTTTTTCATTAGCCTTCGTCTCTCCACTGCTGGATGTATGCCTCTTCCTTCTCTTTCCATCCTTCCCTGTTGTTTGCTAATTGTAGCCATTTCTTTCCCCCCACAGCGGCTTTACTTACCATCTCTTTTGAGGTCTTCCGATGCCTCTTTTATTCTCCCAAGGTCTCCATTTCAGAACTCTGGGAAGCCATCTTGTAGCATCCTGCCTTGCAACGTGTCCTGCCCATTGCCATTTTAGCTTCGCTACACGATCCATGATATCCATTATTCTAGTTCTGCGTTTAATTTCCTCATTTCTAATTCTATCTCTTAGGCTTACTCCAAGCATGGATCTCTCCATGGATCGTTGCTTGCATTTGAGCTTTTCTACACTTTTTTTTGTAAGGGCCATAGTCTCCTATCCATACGTCCAATAATAATAATAAACTAATGAATTTATAATATCTATTTTTATTTAGTAAGTATTTATTAAGTAAGTATAAAAGTTTTAATTTATAATAATACTTAATAAAAGTTGTTAATACGCGCAAACCTTCATAATATATGAAAGTCTGAACGTACGAACCTGCGCTGACCGTTGCAGTCCAATCAGGGTACGAACGTACCTGACAAATCAAGCGCTGTCTCTCCCCGGCCTCCCCTCAATTCTTTTCCCATCTACCTACCTTCACCCCCCTAGGGTCTCCACCCTGTGCTTTTTGTATACCCTACTACCCCATTTGTTTCGTCCAGTTGGTTTCCGAACACCCCCTCTAATCAAAAATATCCCCACCGAGTTTGGCAGCTATTCCACTAACGATGTTGGATGGCATTCGAAGTACTCAAGAAAAATAAATGTTTCCTAACAATATTTTAAACTGACAAAATATTTTTACATAACATTTTTCATTTAAAAAGGAAAAAAGAGAAAAAATCGGGTGGGGCTGTGTCGGGGCACACATCCGTTGCTTTTAACGTGAAATGTCTATCAGCGAGTCATTTTTCATATTAAAGATTGAAATGAAAACAAGATTGACTTCGTTGTAAATATTTTAATACAATATTGACCCTGAAGAGGTAGTATATATAACTTATTTAGATTACTATTCGACAAAGATTTTGTTTAACAGTGGTGTTCCTGACGGGAACACGCAAAAATAGAGGGTGATTCCACCGCCCTACGGTCAGGTCAACCTGATGGAACCGATATCGCAGATTCTCAGACGAAAGCGAGATCGTTATAATTTCGCTGAGAATCTTAGAGCGGTCCAAAGGTTGAAGCAGGAGTCGAGTAAGAGAGAAGTAAAAGTCGCAAGTACATCTGGTGGTGAGCACAGGTCGAGCAGAACTGAATTCTGGATTCCTACGTCACGTCATTTATTCAATAAATTTGTCAGGGCCCGCACGCCCAGGCGCATTCTCAATAACCAGTCAGAGGTCGACATTTCGGGAACCGACGATACCGACCTCTGTCTGACGGCGAGATCACTTCTCATAATCTGACTCGCAGCTCTATGAGCAGTGGTCCCGCATTCAAATATCAATAAAACACGTAACACAACATTTTTCTATAGTTATTTCATGCTATCTTTACATATTATTTTTATCTTTATTTTATAAAATCTAAAAATGTCCCTCAGGACCACCCCTGAGGAAATAATCAGTAAAAAGGGGGCCAGGCTCGCCTAGCTTGGTTCAATAATTTCGTTTATTTTGTCTCTCTGGTGACTCTGGCTACACAAACTCATAATATTTTATAACCAAAATTATGTAAATCTATATGCAAGTGATTACAAAAGGAGCGAGAGCACCTGTTTTAGTCATTGTATGATGCAAACTCAAGATCATAACAGTGAGTTGACTATATAAGCTAAATAATGACACTGGATTCATGTTTCTAAGAATAATAGTTTTGTAATTATTAAGGAAAGACGATATAGACCTTTCATTGCGCTCCACTTTTCAGAGACCTGGTACCCGCCAGTTTCAGTGTGCTTTAAAGACGTTTCACATCAAAAATATTTTTTCGTCGTATTGCTTGCTACCCAAATATTTTGAGGCCGATTCAGAAACAAAAGAGATACTCAATTTGAATAGGATTTTAGAAACGTAATTTTGACGTCGCTTTGCACCATTCTTTTGCTATTACAATCGCGGGATTCAATAAAAAAATTTCTTCCCAGCCTCAGTCTCATAAGTAAAAAATCGACCTACAACGACCCTCGTAGTTTGGCGAGCATGACACTGGCTTCTCGTACCGGGGGTTACGGGTACGATGCCTGGTGAGCTCACAATTCATTAATACGAATTTCTCAAGCCTGGGTGTTTTTGTAAGGTATATCGTTGCAGTAATTGTGCATCATAGCTCATTGTAGCGTTAAAAAAAATTAACCCATAAAAACCAAGTTTTAATTATACTCCCTT
Source organism: Agrypnia vestita (assembly GCA_016648135.1). Taxonomy (NCBI): domain Eukaryota; kingdom Metazoa; phylum Arthropoda; class Insecta; order Trichoptera; family Phryganeidae; genus Agrypnia; species Agrypnia vestita. Next base: position 27,603 of record JADDOH010001106.1, on the reverse strand, counting down.
TCTCATTTACTGGTGGAAACTGGTTTGGCGCTTAACCCACGCGTTGGGCTTCGGTCGGGCGACGCTATGAAAGGGAGTAATAAAAAATTTACAAAAATCCAAAATTATACTATAATTAGGTTTAGTGTCTACCATATGCGTCGGAATCTCCATACAACTTAGTAAATTGTATGAAAAAACCATTAAAAATTTCTAAAAATCCAAAATTATACTATAATTTTTTTTTTAAACGAAAATATGATAGATCTTTTTGATCGTCGCCACGAGTCTGTTTGCAAAGTTTCAGCTCGATTGGATAACGGGAAAAGGGTTAAAAATCGATCCAAAGTTTTTGCATCAAGCAAGCAGACGCTACGAGTTAAAAGAAAGGAAGTAAAAAAAAGCAACCCATAAAAACCAAGTTTTTACAATACTCCCTTTCTCATTTTCGGGTTTTGTGTCTACCGTATGCATCGGAATCTCCATACAACTTACTAAGTTGTATGAAAAAACCATTAAAAATTGGAAAAATTCCAAAATTATACTATAATTATTAATTTTTCTAACGATAATTTGATAGATCTTCTTGATCGTCGCCACGAGTCTGCTTGCAAAGTTTCAGCTCGATTGAATAACGGGAAGAGGGTTAAAAATCGATCCAAAGTTTTTTCGTCAGGCAAGCAAGCAAGCAGACGCCACGAGTTAAAAGAAAGGGAGTAAGAACAAGTGTTGTTTGACATTTACGTTCCACCTCATGGAATCGATATCTTATCAAGTGATTTTTAATTAATTTATTTACACAACAAATGAAAAGAACTATTGTTGGAGTATATCTGCAATTCTTATCTTTATACATGAAAATAAAATACATTTTGAAAATAATAAATGCACGGCGTGTAAGTTTCTCGAGCTGTGTACACTCGGATAAAACAATTGTTATTCAGTGAATGTACATATATATTTTTGTATACGTTTTTCTCCAAACTTCGCGTTATCGAATACACCAGAAAGCCGGATAAACATACATACATAATTTTAATCTGTTTTATCGCAAGGAGGTGGAGAGCACTACGGACTCGATCGCCGTATTTTATTTCATTAATAATAATCACATTTGATTAACTTATTGATAAATTTCAACTCGTTGTTTTTAATTTTATTTATTTTACATTGTTCAGAGTTAAAAAAATTTAGTGACAGAATGCAGGTGTAGATTGAATAAGGAACAGTAAACATATGCCCATCATTAAATGCTCATCACATGCTTTTAATTCAACGTGACTACCCACCACTACTTACAAACACAAAACTGAATGAATTGTGCATTGACAAAAAATAGACGTACTTACATAAAAACATATTAATAAAAAAAAACATCTTATCTTAAAACTAATATTCATTGATTAATCATAAACGTATTTTGGGGCCAATGAACCCTTAATGTTGTTATAATTATGGGGTACTTAAGATGTTTTAATATATATTAATAAATGTTCAGAATTTTCCAATAATTTTTTAGGAACAAAACTCTTTTTAGAAAGATTTGCCTCTCAAATTTATTTTCACATTAGTTCTCAATTAGTTATTCAACTTCCGTATATATTTTTTTTTTTTGTGTACGTCTGTACTTCCTTTTTAATTTTTGTTTATATGTTGTATCTTGACAAAGGGGCCATAGGCTCCGAAACATGTTGATGATTAATTAATCAATAAGTAATAGCTATAAGCAAAGTGTGTTTTTTTTTATTAATAATAATAATGTTATCAAAAGGTTATTTCGCTAGTATTGAAGCAAGAATAATTTAGCATCAACATATGGAAACATAGTATAAAGAAAACGTATTTAACGTTAAAAAGATCTACTTGCCCTTAAAATGCTTCCTCATACGTAATATAATTTCTCAAACGCTCTTAAGATGAAGTATGTACTTTGCCCTAAGAACTGACGTGAAGAACTAAAAACGAAGACCAAACTCTGTTTCTATTAGAAACGCAGTTTTGTCTTCTTTTACCCGGCGCAATGTAGTTTTTGGCGCCATTGCGTCCGGTTGTGGATCGCTTTTCCCTTTCCTGCTTTTCCCGCTTCCAGTTTTCAGGGTCTCTCCTATATCTGTTCAGATTCGCCTTCATGGTATAATTATATGTTTTTTCGACTTACCCTGTCTTTTTTGCTGTGTGTTAGCTTCATACAATTATTTGCCTATCATAGTTGGTGCTTCAGGATCGTGGTTTAAATACTGAGAATGTTTGCGCACAATCCAGGATGCTCAAATTTGTTCTGCACTCTTTCCGTTTTCTTCTAGGATTTTCCTCTTGCACCTGTTATGGTTTATGACCATAAAGTATTGTGGGTAATATTATGATTATTGATAACCATTTTTTTGCTTTTATGCAATAAGTGGTTATCAAACACACGTCAAGAGTAGCTTGTCAATTACACTCCATAATATTTTTTGCTTCTATGTCTACGTTGGCCCTCTCTTATAATATCATCCTGTATGGGAAGTATTCTACTTTTTTGAGAGAATAACCCATCGCACTGTGGTAAGTTGTTTGTATTGTAGTACTAGGCTGGTGCAGAAATTTAGTCTTTATGTTAAGGTTGAGACCCAATTTTAGAGGCGTCTAAAAATGTTGTGAAGGCTTGTTCGAGGTCTTCTTCCATTTCCGTCAAAATGGTGCAGTCATCCGCGTAGTCTAGCTCTATTATGGATGCGACCGTCGTTCTTTTTTAATTGCTATAGGCTGAAATTAAAGAGACCTCCGTATATACGTAATGTTATATGTAGACATGGTACGAATAACGTGTCTAAAATATGTCGCTTTTATTTCAAATACTAGTACATAAATGTTAAATTTTTTGAACTATATCATATTTCCACGCCTTTGGGCCCGCTGAACATGATTTATTTAAATGGTTGATTTTAAAATCCTTCTTGTAGCTGAATTAGTGGTTTACCTGATAGTTTGAAGACTACAAGCCACCGTTACTTAAATAGTAGGTAATATGTTTCAGAGACCTGGAGATAACATACCGAAGTACAAGGTTTGCGATATGGGGCGTGTATTATCCGTGCTAGCGCATTCAAAATTAATTGCAGTCTATCCGGCCGAAACTTTGGCAGGTCAGCATTACTTGAATTTAAATTATCGCTCTTCAAACGATATTGAATTTTAACAATCCTACAGTTTAGGTAGATATCCGCTTATGAAATATTATAAACAAATAAATAATAAAAGTCATTATTGTATTATAAATTAAATTTGAATATAGAATGTAGTTTTTTTTTCTAGTCTGCTAAAACTATATGGAAACATAAATCTCTCGAAAAAGAGACTTATTCTTGGGCATGGAGATGGCATTAAATTAAAAAAAAATATTAGATTTTTTTTTTGTTTCTGTAGTTGATTTTACGAAATAACTTCCTTTCAAGCCCTGTCCATTCAGTGGAGGTTCGCTATCATGTGGACTATCATCACTATGTTGAATGTGGCCTGAAAAAGCTCTACAGAAGGACGGCGAACCATTGATTCATTTCTCGATGTTTTCCTTTTCCAGGGTCCCGATTTCCAGCAAATTTGAATTCAAGAATCTTCTTGATTTACAGCTTCCAGATTCCAAAAAACTTCTCTTGAAATATGATTCAAGAATCTTCTTCATGAATAAGATTCGGATTTTTATTATTTTAAATATTTGCTAATCCGAACGGTTACATCATAGGAAATTCTATTTACCCATTTTATTTTTAGCGTGTTTCTTTAGATTTACCTCTCAAACCGTTTAAGCGTTTATTCCTGTATCTATACAGTACTGTCCTGTTAATAACCGAAAATATGTAGCATCAAGCACTTGTATCTGTAATTTAAGGCTGAGATCATAACTATAGAATATATTTTCATAAGGATAAAGGTTGAACGAGTTGGCTCAAATCAAAATATATTTCCAGACAGTTAAATTTTTTTTATATAATAGAAAGAAATAGATTTTGATAAATAAATGTAGAATATGTAAGGATTTTGATAGGTAATATAAGGAATATAATTTTATAGAATATATTTTAATTTTTAACTATAGAATATATTTTCATAAGTATAAAGGTTGAACAAGTTCGCTCAAATCAAAATATATTCCGGGATAGTTAAAACAATTTTATATGATAGAAAGAAATAGATTTTCATAAATTTAGTTTAATCCGTAAAGCTACAATATTCCTGTGATGACAATATTTATCAATGTATAAGTTTTTCTATATATATCAATATATATAGGTTTTCGCTATGTATCTTTTTAAATGATTAATCAAAATTGCATAATGAACTTTGAATAATAATTATGGATATTTTAATTATGTTAATAAATGCGATATTTTATCTTCCCGTGTATTCTATCCGCAAAGATGTTAAAATGAATAAAATAAAGAAACAAATACCAAGACAGGAATTTTCCTAGATTTATATAAATGTTCATCGAATCAGGTAGTTCATTACGGAGCTGGAAAACGAGAACAAATGGATCTTCCCCTGACATCCCTACAGTAATCAATTAGAAATAATAAATTGATGCTGCCGTGTTGTGCTGCGGGGGATTCTTTTGTTTAGATTCAGTGTAAAGCAGTATGCGATTACCCTTGCATATCAATAACATTAATCAAAGAAAAACTATTTAAAAAACAACCTAATTACCCTATCACTTCTATGATGTGAGATAATTCATAGAATTATTTGACAGAATCCAGTGTAAAAGGGATATTTAAATTAAATGAAGAATCCGGTGGTTGATTTGAGGTCAGATTCTTTGATCTGGTCTAGTGTATAGGGTGTCCATAGCTAGTAGCAAAAATTTTATAGATAGATACCTGCCTTGATATTGAGTCGAAAATGTTCAAGCAATCATGACCTAATACTAGAGTTATGGAGATACGCAATATAATAATTTGCATTTTTTTTTTCAATATTTCTGACTTATTTTTTTTGCAAAAAGTTGATCCATCATTACAGTAATCTCTATAATTATTGAAATTAATTAGGTCATCGTTGCTTGAACATTTTCGACTCATTGTTGAGGCAAAAATCCTTCTGTGAAATTTTGCCACTAGCTGTGAGACAAATAGGTCATTATGAGATGTTGGCATTATGAAATGAAGCACAAATCCGTCCAGGTACATAGTATCGAATGGATGGTAATCTTTACAAGGATCTGTGAGGAGATGTTGAAGCTGAATTATTAAAAATGATGATATTATGATATGGTTTGAGTAATCAATCGTAATATGGTGTGACCAAGCCATACAATATTGGTAAAATTTGAAAGTTTAAGTTGATTCAACAAAGAAGAGTTGTGGGTAAAACAGTTAATGAATTTTGAATATTTATTTATTGAATAGTAAAATTACAAAGTAGAAATATACATAAGAAAAATAAATATTTAAATGTCTAGATTTTTACTGTCGTAACTTAACTACGAAATTAATTCCAGGATGACAAACGAGGCGGATGCTTGGACGCTGCTACGGGTGTATTACATAAGTTAAATAAAACACAGCGAATTATGGAAGAGAAATATTGCTAGGCATTTATATAATCGATTGTATAAGCATTAAAATATTTCACCACAGATCCAGAGTCGCTGACTAAATAGCAACAGCCGGAAAGCTCTGCCGAAGAATGGATGGAATTTCATGCACCAGCTCGATACTTCGTTGACATCAGGAACTGGATTCGTAGACAAGGAGACAGAGGAGACTAGCGAAATTTAATTTAAAAAAGAGATGCTTTAATGAAATATGTGTCGTCAATATTCTACCCATATTGAAAAAAAAATTGTGTTACGGAAATAGGAGTAACTTTACGGTGTCTTATCCAGCGGTGGACAGATATGGTTATTATTACTTATGTTGGTGAGGTAATTCGCGGAAAAAAATTAAACTTCGATGTCAATATCAATGTTGGTCATCGAGTTTGTAGAAATACAATGATTCAAAATATCAGTTTATGTTAATAAACAGTAGGGGTGGTAATCCTCTTCAGAACCTCCTATTGTTGCAACCCTTGAACCGGCTGGCCGTATCAAGGGTGCTGTAGCTCTGTAGTCGAACCGCTCTGAAATCGGTCATATGGATTATTAATTAAGGTTTGTGTAAATGCTTTGTGTGAAATGCTTGTGTAGATTTTAAGCCATGAGAGTCTGGCAAGTGTTGATTCTTAAGTGGGGGTAGATCCGGTTACAATGGAGAGCACTTGGAATGATTATCAGCATTATTTATGTGTGAAATATGAGTAACCACTGCCTGATGTTGACTTTCCTATTTATAACTACACTTCATAAGACATTTTTTATCGTTTAAAAAAATATTTGGTAATGAATAAAAAATTACATGTTGAATTTATGATTTCATTTTCAATTCTTGAATTTAAGATTGAATATCTCTAGGAAGTATATTTTCTCGGTTATCCCATGTCAGTTAAAGGAAAATTAATTCCTATAATTAGGTCAAAGTTAATGTAGGTTGTTCTATTGTATAGCATCTCAGAAATCTGTCTGTATTTGGAGGGTTTGGGAAATTGTTCTATTCTAATGGGCTTTAAATGGTTGTGTTGATGATATGTATTTTTGGAGGAATTAGAGTTATTTTCTAATATGGGTGCTGTTTGTAGCCAGGTGCTGGATAATTTAATGTTATTGTTTGTGTTGTTTAGGCTGTTAGGTCTTTTGTATATTTCAAATACTTGTCTATAGATCCTTGACATCGATCTTACAACCATTTCTCATAGTATGCTGTGCTAGAGATGAAATGAAATTTTTGTGTTTTATGTCCACACCATGTTCGGCTATTCTGGCGGACAATAAAAAATATTTTTTTTCATTGTATTTCTTATAATCAATTTTTTTCCTTATGTAGTAGGAAGTTTATTTCTTCCATTATCTACTTAAAAAATCATTATTGATACTTACGGCTTACGTCTGTCAGCCCACCTTCAGTAAGTATAGTTCACAGCCGAGGAAGCATCTTCAATCCAAGTGTTCCGCTGATGGTTTATGTATAAATGTATTCTGGCTTAGCCGTGACACTCATGGGAATGTTGACACGTGTTTTGCACAGAACGACTGTACTTAAATGGCGAGGCTTGCACTGTACGAGTACATCAATCCCATTCACAGGAATATTTAAATAACTACCCACACTTCACCTTGAACGTATTTGGGTGACATTAAACTATATAAATATATTCAATTATATTTTTTTATGTAGACAATTATTAAGCTGATATCCAGAATATTTTGTTATGAAAACTATGTTAAAATATTAGATTTTTTATACACTTTTGCATTTATCTTGTGATTTATTTTACCGTTTAAAGCTACCAGCATCAATAAAACTTTCAACATATTTTCGATGTTAATAACACAGTCAAATGGGGGAATAGCAAGACGGTAACATAGCAAGACTAGCGTAGTGTTAGATACGAATAGTAAGGTTTTGTTTTAGAATTAAGTGCATTGATTTATATTTTAGGGAAATGTAGGGATCTACCTTATTATTTATACATACATCCTTAATAAACAATTAAAATATTTAATTTTATTTTTATCCCTGTAAAATCAGAATGGATTATTGCCCAAATACTTTAATAATAGGAATGAAACTAAATAAGGATGTTCATCCATGCGGCGACAGTACATGACTTTAGAAGAAAAAGAAAAATACTTCACAAAATTGTTTGATGTACTTACAAAGGACGTAAAGTCTTCGACAACCCAACGAAAACAATACAAAATAAAATTGATATTAGGTCCTTACATATGAAATTGGCGTTTAGTATGGGAGGAACATAAAGCCGATTTTTTTTTTTTATAATATATTTATTTAATCAAAGTATGTACCATTGCTATCTATGCACTTTTGCCATCTTATAGGTAGTTCATCGATCCCTTTACTAAAAAAACCATTCGGACGGGAATAAAATCTTTGAAGGCGGTTTGGACTGCCCCATCGGAGTTGAATATTTTCCTGTGCAAGAAGTTATCCAAATTTCGAAAAAAATGGTAATCTGTTGGGGCAAGGTCCGGAGAGTACGGTGGATGTCTTAGACATTCCAATGGAAGCTCCTCTAATTTGGTAGCCGTCTGTTGTGCAGTGTGTGGTGTAGCGTTATCATGAAGCAGCAGTGGCCTAGAGCGATTGACCAGCCTCGGTTGTTTAGCAGCTAGCTTTTCCATCATGGTTTGCAGTTGCTGACAATAGACATCTGCCGTAATCGTCTGGCCAGATTTAAGAAAGCTGTAGTGAACGACACCAGCACTAGTCCACCAAACGCTCACAAGTAACTTTTTTGGAGTCAGTTTTCGCTTGGGGCATGGTTTGGCTGGTTCGGCAGGGTTCAGCCATTGCGATGAGCGCTTTCCGATTATCGTACAGGATCCACTTTTCATCACAGGTAATGATTCGATTTAAAATCCCTTCATTATTGTGCCGGTTGAGTAATGCAACGCAGCAGTCAACGCGCGTTTGTTGATTTGCTTCACTCAATTCGTGAGGTACCCACCTTTCAAGCTTTTTCACCTTACCAATTTGCTTCAAGTGGATTAAAACAGTTTTATCACTAACACCGCAGCCTGCAGCTAACTCGGATGTGGTTTGCGATGGATCCGCTTCCACAATAGCCTTCAATTCTTCATTATCAACTTTGGTCTCCGGCCGTCCACGGGGCTTGTTCTGCAGGTCGAAATTTCCAGAACTAAAACGTTGGAACCAAAAACGCACTGTGTTTTATTTTGCGGCACCGTCGCCATACACATCATTAATCCTTCGAGCCGTTTCTGCAGCACTGGTGCCACGGTGGAACTCGTACTCGTAAATAACGCGATATTTCAAGTTTTTAATTTTGTAAACTGAGTGACGCAAAGAAAAAAACAATTGAGGAAAAAAGAAATGAATTATAATTTTCAAAAAACAAATACATGAGTAAATAGCTGTATAAATTTGGATTTGGAATTCTTAACCAAAGAGAAGATATTTGAGATCAAATTTGCCAGTACGGCAAAACGCCAATTTCATATGTAAGGACCTAATATAAAGGAGTTTAAACTCGAGTGCAAAAAGTTTACTATGAAAATATTTTAAATGACTAATGATTATGTACGGCTATATGTATATTAATATAAATCTTGTGCAAGCCCATATACAAATATGGAACTAAATAATCAGTGAAATAATAAAAAAAAACTTGCATTTGTAATGAACTTAAGATATTTGTAATTTTACGCCGTCACGAAGACGATTTTTAATTTAATTTTATTCATTTAACTGAATTTATGAATATTTTAAAACATATTCTGTGCAAGGCTGGTATGATAAATGTAACTGAGATACATATAACGTTTAAAAATATAATTAAATATGATTTTTTTCATTATTTAATACAATTTCTGCTTATATCGGTGTGCTGTATAGCAATCAACAATACCGATTAATTGACAGTCTTAAATAATATTGTGCTTTTATATTGACAGTAAAGTGGCCGAGTTAATCATAATTGTTACTACCTACTGCAAAAAATAGAAAAAGAAAAAGCAATGTTACAAGAACTACTTAATTTTTTAAATCTAACTACGAAATCTCGGGCACTTTCATGTTCAAATTGCTTGGCCGAAAAAAATTTTTCGCGCTCATAGAAAACCGATATACTTTTAAAACAGAATTTATCTAAATGTTCCCATAACGTCTCTAACTTTACATCTGTTTCCTTCTTAGGTACTACTAAATTTTGCAACGAGGTAAAAGTACTTTCTGATAAAGTTGTTAAGAAAATGGCTTTTTTCTTGGGCTCAGACCACTTCTCATCATTAGCTATAAGGTACTGATCGAAACGGAACTTATATACGCTCCATGCACACTCTCGTAATCAAACGAGAGCGTTCTCAGCTCCATGCTGCCCAACAAGTACCTACCGATACAGAGAACAAAAAAGTACTTAGCTTTGGCCCTGCCGCCCTGATCCCCTTCGCCTGTGTCTGCTGCTGGTCCACGCCTCCCTGGTCTGCCCCTCGCTCGCTCGTCTGCCTCAGCTGCTTCCCGCGTCCAGTGCTCGCCCGTCCTTGGATATCGTTGCTCCTTTCTCAGTCCGTCACCCTGGTCCGCCGCTCCGCCTCAGCTCCCGGAAGTCTCCGCCTCCGTAGCTCATCCGCAATGGAAGTAGCCATGTGAATCTCTCCTAGATCCGCATCCGATGACCCTCGACGCCCGTCTCCTTCCTCTTGAAGAATCTGCGATGTCGATGTCTCTTTCGACGAAACGATGCCTCTCTTGACCGCCTTTTTTCTCGCTGTCCGTCTTCTTTCTCTTGAATCGCGAATCGCGCAATTTCTTCGCCCAATTTCATCGCGTCGCGATGTCCCCTTGGACGAAGAAATTGCCTCTTTCCGCCGTATTGCACGATGCTCCAGGTGCCTTATTTTTCTTCGATTCTCTCGATGTCAGAGACGAAAAAAAACTCATCCTACCGGCTGCGCCAGTTGTGATGTACTTACGATTTTGTCGTGACTTCGAGATTCTCCAATAAAAGAGGTTGTTGGTTACTCTTGGTTTATTGGTGGCAAAAATACGTTATACAGCGGTTACAATGAACAATAGCGGTCTGTCTCGATATAATGGTAGAAAAAAGCCTAGAGACGACATGCGCGCGACCTTATAAAGCATTTTCTCTCTCTTTCATGCTCCATCTCCTTCGTGCTTCGCAAAATACGTCCCTCAGATCTATTACACTCTTGATTACATTGTCTTTGAGATCCAAAAATCACTGATTCCATATTTTTATTTTATTAGGCCCAATAGGATGAGCGATAGAAGATGAAGAACAAGCTTTGATAGTGATAAAACATAACATGTGTATAAAGTAAGTTAGTTTCTTAAGTAGACAAAGTCTGTTTCAAAGAAAATATTATAGCCACAGGGGAGTGAAAGTTTGAAAATGAAAAAAATACAACAAATAGTTGTTTGTACACACTCAAGTGACAAAGGAAAAGTCAATTTAAAAAAATGGACTCGTGAAAAAATGCAAAACGCAAAAGTTTTCGTCGCGCGTGACAATAAAATTGACAAATTCGCAGTTGATTGTTCCCTTCACAGCAAATTGGCGGGAGTCGCGGGGGAAATCGGCAGTGCGTCCAAAATGTTGCAAAATACTCTTTCAAATGTTTTCAAATATTCCCCGAGCGTCTGACTGGCCCGTGTCGCGTTTTAGCCTGGCCTCCCCCTATAATTTTTATCGCAGGGTGAATATTTTAAAAGCTCCGTTAGATGTTGTACGTAATATTAAAAAAGATTTCGTAAAAAAATATTTATTTATACGACACGCCGTGCCATTAAACAAAAATAGTTACCAAGTTTACAGACATTATGTGAATAAAATTTATCTATATTTAAGAGATAAACATAAGGCAGGGGAATATGGAAGCACCTTGTCGAGTCTTTGGGCCGCCGACCCTACTAGAACAAGAAGATGAAGATGATGATGATGATAAGAGAAACCAACATAATATTATGAATATACTGTGTTATTTAGCAAAAATTAACAACGATTTCAGTTATACAATTTTACAATTAGTAAGTATAAAGATGACTAACCACTAAGCTAACACAGATCGACAGCAAGTTTCTCTTGAATATAGTCAAACCTTTATGAAATATGTCTACAAATATACTGTACTCCTATCCAAGTCAAGTAGCCCGGGCGAAGGTGAATGAATGAATTAGTTAATTCTTACATTTTCCTATTGGAAATGATTGCTTTCACGGGAACCTGAAACATGCGGGTACATGAAAAATTAGCTGGGCTGTCGATTCGGGAGATAATATTGACGCTGAATTTGAATCTAGTAGTGTGGGCACTTGACCGATGTATAAAAATTATGTTCTAATGGTCATTTGTCCCTGCGCCTTATAGACATAGAAGAAGTTTTGTGTGGACGCTTCCCCGTCCCGTTCGCATTCCCACGGTGTCAGCGGGGCGGTGAGTCCGGCCACTTTAGGATTTAAAAATGCCGAATATGTGGCGAAAGTGTAGGGCCGATATGAGAGATATTGCTAATAGAACGGTCCTGGATGTGTGGTGGGTACCCCTTCTTTGTGGGAACGTACTGTAAATACTAAACAGAAAAATAAATTAACATACATACTTTATTATAAAATTATTTTAAAATTAGCAGATTGTTCTTGGTAGTGGTCACAGTTGTGTTTTCGGAATTAATAAAATGCTAAAAATAATACATTATTTGATTAACTGCCATTTGAGCATGTTAAGAATCTCGTTCCAGTCTTTTATCAGTAGCACAAAATAAAGCGGTTTATTTATTGGCTAAATATAAAATGTGAAAGGAGAAGTCAAAAAATGCCGGCCAACCAGAAAGTAAATCCTGCGACCCACGAGAGAAATTTAACATTTAAAACATTTTTTTTAGATTTTTTAAATTTTTAATAGGATACTAAAATTAAGTAAATAACCTATATGCCTTTCAGGAACAATAAATTTTCACAAAAATAAAATAATGGAAGTATACTCCCTTAAAATCTCTTATATCTCGCCCGTAAAAATTAAAAAAAAAATCTAAAATGGCGCTGGTACCTAGATCTCCGATTACATATAACATTATGTGTAAGTATTTTTTTCAATAACGTATAATTTTCTTAGTATTCTGAATATGCATTATTGTATACTTTACATACGTATCTGTATTATTTTTGTAAAATCCGTAGATATTATTTGACTCATATCTCTCATGATCTCATATTTTTTGGGCTTGTTTGATTTTTGAGTTCTGCATTTTAATTAATGCATGTTATTAATTTTGAAATCATGATGGAAAAAAAATTATTTGATTAATATACAGTGACTAAAAATTTAAATTCTGCAAAAATATACTACGTTACGTGTTCGTTCAATTTTGTTTTCTCCTACTGTGGCTAAATTGTGCCGCTACCTACCACACATCTACAAGTATTCGCAACAATTTTACCCATGAAAGTACATTTACTTGTATGCAGGCATTCATTAAAAACAAGTCACTGTTATTTCTACTTATCAGTGATGTCCTTCTAGAGGTACGCATCGGTTCGGGCGAACCGTTTGCAAAAATTGAAAACATTTCGCCGAGCCGTTTGTCGACGAATATTTGTCAAAAATCAAGAAACCTGTAATGAAAGAAAGAATGAGAAACCGGATATATTTCATTATATTGAATATTGATATTTACTTGGTACATATTTGAGACAGCTGTTTCTGAAAAAAAAACCTTATGCGATTTAAAAAAAATGCATAAGTTGTATTTAAATATCGAAGCCCGCAAAAAAGGATAAGAGGTTGACTTAATCAGTCGGGAATTATAAGAAAATAATCATTTAGTAAAGCAAAGGGCTTACACGAGCATGGGAGGTTGCCAAAACATTAGTTTAACGAACCGATTGATACATTTTTGCCGTACTTACAAGTACTTACAAGAAAGGAAAATTATTAATATATGTAAGTGTATGGTACATTTTACACTCAGATATATATATATATATATATATATATATATATATAGGCATAAACTATTATAATACTATATTAATCTGTTTCCTATGGAAATTTGATCAGTACTGTAAACATTTTGTATTAAAAATACCCACATTATTGCTGGTACAATAATTTAGAATCACACTTATTATAAATCGGAAAGTTTATTACTCTGAAGCTGCGAAAAAAATCTAAGCTCTGGCATTGTGGTATTTGCACAGCTAATTCTGTCTGAAAATTTTAGATCAATGCGACTATTTTCAACTCGCAATGTCATTTTACATCATGAGATATCTGACTTTGAAATATTCATTTAACTATAAATAAAAAAAGATGAGACATAATATTTTTTGTTCCATCTTTTTTCAATAAAAAAATTTATTTCGAAATAAAAGTACTTTTAAAGAACTCGAGACTCACTTCTCTCCATACTCCATAAATAATTTGCCATATTTTGATCAGTTTCTACATTTTTATTTTTTGCAGCCATTCAGCGTTATTCCATGGAGAGTAAGAACATATGATTTATTTACTTATTCGGAAATAAAGCAGACACAATTTAGTGATACGTATATATAAGAGCACGAACAATCAGAATATAACATGTTAACCTGTGTCTTAGCATTTTTCACATATAAACAAATTTTCAATTATACTATACAACAAACAGTAATAAGAACAAATACAAAAAGTAGACAAGAACAGTAACAATAGAATGAAAAAAAAATATAGTGAGGTAATTAAATAATAGTAAGTAATAACATAATGAAAAAAGTCACAATGATTATCAAATACATATTAGTGTGAAACTTCACTTACATCTTACATCGCAGAGCATTATGTAGGTTCCTTATTTATTTGAATTAATTAAATGTTGTGACGTGGAATAATATTCATTTGGGTTCCTAGTTCATAGGAAGACACAAGATACATAGATATCAATATCGGTGAACAAGTTGTAAGCTCGGCGCGTTCCCGTAGCTGCGTAATCCGCGGTTGGTGCGAGCTACAGGAATGTGAAACAGGCAGTGTGTTGAAGTAGCGCTGGCTGGGACGTGAATATTTATAAGTGGTAATAGAGATGGACAACCAAATTGGTTTCATCAGATCTTATGAACGACAGAAGAGCTGTGCGCCTGTTTTTTAAACTTTTTGAAATAGTTCAAAAATCTGCATACCGCTGCCGAGAAATGTGCAACCTAAATGTTGTATTCATTTTTTTTTCGATTTTTTACCATGTAAATCTTCGAGGTGCAGTCGGTGAGAGTTTGGTGCAAATGTATGTATGTTTTAGAATTTTTGATATTTGTGATGAAACGAAGAATAAGAAGTTTTTCATATTTTGCGCTTTATTAATTATGTTTTCTATGTGTATATGAAAGCGAAGATGAGTGTCAAAATAACACCTACAAATTGTATCTGCACTTATTCTCAAAGATTACAGTTTTATTTTCGCTGGCATTAATTTAGTTCAACACTTAAAGGAAGACTTTTTTCATCAAAATAAATATTTTAAAGCTTGTTCAAACACATGTTATTGTTTCATTAATATAAACATGTTACCCCTTTGTCGAAGTATATCATCTGCAAAAAAATCACCGAAACCTAATCGTCATCTAATTGGTTGTCTGTTTTCAGGTGTGGGAAGGTGGAGTTCGGGGTCCCGCCGCGGTCCCAGGCCCCCACGGGCCCCGGGACAGATTTATGCGCCCCTGTAGCCTGATTTACGAGCCGCCCCATCCAATACCAACATGACTAATTTTAAATTGTACACGTATCGACCCCCCGATCCCGCCCCCTCCCGCTGCCTCCCCGCTGGACCTGGTGTCCACAAACAAAACTGGTCAACTCGCCGATATGACAGGGCTGGAAAAAATTTGTTTTTCTGTCGTATTAAAAAAATGTCCCAATTATAATAATTCGTTTTCTGTCCGTCCATTCGTCTGTCTGTCTGTCTGTCTGTTTCCGTAACTTCATGTAATGTCCGTAACTTCTTTATAAATTTTTTTCGTAAAAAAAATTTTTTTTCGCTAATTTTTTAAACGTTTTATTTAATTTTTTTGTGTAATTTTTTTTACGTAAATATTTTTTCTTTTCTTTTTTATATAAATAAATAAATACATATTCCTTGGGAACCGAGATGTAAAAGAAGCGTCATTTTTGACGGGTTACAGCTAGCTTTTAATTATTTGTGATCGTTTACTACAAATTTGCCAGCAAGAAAATCATTATTTTTTTTCTTTAGCGGACTCGTGGGATTCGAAAGTCCTACAATTATCCTTATATCCTTGATATCGCCTCGTCGTAGTCGCTCACCGCCCAACTTAAGAAATTATGACAAATACTATTTAGTCACGCATTATATTATAAAATAAAAATCATCATCTCATTCTTACGATCCATTGAGGATCTTGGCCTTCGTAAGCATTCGTTTACTCCACTGCTGTCTGTTGCTCCAGGTTCCCTAAACATGCACAATCATTATCAATACATTTTCAAGATTTCCCAACCATTGCATCGTGTGGGTTACTAGAACAGAGCCAAAAATAATGAAAACATTGTAGTTTGTTTAAAAAAAAATTAAAAAATTTTGCCTATAATTTTTACAAAATATTCTAAAAAATGACAAGTAGGCACACGGTAATTATAATAATATTACGATATATAATAATTAAGATAAATTATAGATCTCCCATAGGGACGAAGCTATTTATGTGAGAAATGTTTATTGAAGTGTTTTTATAGGATGTCGTAGGTCTAAGAACGTGTACGAGCTGGCTTAAGTGATCAATTATTTATTTTATTTATTGTTTACGCGAATTTCATAATTGTACTTATAATGTAATTATTTGTGTTTTATTGTAAATGACAAATTATTTTCAGCAATTCGAATTGGCGAATATTTAAAAAATTTGATTATGATAATCTTAATTATATGTTTAAATAACCACAAGATGGTGAAAAGGTACGGTGAATGGCGACCAACCGCGTACCAGGTTTATGAGCAAAATCTACAATAATATCTCATTTGCCATCAGTTTGGCATTTTTATCTTTGCATGGCACCCATTCCCTGCAGCAGGTACCAGATATTTTTACGATTCCAATCGTTCGCCAGTTGAATTCTTTCGCGTTAGTGAAGTCCGTTACGACATAGTTCGGAAAATGCTGTTTTTGTTTTCCTCCTCCCCTAGTTCCTTCTGGGTTATTACATAAAACATTTTTTGTTAACACGTCAAACATCACTTAATCCGCGTAGCCTAGTGATGGCGAACACACAGAAGAAATTGGTATTCTCTGATCTCAGTCTCATCTCAAGTACCTTTCACTACGTTCAGCCTAGCGAGACGTCGCGGCACCACGTAGAGTTTTTGAAGCGCAGATGTTTGAAAGTAATATGGCGCATCAGTGATTATCCATCGATAAGGACATTTCGATCATCATGTCGATGCGTTGTTAACTAACTAACTAACTAACCATCACGCCGTTTCTCCGAAGGGGTAGGCAGAGAGGATTTAACGCCACACTCTTCTATCCTGACACACCACTTTTGCTTCGGCCACATTCATAATCTTCTCATACACGTTCTATGGTTGTTGCGGCTTTTAACAGGGCCATCCTCAAATACTTGTAGTACCTGATGCGTTGTTGTACGGGTTTATTGTGTCTGATCCAATTTAAATGTAAATTTTAACCTTATGATTGCCCTATTCACGACATTTGCGTTGGCGCCACCGCCTATAGAGTCTTAAAAATATAGTTTAAACTGCCTGGCCGTCATCGACAATGTCGCGGAGAGGTCAATTTATTTTAAATAAGAAAAAATGATTTTTATAAAACAAATTTAGCAATATCTTTGAGTTTGCCCGTTTTCGCCTTTTTGTGGCACAGCTAGTTGTTAGTACTAGATTGAATAAATTTTTATGTAGACTGCTCAAAATGTTTTGTTTTGTGAACCCATCTTTATTAATCTGTTGCAAATTGAAACTTGTTAATGTGAGAGGCACCTGGTGCGGCTCGAGAGAGTTCAACGTGCACATCACTGAGAAGACTCTGAGATTGAAATCAAGGAGTGAGGTTTGTCCCATTCTTCTCCGACTGTAATAGGTGGTGATGATGAGGGGGTCAGGTCATGAGGATCTAAACTTCACGTCATACATCGATAACATGACAGGAAGCGCCTTTGAAGTGATTTTTTTTACGAAAATGGTGCTGTATAATTTATCCATTTTTATTATTATTTCTGGCAGAGATTAAAACTTTATTACATTTACTCTGGGCAACGTTGATGGCGGACCTTTTGGTCTCGGCATGTAAAAAATTCGGAAAATACCTAAAGTAACTCTCTGGCGCGTTATACCTAAGTATGCTCTTGAACACTAGAGTTGGCGCGGCGGGTTACGTGTTTATCTTTGATACGGTATTCATTTTATTTTGGGGAAAACTAACAGCAAATCAACAATCTTAACAAATATGAAATAATGTTTTTTTAAATTATGCCAATTACAAATTTTCCACTGAATATAGTAATTTAGTAAAAGTTTGAAAAAAAATGTAGGCTATGACCGGTAATTCTTAGGGTCACAGACCACATTTTAATTAAATCAGTCGATCAACATGTGAACCGTTTTATGGTTTTGTTTATGAAATTCACCGACACCCTCGCAGTCCAATAGATATACCTTCATAAAGAGGCTCCAGGTTCATTTCCACATGAAATCACAATCACAATACATTACATGATTTAAAAAGCCTCAGTGTTTTTGTGATGTTTTTCGCTACAGTATTTGGCCCTCGTAACATGTTGCAAAAAATACCTACGATAATAATTCTCCGATGCAAGACGATACGGGTAGGTAATTTACTTTATTTTAGTGAAAATCCTTTATGTGTACGTTAGTATAAATTAAATTGGATGTGATTTTTAAAAACGAATATTTTCCCACGACAATGTTCAAACTCCCGCTCAACGAGAATGGTACACTCGGTTGTGAGCATTACTGCTTTACGAGCATTTTAGCCAACTACGAGAATAAAAAATCTTTATATTTTTTACAAAATTTTAAAATTGTCAGCCCTCGTAAAATGTGAGCAGTGGCGTGTAACGGCCGCTGCAGTCAGCCGCGGGACATTATTTTTGGCACGCCAATTTATACGGCGGGCCAGGGCGAAAAACCACGTAACGCTCCTGAAAATATTAACTGCCAATGTTTTTACAGTCCGATTGAAAATTATAAAGACAGTCGATTCAGGCGGTTTTTCAAAACCTTCGTTTCGGTCTTGTGTAGATATTTCATTTTTTTAAATCTAAGCGTACGATTAATGCACTTTTTGTAGAATTGTTGGTGCCAACTCAAAAAAGCATCTGAGACGCCAAGTTGAAATCCCCGCATTTGAAAAATTATTTTATATCAATTAACTTTTAATAATAATAAACCGCAAACGGTGACGTATATGTCTGTGAGACCGGGTATTTTAAAAAATTCGAATAACTTTTTCCCCCGCCATTAATTTTTGTCGTGATTTCGAGTAGCTTCCGCATTGCACGTACCCCGCCGTTCTGTTCTGGAGTTTTAGCGCCAACCCGGTGCGTGAGACCGGCGTCACCGACTACGTAAGTAAAATAGTCATAGTTTAATTATTGATTATTAGCATTTTGTCAGGGCTACATACATTTTTTACTTACTTTTTTTAGTTTTGTTATTATTTTATTTCATTATCCTATGATATGTAAGTTTATTGCATGATTTTATCTATATTTCACAAAAATATTCTATATATGTTTCAAATTACAAACATTGTTATAGCATGTCATACGAAAGTATCTCGAGTCTCTTCTCCATGATGAGGACGGACCATTAATGTCATCCGATGATGCCAAAACTCATCATCGGATGACATAACGGATGATATAATTTAAAGCTACAATGACACCAAGGGCGACGTCGATGTCATAGATCGTTTATGTGCAAATTACAATTGTGCTCAAGCAACAAGACGCTGGTTTAGGCAGTCTTTTACGCTATGCTCAATGTCAGTACCATAAACAGTCAAGTGATACATACAGCTAACAATCAAAATTAAAAGCTTAAGCGTTGTCATTTGATTAAGAATATGGCTATGAAATTGATTGAACCTTACGTAAGAGAACGACAGATGCAGTTGAACTTGCCACGGTCAATGAGACAAAGACTGTCAAAAATTTTAAAGATAGATGAGGTACCTGGGATGGCTGGTCCATGAAGAAATGGCCGGTGCTATGAGTGTGTATGGAAAAAAAATAGAAAGACCAAATGCACTTGCTAAAAGTGCAAAAAATATTGGTGTCTTGAACATGTAGTGCCTGCCTTCTTGCAGAAGCTGTTTGACTAAAGAGTAGTCATTTTTCAGATCAAATTTTTGTTAATTTTTTTTCGGAAGGATGGCACTTTTTGTTTATTTTATGTAATTTCCTAGTGTCCAAAAATTGAAAATACTGAACTAATTAAAAAAAAGATTTTATGTTTTCTCATATTAAAAAAAAGTCATGTTTCAAAAGTTAGTAAATTTTAAAGTTTTAATTGAAATAATAATTAAAAATATAAAAAACGTGCTGTGATTAATGAAATATTTTTGTTTTATTGTCAAAGAACATACAATTAATAATAAATAAAATATTTTGAAAAATCTTCCATTGTAAATCCCGGTGCATGAGACCGGGGTCACCAATGATGTAAGTCAAATTCACGTCACCAATGGCGGGTTAATAGAAATTGTTATAAAAAATAATGCTGTTTAGAATCTCCGTATTTGAAAATTATCGTTAGTGCACAAATTTAATATTTTATCGAGAATATCATATTTAAATCAAATTGTAAGTCTATTCTCTTCCTTACATGTATTACCTGTCATTAGTGTTTGAACAGAATTGTTTATTAGAATCATGCAGAAATACGAAACACCTTCATTAATTCTCTATAGCAAATACCATCTCTTTTCAAGTTGTTGAGTGTAAAATATTTAGTTTGTTGATGCCCTCATAAGGCAAACGCGTCTCGGAAAATTAAAAAGGAAGAACATAAAAATCATGCACAATATTTTTAATTTACGAATTGATAGCTCAATCGATAATTTTATATAAAATTATTTGTAATTTTGAAACTTTTGAATAATTATTTGGTATCTATAAAAAAAACTAATCATATATTTAAAATTAAGCTTAAGCTTTCGGTTTGTTTGTAGACATCATTTTAATTAACAGTTATATAAAATATTTTCAGCAAAAACTTGAACTGTTTGCAAAACAGATAAGTTTAACATGAGATGAGATGGGGAATGTTCTGTTTTTTTTTAATTCCTTAGAGTCTATGATACTCTGAGTACTCTTGATTACCTATCTTACTACAACGTCCGCGCTATATGCTTGACCCTCTTGCTAAATTTCTTATTATTATTACCTAATATAATAATTTGATGTGTTAATTACATTAATAAATAAATTGAAAAACAAAATAAATAATATTACATGAATTAAAAGGGTAAATATTTCGAATA
This sequence comes from Agrypnia vestita, assembly GCA_016648135.1. Lineage (NCBI taxonomy): Eukaryota > Metazoa > Arthropoda > Insecta > Trichoptera > Phryganeidae > Agrypnia > Agrypnia vestita. Next base: position 6,541 of record JADDOH010001106.1, on the reverse strand, counting down.
AATACCCTCTAGACATTTTATAGCAATTTAAAAAGTTCAAATAAACTAGGCGCATACACTTTATGAACAATGCCGCTTTATTCTAGGCTGAACAAAATAAGCTATAATAATAATTTATACACTTTCATCTATTCAACAAATTCATCTAAAGCAAGCTCTATCTGCCATTGTGACAAAAGATTCGTTCAATTTCTACTTTTGGAAGAGTACCACAACGGTGGATGGATGGGTTGCATTTGGCTCGAGTGTCTCTGGAGTGCGCCTCGAGACTGAGACTCGTGGAGGTGCATTACGAGACGTATCTCATCTGATTGAAGCCACTTTATGCCAAAACTAAGAAGAAAGAGGAAATAAAAATAATGAGAATCGGACAGCGGTCATTACGTGTTTGTCTTCTATTGCTAAGTTCGCAATAAAGACAACAGATGGACATAAAGAAATTATACATGTTTGTTTGCGTTCTGCTCATGGGGGGGAACTATAACTAAAATTTTATTTTATAATTTACAGCTAGCAACAAAACTATTTTATATCGTGCTTGCTAAAGATGATTATGGTGTGTACAATCTTAATCATCTGAGAGGATCTTTTTAAGGGTCTGTTGGTAAATTGTTTATTACTTTAAAAATAAATAAAAAAGTCTATAATAATACAAATAAACACTTTGTATAAAACCAATATTTATTAAATAATCAACATGTTTCGGAACAGTAGCAGTGGTCCCTTCATCATTGGCCCCAAAATAAGTGGATAATTCAATGTTGTTTTATATGAAGTGTTTTCTTTATATTAAAACAGTCGTCTAGAAATGTCAGTAAAATTCACCACTATTTCACATTATTTTGTATACAAAGGTATCAAATTAAAATTAATTGGTTGGGTTCCACATATTTTTAATACGCATATCTTCCAAAAATGACACAAACTAAATTATTTATTCATTTTAAAAATTAGCAAACCAACGATGTTTTAGAAATTATGAAAATTGCTTCACTATTTTATTTTATTATTATTTTATATTGTGAGCATTTTTATGACAGTTGGAAATGTCTTTTTTTTTTTAAATCAAAAACTTTTTCAGAATCCTTATTAATCTAGATACCTATTAATCATATTTAATCAAGACATTGCGTATTACTTTTTGATTAAATAACAGAAATCAGGAATGTTGACCGTGATTTTGATTTATTTTTATATTTGTATTAAAATAATAATATCTATTCTTTTAATTTATGAAGTAAAAAATTTGTCAACTATGTAAAAAAGGATTAAAAAAAGACACACAATTAAATATTTTTTAAAACAGTGTTTTTTAAAACATAATGGAAGTAATCTGGCAAATTTTGCAATAATTTTTAATAAATTTATGAAAATTGTTTATTTTGTAATATTTTTGAAAAAAGACAACACCAGACTACACAGTTATACAAAGTTAACAAAGTGAAGATTTTTTTCGAGAAGGGAAGGGGAAAGTTTGTAAAACTAAGAAATCAAAATTGTCGCGACTCCACGTCCATACTTAAAGGTTAACCACAGAGTTATTTTGCAATAATGGAAGAAAAATATTAATTTTCGAGTGTTTTAAATTCTCAAAGAGCAAGATTGATACAACATTAAAAGTTTTGTTATCTTCAAAAAGTTTCTTTTCAATTTTGTATAATATATATATATCTATATATATAGATATATATATATATATATAGATTATATATATAAGAAGAAGGCCGCAAATTCAGATTGTTTCAGAATGTGCCCGCCGACTGCATCGGTGAGGTTCCGGAAAAACCTGCTCTAGAAAGTTCTATAGGAGAACATTCTAGAAAATTCTATAAGGTTCCAAACTAAGAGGCGGAGTATGTCGATGAGTATAGAAGGTTTCAGAACATACGATAAAGCTCTAGAAATTTCTGAAAGGAGAAGATTCATGAATGTTGGATAAGATTCCAAACTGAGTGTGCAAAGTGTGTTGGGGAGTCAAGAAGATTCCAAAACTATTGATAATGTTCTAGAAAGTTCTGGAAAGAGAACGTTCTTTAAGGTTTCCGAATGTTCTATGACGATCCGAAAGTGTGGCGGAGTGTGTCTGTGAGTCTAGAAGATTCCAGAATGTTCGATAGAGTTCAAGAAAGTTCTGGACAGAGAACGTTCTAGAAAATTCCAGAATATTCTATAAGGTTCAAAACTGAGTGGCGAGTGAGTTTATCGGTGAGCCTAAAAGTTTCCAGGAGATTAGAATGTTTCAAAATGCTCTAGAAAATTCTGGATGGAGAAAGTTTCAGAAAGTTCTATAAGTGAGTGGCGGATTGAAGAGGTGGTATAGTGTAGAGGTGAGTATAGAGGTTCCAGAAAGTTCAAGAACAATCGAGAAAGCTCTAGAAAGTTCTGGAAGGAGAAATTTCTAGAAGCTTTCATAAAGATCCATAAGGTTCCAAACCAAGTGGCGGAGTGTGTCGGTGAGTTTAGGAGGTTCCAGAATGTTCTAAAAGGTTCGAGAATTCTCTAGAAAGTTCTGGAAGGAGAAATTTCTAGAAGCTTTCAGAAAGATCTATAAATTTCAAAACTGAGTGGCGGAGTTTGTCAGTGAGTCCAGAGGTTCCAGAAAGTTCTAGAAGGTTCGAAAATGCTCTTGAAAGTTCCGGAATGAGAAATTTCTAGAAGTTTTCAGAAAGATCTATAAGGTACCAAATTGAGTGGCAAAGTGTTTCGATAAATCTAGAGGTTCCAGAAAGAATTATAATATCGTCGATAATGAATGCACTAGCGAGACATCAGCATTTAACGCCGAAGCAATACACCCCAACGTATTGCTGAAAAACTGTGCAGCTACGGTGCGCTAAAATGTCTATTGATATTTTGGCAAGGCGAAGGGAGTCCAGCAAAGCAATTCAATGATTGGTGCCGAAACCAAGCAAAACCAAGCAAACCAACAAAAAAGAGACGTCAACGCAATTCTATGCTCATGGAATTATGGTCCCGGGCAAATCCAGGCCAACCAGCTACTATGATAATATAATATATACTAGCTGATGGGCCGGTTCCGCCCGGGACCAAAATTCAGTAACCATAGAATTGCGTTGACGGCTCTCTTTTGTTGGTTTCGGCATCTATTAGAACCTTACAGAACATTCTGAAACTTTTTCCACCCAGAACTTGATAGAGCATTCTGGAACCTATTTAGTGTAAAATAAAACGAATATTAACCTAATATTTTACTGCGAAGCAAATCTCGACGTTTTTCTAAGGTCTTATTCAACGTCATCAGGAGAGCGTAACATGAACAGCAATCACAATATACAATTCGCAACAACCCCTTATCCTTAATCAGCAGGTGACAATATATTATCTGGTATATTAATATTGCACAAGCTAAATCTCTCTTTTAGTAGATGAGCTCAAGACTATTCATCCTGATCTGCTTGTGCAGCGCGAACTGCTTACTTATTTACAATACTTATTTTATAGTGTAGTTATTTTTGTGGATTGAAGATACTCAAAATAGTTCATTATATACAGTTAAAAAAAATTATAGGTATATGCGTATATATATTTTTAATATAGGTATATAGGCGGTCACAGCATAACCTAAGTTTATACCCACTGCACGCCACTGCCTGATGAAGGGACAATTGGCCCCGAAACGTGTTGATATTTGAAGAAATTAGTGATATATTCTTGGTATTTATACAATAAGAATATACTGATTATAAAGATCCACGATACAAAATACAGACATAATAAAGTAGGAGTAGGATAGGAGGAAGAAGATGTTGAGGGAGTAGTGTAGTGTGAATGGATCTGATATGACACTCACCTACGTAATACGTAAGTCAGTTCATAGACAACTTTTCATTGTATAGAGGTTAGTTTAAAAAAAATCTTTGCATGTGTTATCAATCCTTTGGAAATATAGAAAAGCGCTGTCTGTCGGTTATGTCTAGAATCTAACTCTAGATAGAACGCGTAGAGAGACCAGTCTCAAATGTATTGTTTCAGAGGTAAGTTTAAAGAACTCCATAATCACACATATGGAAATAAAGTATTTCTACGTACAAAAAACGTTTATTCTTTCTTATTTTTATAGAACTATTATCTCTTTTCAATACTTTTCATGTAAATACATGTTCTTAAAGTAAAATATTTTGATTAATAATGGCCTCATAAGGCGAAACGCGTCTCAAAAAATTAAAAATACAGAACTTATAAACACGTGTTTTTATTTCCATTTATCTGAGTCCAGCTTCAGTCAATTTGGATAGGCAATATACAATATATAATATATAATATATAATATACAGCCTATCAAATCTTGGCCTTGTTTGTAGCGGTGGGTGGCGAGGCTGTGGTTATGTCTCGGACTTGTACTCTCCACCTTATTGCAGATCGATCTCTCCAGGTTGAATCTCTGTCTTCGAGCAACATACTTTTCCTGCATGTTGAGGAAGATCTTTTTCTAGTACGGAGTTCCTGAAGGATAGACACATTCTTTCTACGTCATTTTTACACAGTAATCCTAAAAATAGATCTCATACATACATACATGCACCACACTTAATATGTATTTTCATTTCCTTTTCTGTCACCAAGGTAGACAAATTAACTACAAAACAAATTTATAGCTTATAATCTTTTAAGTCACATAAAAATGATTCCATTTTATTTGTTGATATAATTTAGATTGGAAATAATACTATAAAAGATATGAAGTATAAATATTTAATATTGATACTTCTTCTATATAAGATATTGAAAACTCTTTAATTATGCCAATTTGTATACTTTACTTAAAATGTTAGTAAGTATTTATTAGTTTAAAAGTTTGAAAATATTATTTTAGTTCATAAGCGTAGTACTATTTGCCTACTTTAAGTTAATGAAATAAGAAAAATTGAATCTATTTAAAAGCGCATTGATCGATGAAAAAACACACTTTTCCCCAATAAATGATTAATTACTTAAAATGATAAATAACTCAATATAAATACAGAACATTCCCAATCAAATGTGCAACCAAAAAGTTATCACACTGTCAGGTAGCGATGGGTCGTCGACGTATTTATCGTCGACGAAACGAGACCGTCCATTTCCGTCCATCGACGAGTCGATCAACTAGTTGAATCCGTCAACTAGTTGACGCGTCAACTTCGTTATGCGGACGTTCTTGTTTCTACGGGACGATGTGTCTACAGCTCGGCGCTGCTCGACGGCTTGACCGTTGGCTATTTTTATTACGTTACTTTTTAAAATTTAAAGAAGTTCAAAGAAATATAGTTTCGGGGAAAGTAAAACCGCTAAAATTAAATTTTACCATCCCTTTTCAGTTAAATTTAAGAAGTCGAGATCGATTGAATAAAATACTGATCTTAGAAAAATATCTAGCCGGCCTTTTCGACTGTTAATTAATAATAGTTTCACCGTATAAAATAAAAATATCAAAGTTTGTTAACCCATAGATAACCTAGAAATTTTGCAGCCTGTTCAAAAATAACTGAGAAGATAAAAGCTGATATTTTTTTCAAACGAGTGTAGTTGTTTCAATAAATTCCTAATTCTGTGAGATAAATTTAAATTATCCAAAGGCGTACTTTTTCCAATGATGTATCTATACAAAAGAAAATAAAGTGTAAAATAATAAAATAGAATTGTTTTATTTTATACTGCGTAAAATTAAATTAAAATTTATATAAATTTACTTAAGCACCACTTTTTTATTGAAAAAAGTGGTGTTCACAAAGTTAATTTATATAAATTATAATTATGTCACCACAAAATAATTTTGCTATAAAAAATAATAGCTTATAATTAAGCCTGTCTCACCCTACGCTCGCATTCAAATTTAAAGTCTGTCATAGTATCGTGTACACAGATCTGCACTCTATGGTCGGGTACTTTAGAGTTGAAATGAAGTTACCCGCCGAGCCGTCTACGGCGTCTACAAGTCGACAGCGAGAGATGAGAGAGAAATAAAGGGAGACGTTTTGTCTTGCTCTCGCTCGTTGCCTTGCACTACGTTGAATCTAGAATCGTCCACCGTCCGCCGTCTATGAATTTAACTAGTCCATGCGACAAACGTTAACCGTCGACGCGTCGATGCAACGTCAACGGTTGATTTCTACTAGTCCGTCCATTCAACGCCCATCCCTACTGTCAGGAAGCCATTGTTAATGTGCTCGATACATATTTGTTATTCACTTTTAAAAAGGGGTAATATACCAAAGGAAATATTTATTTCTATTTTTAATGAAAACATGTTTTATTTTAAAGATTGTTTTAAAGTTATTATGTCCCGAACATGTAAAAAAATTTGGCTATTTTTCGTAATCTTAAATCGTTAAGATACTCGTAATTCGAAAATTCCCGACAAGTATCCCGGCAGTAACCAAATATTTATTCGTTTGATATATTTTTATGTATTAGGTCCATACATATGAAATTGGGGTTTTGCCGTACTGGCAAATTTGATCTCAAATATCTTCTCTTTGGTTAGGAATTCCAAATCCAAATTTATACAGTTATTTACTCATGTATTTGTGTTTTGAAAATT